>OZ020181.1:42929581-43529581 GCA_963971135.1 Stenus bimaculatus
TCAAGGTAAAGGTGAATGATTCAACTCCCAACTTTTCATTCTTTTTTTTATAGGTTATATCAATCACAGAATGAGGAGCTGCGCGATCATAGAGTGCTTAAGAAACTATACAACGTGTTCAATAAATTCATGTACGAAGTGTTTAAAAATTTTTTTTAAAAAGAGCATAAAGGCACCAGACCGCGTTAAAATTTAACAAAAACAAGAATTACAGTTATGAGTACAAATAATTAAAAACTATATAAAGAATTTTGTTAATCAAAACCTTTCACATTACAAGACGCAGTACATGATAAAATGTAAAATATGAACAATTGTGAGATACAAGTCGTCACAAAGTTAGTCACAAGTCAAAAGTCAAGTAGTAGGGGGACTGCGTGAGGCAGTTCCATCGTTAATCATCAGGAGATGTTTAAAAAAATTACAGTGTTCGCAATCAACTTGTACGTTGAGGGTTATAGTTTCGTTGTTGATTTCACTCCTGAGGATTTCTAGGTTTTTAAAAAGTTGGGAGTTGAATCATTCATCTTTACCTTTAGTAAGAAAAAAATATTATTTTCAAACTTTAAGCAAAGTTTCAGAACAAACTAATTTTGACATAAGGTCAGTTTTTTGGATATATTTTTTAGCCAGAAAGATTAGTGCTTAGAATAACCTTAAACTGCTTCGGATAAAACTAAAATATTTCAAAAAATAAAAAAATAATTTTGTCACACAGCTACATATTATGTAGGTATACAGGGTGTCCCATTTGACGTTGGACTGTATGGGTATCTGTGTTATTATTGGAGATAGAAAGTCGGTTAAATGGACAAAGTAGTAGAGCTATCTTGGAAAAAACAAGAAAAAGCGATTTTTTAAATATGTCTATAACTTCTTTATTTTCCGTGGTACCAAAAAAGTTTTTTGACATAATACAGACAAATTTTTGTGTACAGTACACTAAAACAAATCAATATTAAATAAGTGGTCAGTTAGTCAGACAAATTTAGTTTATTTCGTGGTTACATTAATAAAGCAATTTACGTTTCGCCTGCCAATCGGCGGCTTCTTCAGAACTAAAATAACAAATAACACTTAATCAATTCTACCAATTATTAAAAAATATTAAAATTACATTGTAAAGCTAGATGAGTGGAGTGTTGATAAGTGATTGTATATAAGTTTTGAAAAAAAATTTAATTTTTTTTTTTTTAATTTTATTTTTAATGTGTATCACATTGTATTAAGTTTGTTACATCACACTGTATAGTTTACTCCAGCAGTGGCGCCACCTACAACGTCAAAGTGTAAGCAACTTAACCTAAGCCGAGCACGCTGCTCTAAAGTTAATTAATAATTAATATCTAAGTAAATTGATGCTAAAATACTCGGTATTACATATTGACTTATATTGTTATTTTAAGCTACAGTATTTTAAGGTCGAGGAAATTACAATACACAAAAACAATGATGAATTCACATACAAAATTTACAGAAAACCAACACAGGCAGACAGTGTCATCCAATACAACTCTTTTCACCCTTACATACATAAAATTGCAGCCTTTAACAGTTACATTCACAGAGCCTTTAGCATACCACTTAATCAAACAGACTTCAATCTAGAAATAAACATCATAAAACAAATCGCAACAGACCATAACTTACTCTTACATCATTTTTGGCATAATAAAATACTATATCTAGTTTTAAGGAAAAAAAGATTTTTAAACTTTGACTACACAACTCAAAACAAAACTTTGACCTATTAATATTATACTCACAACAAAAACACTCATGTAATCTATTTTTTCGTATTGTAGTACACTTTCTGAGGATGGCCCACAGCCGAAACCGGTCAAAATGAGAATAGAATAAAATTGATATATATAAGGACAAGTACATTTATTACTACCCTATTCAATCATCTCCTTATAATGGATCACACCAACCTTTTACATTAAAAAAAGAAAAAGTTAAACGAGATTTATAACAGGGGTCAAATCCACATTCAAATGGTCTATTTTTGTCGGTCTAAAAAAGATTTTTTTGAAATTAATGAACGAATTAATATAATTATTAAAGAAATTATTAAAGTGATTAAATTAATGAAAGCTTTTATAATAATTATTTAAACTATTTAATTGATTTTTTATTTGGAAATTAAATATAATTTTTGTATTATATAAATATCTCCCTTATCAATAAATAGAGATATATAAAAATAATGAAACAACATCAACAAAATGTCAATATCATGCTGCAGCCTCAAATCTAAAATGTTGAATTAAAAAAAACTGGTTATTGAAATGACGGATTATTACAGAAATAATAAAAGAAGTTCTAATGACAACATGAATTCCATGAAATCCGGTTGCTATAAAAAAACATGACCCATAAATTGAATCAGATTGAAAAAGAAGATTTTATATTTTACATTAATTATATTTTAAACATTAAATTCTAATTTAAACTAAATTATGGAAAACAAGTCCCTTAACACAACATCAGTTATTGTTTATTGTTATTTAATGACACATTTGAACAGTTTTATATGTTTACATCATAATAAATAATAGTAAGAATGTTAAACTAGTTTGTTCATGTTTAATTGCCTTTCGCCAACTTTTGAAATTTGAAGTAATTTGAATCAAAAGTATTAAAACTCTTCCTTTCACAATTACATCTATTTTAATAGGCGAGGGCAGTTTACAGCCGTGCGGTTTTTTCTGTACGCTTTTTTAGTGTGCGCTTTTTTCATGGAACCTCTTTTCTGTAACGTCAGACGTCAGCTGTTCGTTGAATTGTCTTGACTGGCATCTGGGTTTTGGTCAGCTGTTTTCTGTTTTGATCTGGCGACATTCGAGATAATTATGTCTGAGGCAATTGCAGCAAGTTCATGTACCGAAACGGTTATGGTCTCGACTTGCCATAAGCTGCAGTTTATCAGGTAAGAAAATTTTTTTACATAGACCATAATAAAGCTAAAACTATTTTCATAGCTTCTAATATAATATGCATTCATTTGAGCCATTTCTATTTTTAAACCAAATTCCTTATCAGAGCTTCTCATAAATCATTTTTTGCTTCACTATTCCACTTTAAATAGATTTAATACAAACAAAGAACTTAGGAAAGAAAATGGCGTATTACATTTTTTATTTCAATTCAAAACAATTTTCACAAAGTACAGGGTTTAGTAATTTTAATTTTATTTCTTGTATTAACAAAAAATGTATGTTTAAAAAAATCAAAACGCGGTTTGTATTACACAAAAAAAAATCTGTAACATCATAAAATATTTTTTGTTCGCTTAAAATTTATTGTTATCTAAAATTATATATTTTTTAGTTTTTAATTTACTTTAGAAATCGTTACAATTTAGGTCTTATGTAATAAATAATAACAATTATAATAATTTTTGTGCATATAATTTATTGTAATTATAATACGTTACCTTAATTAAATATTTTTTTTCTAAGCGAAAATCCTTAAACGGTTGGTGTTCCATAATAGGGTAATAAAACAACGTCTTAAAATCAACCTCAGTTACTTATATTTAATAATATCTAATGCATTTCGAGGATATGATTCCTCGTCTTCACAGATACATTTAGTTATTAAACATAGAACCTGTTAGATGTACAAGTAACAAATTTTCAGTTAGGTGGAGGTTCATACATTGGACGCATTAAATTATTAATATTTTATAAGGCTTTCTTGAATCTATAACCATCAAAAACCATTTTATTCCTCCTTTTAAACGTAAATTGTATTGGAAAAACGTCGACGAACTTAGGGTGTAGCACAAAGATGTATTGGATAGCGTCAACCAACTTAGGGTGTAACACAAAGACGTATTGGAAAACGTTAACCTACTTAGGGTATAACACAAACAACGTATTGGAAAGCGTCAATCAACTCAGAGTAAAACGCATAAACGTGTTGGATGGCGTCAACCAACTTGGGGTAAAGCCTAAACGTATTGGATAGCGTCAACCAACTTAGGGTATAACACAAAAACGGCTTTTTTCTAATTCTTCCACATAATTGAACCAATAGTTAGGTTAAGTAGCCTCACTCCAAAAATATTAACTAGGTTGGAGTTCCTATTTTGTTTGGTCAAAAACATAAAAATCACATTCAAGAAACACTTAAAAACAATACTGATGATAACAGATTAAAACATTTTAAGTAGAACGACATACTTGGTCAATCGACCAATTTGGTCCAATTGGTTGACGCTATCCAATACGTCTTTGTGCTACACCCTAAGTTGGTCGACGTTTTTCGAATACAATTTACGTTTAAAAGGAGGAATAAAATGGTTATAGAGTCAAGAGAGCCTTATAAAATGTTAATAATTTAATGCGTCCAATGTGTGAACCTCCACCTAACTGAAAACTTGTTACTTGTACATCTAACAGGTTCTATGTTTAATAACTAAATGTATCTCTGAAGATGAGGAATCATATCCTCAAATTGCATTAGATATTATTAAATATAAGTAACTGAGGTTGGTTTTAAGACGATCAAAACGCTAATCGGAATACTTTGCTTAGCAACTTGCAGCAAACTAACTGCGTTGCTAAGCTCGGCATTTCCATCGTCCGCGAATGTCACTGGCAAATGTATCTTAAATGGGTTTTTTTTGGGTAAACGATGCATCCTAGCGAGTTAGAACAAGAGGATATTGTTTGTATAAGATACAGTAAAGAATATTATTTTAAAAGAATAAAGCTGTGATATTTAACACGTGCAAAGTTTAGACAATGTTTATCTTCATCCCTATTGAAAATTACCCATTGAAGGCTACCAAAAAATCTCATAAAAATGATAATAGAGTTGAAAGGAAGTTAAGATGTCATCAATAAGAGGAAGGGGGTACGTATTTTTCTTGGTTACCGCGTTTAGCTTCCTGTGGTCCACGCAAAATCTCCACTTCTCATCCTTCTTTTTTACCAATACAACCGGTGACGCCCAGGGCGACATGCTCGGGCGGATGATATCATTTTTTAGCATCTCTTCAACCTGCTCGTTTATAATTTCACGGTCCCTTTGGGAAACTTTGTATGGCCTGGATTTAACGGGTTTCGCCCCTTTGTCTAGGATTATTTTATGTTCGACCAAGTGTGTCCTACCCATAAATTCTGGAGAGCTAGAAGAAATATTCGAAAATTCCTCGATAAGAGCGTCCACTAGCATCCTGTCCTCCTGCGTTATGGTATCTGAAATTATGAAACTCGGCTGAACCGAATTTTTGGTAGGCTTATTAGCACTCATCAGCATCACATACTGCTCACTTGAGTCCTCTTCGTAAAGTGCAATGAAGAGGACTGCATTGCTGCTTGATACACCTTGGATGTCGCGTAGCTTATAAAGCAAAAGCGGCACCATTCCACTTAGTAATTTAAAAGTGAGACATCTATTGGCATATATGTCATATTAAGACCGATGTCAAAGTTGCCAAGGTGAGTGGTAATAAGCACAAAACGCAGCGTCAATCACTCTGCAACTTGTGTAATTGCTGCTTGGCACACCTTGCCACTAATAAAGGTAGATCAAAGGAATTATCGTTTAGTTTGATTAATTTTAAACTCAGATCTACATCATCGATTGCAAACTTTGTTTGTTTACCTATTTCTAATTTAAATTTAGTTTTTCCTTTGCCCATCACCAAGCTGTTCCCTGCTGTTTTTAAAATTTGACTGGAGTTTTGCATGTGGCGGGACATACCAAGTTGGATGAAATAATATTTTTTGAAGACCCTGTGTCTAAAACTATTTGTGTATACATGTCATTGACGAGCCCCTTTGTTGTTAAAATATTTTTATATACATAATCAGTTTGGGTATTTATTAGGGCGACAGTTGGGCTTATTCGTGTCGCCCGATATCGTTTGGGTGTGGATTTAACCTTTGGGAATCATTGTAGCTCCCGCGACCTCTGGCCCATGAAAAATTTCCTCTACCCCTAGCACAATAGGCCCCTTGACCTCCTCTTCCGAAATTCTCCGAATACTTATGGCCATCTTCATGACTATCCTGACGTCCCGATAAGTTGGCGTAGCATGTCCTGGCGTAGTGACCGACTCTGTTGCAGCGGAAGCATCGTGGGCGCCCGTCTGAGTTACGGGTATTGGGGACTGAGTTTTGCTGGGGTTGGCGGCGGTTCATGTTTGACCCGTACCCTGAATGCAGCGGTATTAACAAGTTATTATAGTGTTGGCCATTAAGATTCATGGTCGCGAGAGAATTGTTCATTTGCGCATACATCGCCATCCGATGGACCTCACTCAGTTTAAAGACGATTTCTTTAAGATCCCCCTTGGTCATGTCGTGTGTGAACAGGAGTATACTTCCTTATGGAAATAAAAATAAAAATGCGTTTTCGCTACTAGTTTCGTCTAATTAACAAAAGACATCATCAGGCGAAACCTACAAATTTAAAATAAATCATTACAGAGTCCATCTGAATCAATTAAATTATAGCTAACATTTATAGATAATACAAAATATTGTTTTTTAAAAAAGACATAATTTTTTTTTAAAAAAAAGGACATAAGATTTTTAACTTACGAGTCAGATGAAAACATTAATTAACGTAATTAATATGAGTAAATATTGGCACATTAGGTGTAATAACGAGCATGTGAGTACACAATCGATTCGTTGATTGTAATATCAATATAATGACTTAATTAACAATGTAACCATAGAGTAATGTGTCTTTTTTAAAAAACAATATTTTGTACCTATTATGTATAAATGTTAGCTATAATTTTATTGATTCAGATGGACTCCGAAATGATTTATTTTAATTTGTAGATTTCGCCTGTTTTTTCTCCATAAGGAAGTATACTCCTGTTCACACAACACAGTAATTAGGTCATAATTTTACATTCTCTGTGGGACCCTGTAGTGTATTGTTAAGGCGTTGACGTAAATCCTGATCCTTTTTCTCTCCTCCAAATTCCCCCAAGAAATCCCGCTTTATATCTCTCCAAACTTTCTCTTTCTTCCTCTCCTCTTTCCTATATTCATTGTACCAACTCGAGGCCGCTGGTCTCAGGTGGGAACCCAAAAAATTTATTTTGCATGCATCGTTCCAACCATTCGCTGACGCTGCGTTCTCAAAACTTAGTAAAAAGCTAATAGCATTTGATAAAACTGGATCAAATAACGGAGGTTCAGTAAACTTGGGCAGAATCGGAGATCACGCGGCGTTCATTGTAGCTTCCAATGTTGTGTCCGCCAAAAGATCCAACACATTTCAAACCACCAATGCTAACACCTGAAAGAAAAATAATAATTAACAAATATATAGAGAAAAACTTACCTGAAAACCTGGACTTCTGGAAACTGTCTTGTCTGGTATACGCCATTGCTAGAAATGAAACAGATAGAAAAGAAAAAAAACCACAGGCAGCTTTTTAAAAGAATACGACAATTAGAAGAAAAGATAGCAAAGTTGCGAAAAGAAACGTCACAGATTGAAACCATTATCCAATATACAACAGAAAATAGAAAGTTTACAAATAAAGTAAAAAGAATATTTAAAAAACTTAAATCCAAATTACATTCTACAAAAAAGCAAGCACTAATAACGGCTAAATACAGACTGATAGACAAGATTAGGGCATTAAAAGCTAGTAAAACTCAAATTGACACCAACCTTCAAAAGATGTCTCAAAATTAAAAATTCTCAGAAGCACCAAAAACTTTCATGGAGAAGGACACGAAACCACAGAGAAACCTACCATCTAAAGAATCTGCAAAAATCTATTGGAAATCCATCTACGAGAACACCAAAGACCTGAATCTCGAAATGCCTGAAATAAAGGAATTTAGAAGCTTCTGCTAAAAGAACATTACACCAGGTATTGAAGATGAAACGATCACAGAGCAAGAGGTGAAAAGTGCCCTAAAGAACTGCCGAAACTTCGCGTCACCAGGACCAGATGCAATTAATGCATTTTGGTGGAAATATGTAGAAGGCACGCATAAACACTTGGCACAAATATTCACTGGATATCTGAACAATCCGGATACCATACCCGAATGGTTGTCGGTCGGGCGTACCATTCTCATATTTAAAAAGGGTAATAACCTAAACCCTGGTAACTATAGACCGATCACTTGTCTAAACAACATTTATAAAGTATTTACGAAAGTGATGTATGAGAAAATACTGCCCAGTTTGGTCGAATATCTCAGAACAAAGAGGAACCAAAAGCGGTATTGGAGGGGTGAAAGAAAATTTAGCCATAGATAGCAGCATCTGTCAAGATGCTATTCAGTATAAGAGAAATCTAAGCTTTGGATGGATAGACTACCGCAAGGCATTTGACTCAACGCCACATAAGTTAATACTGACCATAATGGAAGCCATGCTAGTGCCAAACGCGTACTGCCGTCTCTTAGAAAAACTGATGACCAACTGGAAAATACAGTTCCAAATGGGCAGCGGAAAACGAATGGTTTAAACAGATGTGATCACCTATAACAGAGGAGTCTTTCAAAGTGACTCACTAAGTCCGTTTTTTTTTCTCTATCACCCTACTACCTTTATCCATCCTACTTAGAAAAATGGAGGGATACAAAGCAGACCCGTCAAATAACCGAACTCATAAAATAAGCCACCTTTTCTATGTCGATGATTTAAAAATCTACGCAAAAAATCACGATGTATTGCAACAGTCTATCACTGCGGTGCATGAATACTCCAAAAATTGTGGTTTGGAGTTTGGTCTCGATAAGTGTACCATCTTCGATTTCCATCGTGGGAGAGCACCTGGAGTGACCGAAGATATAACACTATTAGATGGTAGCATTATCAAACACCTGCAACAAAACGAGGCGTATACCTACCTAGGGATAGACCAAAGCAAAATGCATGATAAAACCACCGTAAAACGGAAAATATGTGGCAGATACAAAAAATCGTTGCATAAAATTTGGAGTTCTCAGCTGACGGCAAAAAATAAAATAGCAGCCACTAACATGCTAGCAGTACCTTTGGTAAGTCATACGTTCGGTTCCTTCAGTTGGAAAGTAGATGAACTTAAACAACTGGATAGAAATACAAGAGCCATCCTAACAAAGTACCGAAGTTTGCACCCAAAGTCGTCAACTGAGAGAATCTACCTTCCAAGATAACAAGGCGGTAGGGTCCGGTTAAATCTTGAAATACTGCACAATAGGGCAATTATTACATTTGCATGTGGAATATCTAATAGTACGGACCCGCTCTTAAAATTCGTATATCATCACGAGTAACAAGGAGTAGGGGTCGTTATCTTCAAAAGAGCGATGAAGACTGCTGATGAGCTAAATATTGTCTTCCATCCCGACAAGAGAAAAAAAAAGTAAGGAAAACATTGCCAACCAACCCATTCTGAGCATTCCTGGAACAGTAAAAAAGGTGCAAAACTCATGACTTCTCCCAAAACACGCAGAAAAGGCTATGCACGGATTTTTTTTCAGGAATATAGTTGAATTAAATCTATCTAAAGAGTTAACTTTCTCCTTTTTACAATCCAGCAGTTTAAAGTCCGAAACAGAAGGCTATATTATTGCGTGCCGGGATGGTGTATTCAGCTCCTTAGAGTACAGGAAAAGAGTGATGGGTCAGAACATCAACTCCACCTGTAGGGCGTATAAAATCAGTCCAGAGACCACAATGCACCTTCTTTCAGCCTGTCCAAAGTACGCCAAAACACACTATATAAATCGGCACGATGCTGCTCTAAAGGAAGTTTATTTCACCCTACGGAAAATATACGATATAGACGAACAACAAAAAGTACCCTACGCAGAATTAGCAGTAGACACAGTAGTGGAGAACGACAAATGCAAAATTTTGTAAAACTTTTCGTTCTCTACAACTCGTCAAATTTCTGCGAACAAGCCGGATATGGTTTTAATGGACAAACAGACAAAAATTTTATACGTTCTCGAAATGTCCTGCCCGAGGAAAAAGAATGTGGTAAAGAAGGAAGAGGAAAAGATACTTAAATATAATGAGCTTCTATTCGAGCTGAAGAAGACATATCCCGAATACAAAATTATCTTCATTCCGCTAATAATAGGAGTACTAGGAGGCATTCTCCAAAATCTCCAAAAACATCTAAAAAAAAGTCATAGGTGATAGACATAATACTCAACAACTTATCTTCAATATGCAGAAAGCAGTCATTTTGGGTTCCCTGCACACTCCAAGGTTTCATGAAGCCACCACAACACCATAGGGTGGCATCTTCCTCTAGCTGACAATTACTTATCGAGTTGAATGACTTGAAGTAGTTGTTGGTGCCCCAGATGATGAGCAAAAACAAAAAAATAATAATAATAATAGGTCTTTTATTTAACTCAATTAATTTACAAGTAGAAAAATAAGACATGTTTATAAGTATTAAAGTATAATTAGTTAAATGGGGCGAAGTTCAAACTAAAACAGTCTGTTCTACCACTTAACCCCAACATGTACAACGTTATAATAATAATCTAACATCAAAGTAGACAAAAATCAATTAACATTTAGATAATCAAACATCTATTAGGACAATGGCATACATTATTTATTCCAGTACCATGATAAAAAAAGAAAGAAAATAATTGTGTGGAGAAAAAAAAACTATTTCTGATCATACAATATTTGTTTTAAATGTTTTTTGAATAAATTTAAGGGCATTACTTTACAAGTGTCAACTATGTCATGGTAGATCTTCGCAATCATGTATGAAAAACAAAACTGAAAGAGTGCAGTTTTGTGCTGAGGTGGAGTGAGGGTGCCCTTTTAAATCTTATATTTATATTGTGTACATCTGACCTGAAAGTAATTTTTGTATAGAGGTATGGTGGTTTTTCGGTTGTGATAATTTTGTGATAAAGGGTAGCTGCATGTAATATTCTTATGGCTGACATGTTCAACCATTTAGTTTCAACAAGTTTGTGAGAAATATGTTCAAACTTTTTAATTCCGTATATTAGACTTAGACATGAATTTTGTAGTTTCTGGACACGACTGATCTAGGAATGGACCATAGATAGAATCGCAAAAATTTTAGTTGTTTAAGATCAGGGAGTCACACAATAAAATTTTTACTTTTTTTGGTAAGAATGTGCCTGCTGCTGTAAATAGTTTTCAAGGTATGGTAGGATTTTTTCATACATTTGTTAATATGCTGTGTAAATTTTAATTTAGAATCAATGATTAGACCCAGAATATTTCGTCGCTTTACACACAGAATTGGATATTGATAATTAGAAGAACTCATCAGCGAAATACTAAATAACAGTAAGAAAATCGAAAATTTATTCACGACTTAATCGCTCGACGTACGGCACCAGAAAAGAAAGATCAACGCCGCGGGATCGGAAAATCCTTCCCCCAAAATTTCCAATCAGGCCTACAAGCCAAAATTTAGTAAAATCATGGATACCAACACAAGTAACCCCAATAACGAAATCCGTTAAGATACGAAAAAGAAAACTGTAAGTATGTGAAGAGGATCCAAAAAACAAATACCGACCTGCGCTACCGACGCGTGCTCTCATTACACCCGGTAGCTTCAGGTTAATCGACTGGCAACACCGCCCGAGCGCTACTTATTCAGCTGACGTCTCAATGACAGCTAACCCCAAACCGTGCTTTCGGTTCATAAAATTTGAAATAAAATTTCAAACGATAATAAAAAAAATTAATCAACTGGACAACTAAACAAACTCAAACCAAACCTATCCTTACATTTAGATTATGTCGACATAAAATTTACACTTTTAGACAATAGCCCCAGACAGCAGGACAACAACAAAACAAAAAGCCTCATTAACACACAAAAAAGGCAAGTAGACAAATAACCAATACTTGATTAGACAAACTGGACTAATCCTTCTAAAATTTCAGCACTCAGGACACTCAAGAAAATCCATCGCCCACAACAAAGCAATTGACCGAGTAATTAAAACGAAAACATCCACAAAGGTATTGCAAAACTCAAATTCATGCCAAAAATAAAACTGGATGCAATTATTCTCTAAGGAAAAGAAGGGAGTTGTACTAGACGATCTATTCACAAATAAATTATTTAATAAATGATCTTAAAATAAATTCAAAAAAAATCTATTATTTATAGCTTAGTGAAAAATTAATGCTACACTGCCCTCCTTCCCAGAGAAAACATTGCAGAAGGTAAATAAAATCGAAGGCAACTTTTTTCCAATGCCACAAATAAGAAAATTTTTAAACAAGTACCCTAAAGAATACACAACCAAAATGTCCCCATTCACTCAAAAGAATCACCTAATCGCTTCCACATTCACCTTCATTCATAGAAGATTCCTAAACAGACGTCCTTTAAATTGTCGGCCATGATTATATTTGGCACACCAAACATCAGGAACAATTGGTTCTCAATGGTTGCAGCAAAACAAACTTACTGAACCAATCAGTAAGCACCAGTATTCATTTGTGACCTTTGGACGAGCGAGGCAGAGGTCGTATGAGGTCCATTGAAACGATTTCGAAAGTCTGATTGACTGACGATTTTCTGCTTGCCGATCAGACCTGAAGGAGCAACATTTGGAGATTTCTGGGCTACGCAGACTATACAACCCTTCACGAAACGCAGGACGTCTGCTTTCATCTTGGGCCAGTAACAGACGGATTCAAACCGTTTATACGTCTTATAATATCCCAAGTGTGCGCTGGTGGGATCATCATAGTACCTATTAAGCCATATTTTACGGAAGTCTCTGGGTATTACTAACTTCCACTCTGGTTCGTTTATGGGGAAGGCACCCTTCGCTGGAAAAAATTTGTACAGGTTGCTATCTTGCACTCTCCACCTTTGAAAATTATCAGGTTTACTCACACCTTCTGACATGTCTCCTTATACCAATAGTCCTTGGACCCAGAAATTCCCTTATACCAATAGTCCTTGGACCCAGAAATTCTTCAGTTGCCGTCACCAAACTAAGTTGAGGCGCCCTAGAGAGATCGTCTGGGACAACGTTCAGTTTCCCCTTGCGGTGCACCAGCTCCATGTCGAATTGGGATAATTGAATAGCACATCTAGCCAATCGGCCTACCGGATCTTTTAGCCGTTGCAGCCAAAGCAATGAGTAGTGATCTGTAATCACAGTAAAACGGCAGCCTTCAACATATGGCCTGAATTTCTGCATGGCGAAGACTAAAGCAAGACATTTCCTTTCCGTCACACTATAATTACGCTCCGCCTTACTAAGTGTTCTACTGGTCTAAAATATTACTCTCTCCTGATCCTCTATTACTTGTGTGAGAACTGCGCCAAGGCCAATATTCGACGCATCAGTCTGTACCGTGAACGGTAACCTAAAGTCTGGAGCGGACAAAACAAGTGCATTAATTAGAGCCTCTTTAATTTTGGAGAACGCATCTTCAGCACACTCGTTCCATCATACTTTGTCCTTTTTTCGTCGTCTTTTTAAAAGTGCATTGATCGGAGCCACTAAGGTTGAGAATTGTGGTACGAATCTCCGGTACCACGAACAAAGGCCAATAAAACGTTTAATTTCTGTAGCGTTTTTTGGTACTGGGTATGCAGACATGGCAGCTACCTTATCAGGATCCGTACGAAGACCGTTACCGTCGATAATATATCCAAGGTATTTTAATGAGGATCGACAAAACTTACTCTTTTTAACGTTGATGGTCAAACCTGCCTGTTGCAACCGCTTATAAACTTCCTTCAGTGTACAGAGGTGTTCCTCAAAATTTTTATTCACTCTTATAATGTCGTCCAGATAGACAAACACGTGCGGCTCCAATTCAGGACCGAATAATTGATCCATCAATCTTTGTTGCGTCTGAGCGGCATTACTTAATACGAAAGGCGTGACTGCGAACTCTAATAACCCTCGCCCCGGAATTGTAAACGCTGTTTTCTCACATGAACGGGACGTAAGTGGAATCTGCCAAAAGGCGTGCTTCAAGTCTACACTGGATATGAATTTGGCCTCTGAAAGTTTACTCAGGATGTTATTCTGTAGTGGAAGCGGGTATGCATCTCGTTTCGTCACACTATTTAGTTTGCGACCATCGAAACATAGTCTAAACTCTCCTGAAGATTTCTTGACCAAAAGAACAGGAGAACTCCATGGTGAACAAGATGGCCTAACTACTCCCAACTTTAACATTCGATCCAGTTCCTCATTTAGAAATTTCATCATATACGGTGAAAGTGCGTAATGTCTGTTTAATCGGTGCAGCGTCAACTGTGTCAATATCGTGCGTGCTTAATCAAGGAAGTCCTTCCCAACACTGGAGTACCTAACTTATTAAAAAGTTCTTTCACAGATTGCGTTTGTATTTCGTCGCCCGGTGCAAGAACTATATTATCTCCCGGAGGCAAATTCTTAACAGAACTTAACACGCTGAGGTTGCCATGGTGTCGCATATCATCACCACCAACCATCGACCAAGAATTGTCACTCGTACATAATTTTAATTTGTAGTACGTCATAAAATCCATTCCCAGGAAAAGGGTTGCTTCTAAAGCTGGAGCTACAAGAATATTCCAATGAACCTCGCCACCTGAAATATTAAACGATAAACGGACACAACCAACCACCTTGCAACTGGTTCCATCTGCGGTAGAGACACAAGAAATAGCTACACCTTTTATCTTTATGTTACTCCTTTTGACCAAATCATAGCCTTCCTAACACTGAGTTATTGGCGCCAGTGTCTATCAAAGCATTTACATCCACGTTACCTAATTTGACCCTGATATAAGGACGATTATCCCCTATAATTTTAGCGAAGAGAGGTGCCAATTCGACCTGTCTACAGAATTTCTTGACGACTCCTAGCCAAGAGTTCCAATCACTTGAATTAAAACGATTGTCGACTCGGACAAGTTTTGCAGGACGATGGTCGACATCATTTACCCTGACCTGGTGTTTTTTGAATACTTGGAGCAGTCTTTCGTGCTAGTGTTTCTCTGGTCACACTTAAAGCAAAATTTATTGGTCCTTTTCACCTTACAAAACCTAAAGGATTTTCCTTCCCTACTGCAATTCCAGTAAGGACCTTTAAAACGAGACGATTGTTGACTTGAGCTTGTTCCTGGTAGTGCCTCATCTTGGATAACACTAATATTGGATCTTGAAGGTTGATTATGGATCTTAATCTTACGGCATAAACTCGAGAGTTCGTCAATCGTGGTGACATCAAGTAAGGCCAGTTAGGCACTATACTGTTGAAGCAGATTTTTACAGATGCTCCTCAATTTGATAGCTTCACTCGGTGCTTTCTTCAAGCGGTTAAATAACTTAATCAAAGCTGCTATAAAGAGTCCGACCTTCTCCGATTTGCCTTGTTTCCTACCCCTGATCTCTTCCCATATAGTTTCGTCAAAGTCAGGCGACAGAAAATCTTCCTTAGGAAGCTCAATAACGTCATCCCATGAACTGACATGCACCTTTTTGCATCTAAACAAAGACAACGCGGGACCTACAAATACATCAACCGGGGATGTGAACATTTCTTCCTTCGTAAGGCCTCTGGCTACCCTCAACTCTTCAACACGTTCGAGAAACTCGTTCAAGACTTCAGGTGTGCTAGTGCCGTTAAACGTAACTCCCCAAGAGCTGACTGGAGGGTGTCGCCTCCTATTTAATGGTATGGTAGTATGACTGATGCATCGAACATTTACTACCTGTGGATCATCATCGCTGTCATTTTCAGAAGACCCGGGGTTCATTCGTGCTCTCCGCCTGGAAAGAAAATGACATAGCTCTCTTAAGCCTACCAATTGTCGTTTCCATGCTAGCTTCAAGAGTAAGGACCTGACTCTCGAAGGATTCAATCAACTTTGCAAACGTCTCTGCTTCTTCTTCTTCCGGAGTAACTTTCGCCCAGAGAGACAACCTATTTTTGATATGAAAAACTCTGGAGTCTAAGTCTCCTTTCTGAAATCTTGGAATTGCGCCCTGGAAAATCTCTAATACCGTCTTCCACTGCTTTTAAGGATTCCTTTCCCTCCTTCTCTTCCTTTACTACGTCCATATCCTTCTCGAACTTTACAACCTTTTTATCCTTAATAACCTTCCTCAAAATCTACCTTAACTCAGTTACATCTGAAGGTAATTTACTGATACCTCTAATACCCATTTCAAAAACCAACTCATACTTCTTCAAATCGTTTACCTCCATTTTAAATTAATATCCAAATCAATTTTTAAAACAACTAACTGAAAAAAATATATACTATACGATAGTTAATTCAGTTAACTTAAGTGAAATAATTCAGCACTTAATTAACAGTAACAAGACCAAATTATGTTACCTTATTATAATAGAAATTATCTTGAAACAAAGTACCTCTGAAATTTATGTATGTTGCCTTTGCCTCTGAAGGAGTCACAACCTTTCCTACTCCGACTCCCTTCGTTATTTCTGATAAAGCCTTTAAAAGAATAAGCCCCACAAATTTTGATGTTTTATTAATTTTAAGTGACCGGCCAGTAGTCGTGAATGCCGTGGTTCGTAAGTGAAAATTATTTGAGCGCCACGTACTTATGTACACTTAAAAAAAATTGCCTGCAAAGTACGATGCAGGAAACTATATCAATGGCTATCAGCAACAAAGAACGAATCGGGTTAGGAAATAATGCAAAGCAATCTAGAATACAGATAATTAATTTATTTAAGTATTTACAAATATCTACTGGATTATATCCAAAAAGTTATAAAAGAAAAAAATTAACCTGTGATGACATTCACAAATGGTGTGAATATGATTGAGAAAACCTCAATTAAAAATTTGATTAATAGAGTGATCTCTGTATTCAGCAAGAGCACTTCAAAAGGAATGACCCAATTTTAATACGCATAAAACACAGTAAAATAAAAATAACGAAGTAGGCCTACTGCATTGTACAATATCAATCTTATTAATCTTAAAACTAATAAACAAAATTAATTTTCTAATAATGCTTGAAAGATATTCAAGGACGACAAAAATATTTAAGTTGTAACGCTCCCAAAATGCCAGGCACTTCCAGTTAGTCCACCAACCCCTAATGACTAGTCCAGTGAAGATGGGCGGGGTAATTAAATAATTCAAATTCCGTAAATGGGCGCCACGTGCCTGTAATAGGTATGACTAACTTGCAAATCTGAAAAGCTAATAATAATCGCGCAAAAGACCGAGCACGAAATCCTTTGACTCCAGACCATCCAACTGAAATCCAGTAGAACTCTCCGACTCTCGTCGTCCAAACCTAGGAACGTTGACGGCGCGAAGGCAACTTCAAGTAAAACAACGTATTTTTGTAAACGTGGAGCCAGTCCACGATTCGATGTATTAAGCAAAAAAAACAATGTAAGTTCTATACAAAATATAAGTCAAGAAAATTGTAAGTGCTGTACAAAAAAAAATAAGACAAGAGTAAAAATTGTCAATGCTGTACAAAATATAAAACAAGGAAAAAAAAACAAGATTATATTAAGGTACCAATTAATATTGATGATATAACCTTTCGCTTGCATCAACGTAATATAAAATATGTAATGATCGTGAAACCTTAGGTAAATGACCAAAATCGTTTTCGAGGGAAGGAACAAATATAGTAAAAGGTCGGGTAGAGGGTATAAGCTTATGCGCCCCTTCACAGTTCGACTTATCTTTGATTGATAATAGCTTCCCCGAATTATGGTATTTTAGGCAGTATATAATTATTCTAATTCCGCTTAATGCAACCGCACTCAGTCTTAAAATTGACCTACAAATATTAACTGGTTCTCTTATGAATTGTGAAATATGAAATTTAAATTAATCTACTAAGTGACAAAAATTTAGTTGAAAGGTCGACTACTTGTCGCCTGTTACTTATCAAATGACCCAACAGATGGTCAGTCTTCCAAATACTGATCGTTAATGTTAACTTGCTAAATTTACTAAAAGGTTTTGTCATTAAATTTACTATAATGAGCAAACCCAAAAACCTACTAGAATGACTAGTAAAGCAACTTACTAAATTAATGAACTTACTACAATAATCAAAAATGAATTTACTAAATAACTGGTAAGGCAACTACTAAAATAATCGATAATGAAATTTACTAAAATAATTAGTGAGAAAACTTACTAAGATAATCAATAATTAAATCTACTAAATAATTAATATTGAAGTTATCCAAACAAAAAACTGCAATCAACTTGAGTGCATTACTGAAGTTTGCACTCCGAAACGTCGCCAGCGCACTTGAGCGTAGGTCCCCAAGATGGGACAAATGATGGTAGGAACACCTGACCTTTTATAATCCAGCGACGGATGTAAAAACTCGTGAGGACGTCTGGGATCCAATCACATGTCCCAAAACCGGAAACTCCACCACAATGCTTATTCAACCCGTACAGGAACAAAATCCAATTTTGAGCCGGAACCACCCCAGTTACGAGCAGGAACAAACCCAGTTACGAGCAGGAACAAATCCAGTTGCGAGCAGGAACAAATCCAGTTGCACCGTCAAAAAAAAACAGGAACACGTTCCAAAATGGAAGAACGAAACCCAGAATTACAAGGCCTAAAGCGTAAGAGACAAACCAGATTACCAACCAGAAAATTAGGAATTTCCAGAACTTACCCAAGGTGTAAGTGGCCTTGATGTAAATAAAATAATTGAAGAAGTCGATCTTGTGAATCAAAAGGACGCCGTCCAAAGAACAAAATGGCGAACCACGCCGCACAACCTTTTTTCCCGAATCCGGCCAAAAAACCGTCTGCATCAACAAACGCAGTATCAAAATTTTGCCAAAGCAGATCCAGCAATGCTGTATTGTTTCCTCCAACTCAAAACCAACAAGAGGGCACAAAAACTTAATTTTAGCAAAATCACGTTGAACGACAGGAACACCAGCGGCACAACTATCTCGCACGATCGCACTTCAATCAAGAAACCAATTTTCAATCCGACACGAATGTTCTAGAAAATGCATGAGGGCAGCACCGATCCAAGTAGTTGGTAACTCTGCTTCAAAATTTCCAAAATCCCTGCTTAATTTTAACAGCTGATCGCGTTGAGTGTAAACAAGCTGTAATTGGAATCAAACGGCCAGAAAATCACGTTCGCTTGACAATCCAGCTTTTTTTTCCCATTCCGGGTAAGACTACGGAAAACTCCACCAACGGTGTCCAAAAAAAATATTCAAAAAGGTAGAAAATCCAATTAGTGCATCGTCCACCAAACCAACGTTCTCTTGCCGATTTGGTTGCCTAACTTTTTTTTTTTTTAATTTAATTCGAACCGTTTCATTTCCCCCCTTTCTTCCACACGCTGAAATTCATTGGTTAATTTCCGCGGGTCTAGCATTGACATCTCCAGTCCGTCCAATCCATACCCACAAAGTACCGATCCTTGCAGTCACTGCATCAACAGTCTGGAAACCTGTCGGCCCCACCAACGTCGGGTGCTCTTCCTATGTACAAAGTTTATATTCGCCATCCAGGGAACTGATTGCAGCTGAAACTACTCGGTCATACTTCATCAACCTACAGAAACTTCCGGGAAATCCAAAAGAAGGGGAATGAACCAGCCTGTGGCATATAGTTGCCACTAACTAAAATTAGCGCGTATCTCAATATAAAAAAAAAGAAGTTAAGTTGGAAAAAAAACATAAGGACATCACGAATCCAGTAGGTACTAGACGAAATGAGACTAGACAACAATAGGACGCAAGGGCCAAAAGACGCTCGACCGCATACTGAGTTAAACAGCGGACCCTAAGGTACCTACGGCCGAGGTAAGGGACAGAAAAGAAGAAAATAGAAGAGAAAAGAAGAGAAGTCACGCCAACACTCGTCTGTATACCCCCACAACAACACTACAAGAACGTCCAAAACAACAAACACAAGCCCACACTTGAAGTATGGTAGTCATCAGCTCCGCCACGCTGATAACAGTGGAGTCCAACCAAATGTCGCATTATCCAAACTAACTCCCCCTAAACTCGACAATCATACTTTACTAATAATGGGGAAACCACCTGGTACAATCGTTACTTCCGGTTCAGTGGTTCGATGGTAGGGCTTAAGATCCTTAGCATGATAAACACCTGCAAAACCTCCCCCTTCAAACGCCAACTCATAAGTCCACAATGACAGTTTCTTCGTAACCACAAACGGACCAACATAACTGGGGGCTAACTTTGAACTGAAGTAATTGGCTGCGTTGGAAAGCGCAAAGTTCTTGTGCAACACCAAATCACCCACGACGTACTCAGTGTCACGGCGCCGTAAGTTATAATGAACCCTATTTTTCTCGTAGGACTTCCTTAAATTCGCACGTACCTTGTGGAAAATCTCTGGCCATTCCCTAGCTTGAGCCTCAATCTTAGTGCGATCAAAACTGTGGTTGTCTGTAACACTAACACCAAATTCCATGCCATTCAGTACTTGCTCTCGTCCAAAATTTAAGTAATACGGAGTGTACCGAGTAACTTCATGACGTGCTGTACGTACTGCACACGCTACCTCTGGAAGGTATTTAGCCCAAGACCTTTGATCCTCCCCAACATATGACTTTAACATAGTTTTAAGAACTCTATTGATCCTTTCGGTGGGATTGGCTTGCGGGTGATAGTAGGCGTTGTACCTGATCCTGACCCCATACTTGTTACACAGCGCACGGAATGCATTGCCAGAAAATTGTTTACCATTGTCCACGATCATAATCTGTGGAGCCCCAAATAACAAGAACACCTCCTCTTCCACCCTGGAGACAACTGCTGAAGCGGTAGCGCTACGTAAAGGAAAAAATCGCGCAAATTTGCTGAAATAATCAGCCACCACTAAAACGTAGGTATACCCGGCAGAAGTCCTAGGCAACGGACCGACTAAATCGGCACTCACTAGTTGCCAAGGTTGATCTACAGGGGGTTGAGATATCATTTGTCCTGCGGGTTTAATTTGTTGAGGTTTACACTTCTGGCATACGTCACATTTCCGAATATATGCGGCAATATCAGCTCTCATGCGTGGCCAATAATATTTAGCAGCTACTCTATTGTACGTCTTAAAAACACCCATATGCCCTGCAGTTGGGGCATCATGGAGCCTACGCATCACTGCTCGTCTATTCTCCTTGGGCACAACCTCCTTCCAATATCTCCCTTGATCGTCTAAATGGTTTCCCTTCAGATGTTTGAACACCTTCTCACCCTCAACGCGCCACTCCGGATATTTCTTCGGGTTTTTGAGAACCTTAACCATTAACTCCTGGTACCACTTATCCTTACTGACTACGTCTATCTGTACCACGTCAGCCATCGGAACCGATCTGGAGAGGGCGTCGGGCACTACGTGTTCTTTCCCTTTCCTATGCGTGATCTTGTAATCATATTGCTGCAACCTGACGCCCCACCGAGCCAAACGACCAGATGGATCCTTAAGATTATGTAGCCAAACCAGCGAGTAATGATCCGTGATTACTTCGAATTGCACACCCTCTAGGTAGGGCCTTAATTTCTCGATGGCCCATAAGACAGCCAAACACTCGCGCTCAGTTGTAGAAAAATTCCGCTCTCCCTTACTGAGTGACCTACTAAGGTAGCAAATAACCTTCTCTTTGCCAGCTATAGTTTGCGTCAAAACAGCCCCTAGACCAAACCCAGAGGCATCTGTTTGTAAAACGAAAGGGGCGTCGAAATCTGGACATGCCAAAATGGGTGCGGATACTAAAGCCTCCTTCAATTTCCTAATAGCCATAACACAATCCGCATCCCAGACGAACTTAACCTTCTTACGCAGCAGGTTGGTAAGGGGTCCTACTAAGGATGAAAAATTTGGTACAAATCGACGGTACCACGAGGCAAGACCAACCAAACTCCTAACCTCGGTAACATTTGCAGGTGGTTTAATGTTGATAAGCGCCTGTATCTTATCAGGGTCTACGCTGAGTCCATGGGCGTTGACTACATAACCTAAATATTTAAGTTCTGAAACGCAGAACTTGCACTTGTCCTCACTCAGAGTTATTCCAGCCTCCCGAAGTCGTGTGAATACCTCCCTCAGGACCAGCATATGCTCTTCAAAGGTGGAAGTAACTACAACTACATCGTCAAGGTAGACGAAAACATGAGGCTCTAATGATGGACCTAGGACACCATCTACAAATCTTTGCCAAGTCGCAGGAGCGTTGTGAAGTCCAAACGGCATCCTGGTAAACTGGAATAGCCCACGATTTGGAATAGTGAATGCCGTGTACTGCTTTGATTCTGAAGAAAGAGGTATCTGCCAATAGGCTGATTTGACATCTAGGGCGGACAGGAACTTAGCGTTCCGCAATTTATCCAGGGTATTCGACACATATGGCAGCGGGTAGGCGTCACGATCGGTCACTTTATTAAGACGTCGAAAGTCTACGCAAAATCGATACGTCTCATCTTTCTTTTTCACCATCAGAATTGGCGAAGACCATGCGCTGCTGGAGGGTTCGACGACCCCCAAGTCCAACATCTTTTGGAGTTCCTCGTCGATGTGCCGTTGTAAATAGGGCGAAACTGGATAGTATCTCTGTTTGATAGGCTCTGATGATGTTAGAATTACATGGCTAACTTTATTCGTAAACCCCAGTCCAATGCCCTCGTTCTTGAAATTACTTTTAACGAGACACCTTAACTCTTCCTGTTGTGCCTCCGTCAAGCTAGACTCCAAGGACGCTCCTTCCTTACTGCAGGTAATATTCATCAGCTCCCGCGAAGAGCCTATATCAGACAAGAATCTCCACCGTCCCGTCTTCATATTCGGGACTATCTCCATCGCCTTCCAAAAATCGATTCCAAGAATAAGAGAGTGTGGTAACTCTGGAACGACCAAAATATCTATAACTCGTATCCTCTCCTCTAATTGTACGGGGAGGGATAGTTCCCCAATGCTCTGGCAACTTTCTCCATTAGCTACCGTGCATGAAACGGATTTCGATTTATCCAACACCACACCGCAACCTTTTAATAACGACCAACCCAAACCACCCAAAATGGTCCTGGTGGCACCAGAATCCAGCAACCCTAGTAGTTCGAATCCAGGGATTTTAACTGGAAGATACGGTCGTTCATCCTGAGCAGCGTGGGACATGATGAACTCGAGAATCGACGTGGTTGCTACGAACGACGAGCTAGACGCTACGCAACCGATTAGCGTCTGGCCGACCCATTTCCCGACGACCTACACTTCGGACAATTAAATTTGGTGAAGCCTTCTTTTCCACAACGAAAACACCTCTTAACCCTCGGGTCAAGACAGCTTATCATTCGATGCCCTGGTTTCCTGCAATTAAAACAAACTCCTACATTGACCCCTGACCCAGAGGTCCCAACTGTTTGACACGTCACTTCCTGTATAAAAGCCAGATCAGGTTCTAAATCCGTTCGTCTCGATGATGGGGGAACAAAATAATCCACCATAGTCCGTTTTGCTTCTACTTGACGACCAAATTGTAATAGCTCCTCCGTGGTATTTATCTCTTTGAACCCCAGTTGAAGTTGATAAAATGGCGCGATGTTCCTCAATAGGATCCTCAACTTAACAGACTCCGCTAACTTCCTACTCAATCTCGAAAATAAGTTGTCCATAATCACCAAGTATGAACCCATCATTTCCTTTGGATCCTGTGTCCTTCGCTTAATTTCCTCAAAAAGCCTTTCGTCGTAATCCATAGGCAAGTACTCATCCCGCAATAACTTAACCAGCGATTCCCAGTCTGTGGCCCGTGCGTGTCTCGAACGATACCATAACAAGGCTTGACCCTCAAAAAGGTCTCTTGCCGACGAAAATAAGCAAGCTTTTGATATATTACGGGCAATACATAACTCGTCGACGTGCTGCAGGAAGGAATTTAATGATACCTTGGACGAATGACCGCTAAATTTAATTCCCCAATTCATAACAGGCACAGGTTTAACCGCTCCCGCCCCATCAGCGGGGTTAGTAAAAGTGGATGCTGCTGTTGGATTTTCCCTCTCGACTGACGGTCCATGTAGCTCTTCCTCTCCTAGCAGAAGATTATCCAGAAGGGGCACCTCAGTCCCTTGTTCCGATAAAAACGCTTCCACCTTGTCATTCACCTCGCCCATTAAACAAACGATGGTCCCTATGAACGCGGACCTCTCCGCTTTAGTCTTTGCGTCGGTTGCTTGCACATAGCTAAGTTTAGTCTGCAACTTCTTATATGCGCTCGACTTGGTATCCTTCCTGAAGTCCTGAGCCAACTTCTTAATTTCCTCAATTTTCTCTGCAACAGCCTTAGAATCTACGTCAAAAGAATAAGGGTAGTCTGGGATAGAGATACTGGACCCTTCGTTCTCGAGCTTAATCAGCTGCCTGAGAGTCTTCCTCATCATCTCAACAGTGCCTGCCACAAGTCCTCGCACACCCAACTCGTATGCCAGGTCATCCTGACATAAGCGGCCAATATCCATTTTTCTCTTCATCCTGACTGCAACCTAAAGAGAAAATCCTTCACTTGGTTCTTCTATCAACTTCCGTACCAAGAAAAAAACGACAATTACTTCTCCGACGAGTTCTGAAAAAAAAAACCGCTAATCCTTTCCAGTAATGTTCCCTGAGTTTCAGTCGAAGGCCCCACGTTGGGCGCCAAAATGTAACGCTCCCAAAATGCCAGGCACTTCCAGTTAGTCCACCAACCCCTAATGACTAGTCCAATGAAGATGAGCGGGGTAATTAAATAATTCAAATTCCGTAAATGGGCGCCACGTGCCTGTAATAGGTATGACTAACTTGCAAATCTGAAAAGCTAATAATAATCGAGCAAAAGACCGAACACGAAATCCTTTGACTCCAGACCATCCAACTGAATTCCAGTAGAACTCTCCGACTCTCGTCGTCCAAACCTAGGAACGTTGACGGCGCGAAGGCAACTTCAAGTAAAACAACGTATTTTTGTAAACGTGGAGCCAGTCCACGATTCGATATATTAAGCAAAAAAAAACAATGTAAGTGCTATACAAAATATAAGTCAAGAAAATTGTAAGTGCTGTACAAAAAAAAATAAGACAAGAGTAAAAATTGTCAATGCTGTACAAAATATAAAACAAGGAAAAAAAAACAAGATTATATTAAGGTACCAATTAATATTGATGATATAACCTTTCGCTTGCATCAACGTAATATAAAATATGTAATGATCGTGAAACCTTAGGTAAATGACCAAAATCGTTTTCGAGGGAAGGAACAAATATAGTAAAAGGTCGGGTAGAGGGTATAAGCTTATGCGCCCCTTTACAGTTCGACTTATCTTTGATTGATAATAGCTTCCCCGAATTATGGTATTTTAGGCAGTATATAATTATTCTAATTCCGCTTAATGCAACCGCACTCAGTCTTAAAATTGACCTACAAATATTAACTGGTTCTCTTATGAATTGTGAAATATGAAATTTAAATTAATCTACTAAGTGACAAAAATTTAGTTGAAAGGTCGACTACTTGTCGCCTGTTACTTATCAAATGACCCAACAGATGGTCAGTCTTCCAAATACTGATCGTTAATGTTAACTTGCTAAATTTACTAAAAGGTTTTGTCATTAAATTTACTATAATGAGCAAACCCAAAAACCTACTAGAATGACTAGTAAAGCAACTTACTAAATTAATGAACTTACTACAATAATCAAAAATGAATTTACTAAATAACTGGTAAGGCAACTACTAAAATAATCGATAATGAAATTTACTAAAATAATTAGTGAGAAAACTTACTAAGATAATCAATAATTAAATCTACTAAATAATTAATATTAAAGTTATCCAAAAAAAAAAACTGCAATCAACTTGAGTGCATTACTGAAGTTTGCACTCCGAAACGTCGCCAGCGCACTTGAGCGTAGGTCCCCAAGATGGGACAAATGATGGTAGGAACACCTGACCTTTTATAATCCAGCGACGGATTTAAAAACTCGTGAGGACGTCTGGGATCCAATCACATGTCCCAAAACCGGAAACTCCACCACAATGCTTATTCAGTCCGTACAGGAACAAAATCCAATTTTGAGCCGGAACCACCCCAGTTACGAGCAGGAACAAATCCAGTTGCTAGCAGGAACAAATCCAGTTGCACCGTCAAAAAAAACAGGAACACGTTCCAAAATGGAAGAACGAAACCCAGAATTACAAGGCCTAAAGCGTGAGAGACAAACCAGATTACCAACCAGAAAATTAGGAATTTCCGGAACTTACCCAAGGTGTAAGTGGCCTTGATGTAAATAAAATAATTGAAGAAGTCGATCTTGTGAATCAAAAGGACGCCGTCCAAAGAATAAAATGGCGAACCACGCCGCACAACCTTTTTTCCCGAATCCGGCCAAAAAACCGTCTGCATCAACAAACGCAGTACCAAAATTTTGCCAAAGCAGATCCAGCAATGCTGTATTGTTTCCTCCAACTCAAAACCAACAAGAGGGCACAAAAACTTAATTTTAGCAAAATCACGTTGAACGACAGGAACACCAGCGGCACAACTATCTCGCACGATCGCACTTCAATCAAGAGACCAATTTTCAATCCGACACGAATGTTCTAGAAAATGCATGAGGGCAGCACCGATCCAAGTAGTTGGTAACTGCTTCAAAATTTCCAAAATCCCTGCTTAATTTTAACAGCTGATCGCGTTGAGTGTAAACAAAGTGTAATTGGAATCAAACGGCCAGAAAATCACGTTCGCTTGACAATCCAGCTTTTTTTTTCCATTCCGGGTAAGACTACGGAAAACTCCACCAACGGTGTCCAAAAAAAATATTCAAAAAGGTAGAAAATCCAATAGGTGCATCGTCCACCAACCCAACGCTCTCTTGCCGATTTGGTTGCCTAACTTATATATTTTTTTTTTTAAATTTAATTCGAACCGTTTCAAAGTCCTAGATGAGGATAATGCAACCAAAAAAAACATGCAAGAATTGCAAGAAATGAGCCAGATCATGAATTGAAATTGACACATAGAAAACTAAAATTATGTTCAACATATAAGGCTGGCTCACAAATCGTAGCTTAAACCGATATGTGCAGCTATTTGTAAATATTGGGTTGGTGCATAATTATCCGGCGTTTTGTACACGTGTTTATTTTTGAACAAAAATAACTTATTTGTTTACTTTTTTTAAATAAAAATGTTATTTTATTATCAGTTTATAAAAATGTGTGCTGATAATCACATTCGGCATATTATGCTTTACCACTTTGAAAAGGGATGGAAAGCAGAGCAGTCAGCGCGCTATCTAAACGAGCTCTTTGGCGAAAGAACAATAAGCGAAACTCAATGCCGGGAATGGTTTGCCCGTTTCAAATCTGGCGACACTAGCTTAGAAGATCGGCCAGGAAGAGGTAGACAATCAGATTTCGAATACCAGGCCCTTTTAGCAGCCGAAAAATTGGCAGATGAACAAAACATTTGAAGATTTGGATAGCTTGGTGGCCAATGTCAAATCATGGATTGCCTCCAAGAACAGGGACTTTTTTGACCGGGGAATCGATCTTCTGCCAAGCAAATGGGAAGCAGTTCTTGAAGTAGATGGTGACTACGCTCCGGAATGACCATTAAAAAATATTTTTGTAGAAATGTTTTTTTTTCAGCATAAGGATTGTTTAAAAAACGCCGGATAATTATGCACCAACCCAATAGTATTGGAACCAGAGTTCCCAACGAAAAATCAATACTAAGAGTATAGTGATCGCAATTAAATTAATAGATACTTTGAGTTTATTTATCAAAAAGAATACAGAAGATTACACAAAATGAGAATTAAAATGTTGGTACTTTATCTCAAACATACGATAAAGAAAATACTTGAATAATTAAAGAATCGTCTTTACTGACCAAATAAAATCAACTCACTGATCATCTGTTAGCTGTCTTTTGAATTGGTTCTGGTATTCCAACCCAAAATTACGCTCCTAATCCCAAACTCGTAACAGTGAAGATAACGCTCCTGAATCCAGCGACCAAGGCGCCTTGACGGAACAGGAACACCAGGAACTCAACCCAAAATTTGACCATATAATCGTCCTTAATGCCGTTGTGTTTCAAGGAAGCAGGAACAGCAGGAACTCACTTCAAAATTGATAAGATGACTGCCCTTAATCTCGTGGTAACTCCAAAAATCGCCAGGACTAGGAATCGGTGAATAATTAGCGTTATCGCTATTTAATGAATAGCCCAAACCAAAAAAGCCTAGAGAACGAAAATTAGACTAGGAATAGTCAAAGAAAAACTCTAGTAATTACCTAAGATGGCGTTCGGATCCACGTGGTTTCCAACGTGTTGCGTTTGAAAATTAATATTTCGTCGCTTTATACACAGAATTGGATATTGATAATTAGAAGAACTAATCAGCGAAATGCTAAATAACATTAAGAAAATAACTAATTGCTCGAATTTTACTTCTAATAAACTTGGCACCCGTAAATCGAAAATTTAATCACGACTTAATCGCTCGACGTACGGCACCAGAAAAGAAAGATCAACGCCGCGGGATTCGGAAAATCCTTCCCCCGAAATTTCCAATCTGGCCTGCAAGCCAAAATTTAGTAAAATCATGGATACCAAAAAAATCTGTAAGTATGCGAAGAGGATCCAAAAAACAAATACCGTTCTGGGCTATCGACGCGTGCTCTCAGGACACCCGGTAGCTTCAGGTTAATTGACCGACCATAGACCGCGCAAAGCTCGCACCGGCAACAACGCCCGAGCGCTACTTATTCAGCTGACGTCTCAATGACAGATAACCCCAAACCGTGCATGCGGTTCATAAAATTTGAAATAAAATTTTAAACGATTAAAAAAAATTAATCAACTGGACAACTAAACAAGGAAAGTGCAACCTCAAACCAAACCTATCCTTACATGTAGATTATGTCGACATAAAAATTACACTTTTAGACAACAGCCCCAGACAGCAGGACAACAACAAAACAAAAAGCCTCATTAACACACAAAAATGGCAAGTAGATAAATAACTACTACTTGATTAGACATACTGGACTAATAATTTATAATAAGGAAGACGTAAAAATGCACAGATTGTTAAAATTTCTTTTAAATTTTTTAATACATAACAAAAAAAGATACATTTAATTTGTTTGATTATTATTTTTTCTATTCGCTATTGTACATTTGTTTAAAAATTGATTGCATCGATTTCGTTTAAAACATACATTGATTTTCTTTTTCAAACAATCGGTATTTCCATTTTCCGCATCCTCGATTTTTCTAAAGTCAACGAGAACTAGAGCAGTATCACTTTTCAATCTATTTTCACAAGTAAATAAATTAACGTTGATTTCACGTAGATCTTTACTTAACAAATTCACATGTTCTTGCGCTTGTGTTATATTGAACTTGTATTCATTAATTATATCATAAGAATGACTAAGTTTTTCTTCATTGAATTTTAAAGAAATATTAAGAGCTTGAATGGTGGCTTGCAAATTTATCTACTCACGAATGAGGTTGATTAAGTCTTGGCTGGTATTATTTAAACTTGATTGACATAGTTCTAACGCATCCATTAAGTCATCGTGAGCATCCAATTCATTGGTGTAGATATCATTGCAATCTTGTCAACTTGTACTGACTTCATTGTAAATGTTTAATGATGTATTAGACAGGTTTGACAATTCATTTTGCAAATGTTGAATTTGAAATTTAAAATCTTCACACAAATTTTCTTCATTGGTTTTATTATTACTTCCATTGGTTTCATTATTATTATTAGTTTCATTATTAGAGTTACAACTTGAAGATTGAATAATAGTTAATAGTAAGATACTGATTATTAATATTAATTTATCCATGTTGTTTATTTTAATGCTCTATGTACTTACTGAACAAGGATTATTGAGATACTGTGAGATTACTTAATAATATTTTTAAGAAATAGATAATTCTGGCTTCTTGGAATTTATAAACACAAGGTTTTAAAAAACTATTTATTTAACAGCAACGTTTCGACATATAAATTATGTCTTTCTTAAGCTAAAATAATAATAATATAACATATAACATTGTAAAAAATTGAATTTTATTTCTATTTTATTAAATTACCTTAAAATCCAGATTTAAATAGTAAGTGTTTTCTAATTTTCTTGGCAAATATACTAATAAAATTGTTGTAAATAAAAATGGTTTGTAAAAAATGTAAAAAGAAGACGTATAAAATATAATTTGTCAGTAAATTATTTTTGACAAATAAATTATAAAATAGTTGTTTATAAAAGCACTTTGATTTTAAAAGTGAAAAAAAAGAAGTATTTTTTACAAACAAATAAATAATTATAAATCTGGTATAAAGTATAAAAATGATAAAATAAAAATAAATTACAAATAAAAAATAAAAATAGTAGTATGTATATATAAAAGAATATAAAAATATATATATTTAGAAAATGCTTAGATAAGATTGTGGTAGATTTTACTAAGATTTTGAATATCAGTTTTTAAATTCATATTTTCTTTATGTTTATGAATGAAAATCATTTCACTGATTAAACGTTTTTTTGTATTAATTTCTTTATCTAAAATAGAAATAGATTCAAAATTTATTTCATGTTTGGTTGAGTTAACATGTAAAGACAAACCTGTTAAATTATTATTATCACCATTCTGTAATACTCTTTTACAATCATATTTATGTTGTTTAATTCTATTACATAAATGTTGTTTAGTTTGACCAATATAAATTTTATTACAATCTTTACAGGGAATTTTATAAACTAAGTTAGATTTTACTTCATTTTTATCAAGATCTTTAAGTTTACTAAAAATGGAATTTATTGATTTTATATTATAAAATGCTAAATTAATATTATAGTTCTTAAATAATTCTTTAAGTTTAGAATTTATCTCAGGAATATATGCACATTTATAATAAGTTAAAGATGTTCCTTTATCAATATGACTTTTTTTTCCCATAAAGAAATTATTAATTAAACTATTATAAATTAATTTAGGATAATTATTTTCTTTTAATAATGTAATTATTTTATTTTTATTTAATGAATGAAATTTCTTATTACTTAAATTGAAAACCCTATGTATAAGTCCTTTTATCATAGAAATTTTATGTTTGAAAGCATGATTTGAAAAATAATTTAATAAAATATTAGAAGATGTAGGTTTTCTATACCAATCTGTAATAATCTTTGTATCCTCTCTAATTAACATTGTATCCAAAAAAGGTATTTCTTTGTTAATTTCCAATTCAATTGTAAATTGTAATTTATAATTAAAATTATTAAAAGTATTTAATACAATGTCTGTTTTAGATTTTGGAATTATTAAAATAATATCATCTACATAATATTTTAAAAAAGGAATTTTAAATGGTAGTTTCTTAACTGTTTCTTCAATAAGTGTATTCATAACAATTGAAGCTAAAATAGGACTGGCAGGATTGCCCATTGGACTACCATCTTTTTGCTTGTAAAATTCATTTTCAAATATAAAATAACTAGAATCAAAATAAAATTGAAGTAAATTCAAAAAAGTTTTTTTATCTAAAATAGTGTAAGAAGAAATAAATTTCCAATTTTTGTTAATGATGTTCATTATTAAATCTTTTGGAATATTTGTAAAAAGAGAAACCACATTTAATGAAATAATTATGTGATCTTTAGGTAAAATAAAATCTTTAAGTTCAATCATTAAATCATATGAATTTTTAATTGTATAATTAAAAGTAGTAATTAAATTGGATAAAATAAGATGTAAATATTTCGTTATATTATATGATGGAGAATCAATGCAGCAAACTACAGGTCTAAAAGCAACTTTATCTGTTTTATGTGTTTTACGTAGTCCATATAATTTTGGTGGAACCGAATTGTGTCTTATTAGTTTTTTATATTCAAAATCATTAATAAAACCTGATCTAAGCAAATTCCTTACAATATTGTTAGCCTCTTTTTTATATTTAGCTGTAGGATCTTTTTTAATTTTTTCATAAGTTAATGAATCATCTAGTAGTTTTAGCATTTCACTTTTATAATCATCTTTATACATAATTACAATAGAATTACCTTTATCTGATTTTGAAATTAAAATATTATTATTATCTTTTAAATACTTTTTGCTATTATTAAAATCTGTTATAATGTTTTTATTAACAGTATTATTTTTTATATTAATATTATTACTTTTTGAAAAAGAGTTGTTAAGACTGTATTTATAATTAGTTAAAAAATTAGTTGTCTTTGCTCTAACTTCATTCTTACTATCATCACTATTTGGTAAATTTATTATACAAAATTCAAGATCTTTAATAATCTGTACCATAGCGTTATCATTTTCTTTTTTAGACGTGATAGGTAAGCTGAATTTAGGACCTAATGAAACTGTATTTATAACATAAGAAGGAATAATTTCATTAGTGTAATTGTATACAAATTTATATTTTTTGGGATAAGAACTTTTTATATTACAATAATATTTTTATTTAAATATTCTTACAATATTAGTGAGTGGATTACATTGAATTAAGCGATCGTAAATAATGAGACAATAGGCCGTCGTATTAGCCAACATGTCTTTCTCTGTTTCAAATTCCAATAGAATATCTACACTGCCCGATTTTAACGTTTCGTTTTAGCGTGAACAGTCGATTACGCACATTGGCGTTTCATCTTTAAATTTTGAGAATTCGATGCACGGTTCACTACCACTAACATTTTTTTATAGTAAGATTGTTGAAATTTACGGTACATTTCGTATAAAATAGAATATTGATTTTTATCAAAATTTAAATTTAAATTATCGTAAGGATAGGTTTCAGAATTTAAATACAGTTTCATGTTAATTAAATTACAATGATCAAATTGACTCATATTTTTTTAATGTAATTTTTTCGATTGCTTTGAAAACAAATTATTACATAACTTGGTTTTTCTAACTGACTTGTAGCTTTAACGTCCCACGTATGTTTTGTTGTTTCTTGTAAAATTGGAAATTCATGTATTTCCCAAGTTCTAAATGCTGCCTCCAAATCTACACCGTTATCTATATGTTTCATAAGACGTAACTTTTCTGAGTCTGCCACTTGTATATGTGGAATTTTCCATAATATTTTAAATAATTGTATTTCTGGTTTTTCATCTTTTACATCCTCAGCCAAAGTAATTGTTCCATTGACATCTGCTGAACTTCGAAGGAGTACCAATTCTTGACGTATGTTGATGATAATTTTTTAAAATCTTCACAAAATCCCAGTATCATTTTTAGTGGAATACAAACGTTAAAATTACCCTTGGAGTCGATTATTTTAGGATTTTCATTTTGATTCCAACCAGCATTATTATATCGTGTATAGTTTATTCTCCGTGAAAATTGGTGCAGTCTAGACAAGCTAATAGTTTCGCTCACTCTCTTTTACATTTAAAACCACGTCAAATAAGGAGGGAACGTATGTGGAACTAATACACGCGATACGTGCTTATTTAAGGTATCGAATTTTAATAGTCCTACAGAGGCCAAATTAATAAACGTACGTCGTTGAATTTTAGGAGGTACGGCTGAATTGAGTAATGGGCGAGGCCTACATTCTCGTACGGCGGAAGAGCGAACAACTTTTCTCTGCCGCGTTCATTTACAGGTTTCGCGAGAGTGGAGGGCCTCCCACCATAAGTTCCTAGCAGCAGTGGGAAAATTCAGCGTCGCACACTTGATTCGTGTCATGTTAGGTTGGAAATCTTGTTTCTATCGTGTACGAGCTCTACATTCGTTGTTTGTAAACGAAGTGTAACCTTTAATTGTAGATGTCATGCCCGGATTACGTACTGTATCTATTACGGATCCACCAAGTTCATATCTGATTTCGTCAAAAAGGAATAAGATTCCGTTATTGATGAACTTTAATGTAGCACTTTCTTTTTTTGTAGTTGAATTTGTAAGTTTTCCCTCTGTATAGAGGAAACTTTGTGATGGTAAGGTGTAGATGTCTTGTGTTTGAATCGGTATACAAATTTCATCGGAATTATTTAATGTTGTATTAGCATAAGCTGGATGACTGTGCAATTCACCGTTTGTAATTGAATTATCGTTGTACACACTTTCGTTAACATTTAATATGTTAAAATTCATTTTTTATTATTCTAAACCCTAATGATATTAAAAATTGTTTATTTAGAGGTGTTAATTCTTTCACGAATCTTTCACTGCTATCACTATTTCTACATATTTCTTTCACTTTATTCTTATATTGTTTATTTATTTCCGATGGTGTTGGATTTTAAACTAACTCGTATCGAAAAACCATTTTTTTATTATGAAAGTTCTTTTAAATGTAATCCAACCGATACCATATCTTTTCTGAAATTAATCAGGTTTCCACTTTGATCCTGTATTTCAATGATAATTTTATCGATATGATGAGTGTTGATTGGTACAAAGATAACATTCTTAATATTTTCGATTATTCGATGACCGGGATAGAACATGTGTAAGATGTGACCATGATTACTTACGGTGTAGGAATTTGTTATAAGAATTCAATTAATGCAAATTGCGTTCAACGCAAATACGTTTACTGGATTATCAGAAATATGTGTTTTATTGGTATCAACTTTTTTTTGTTAAAACCAAATATCGATCCAATTGAATTTTGTTTATCAAAGTAAATAGGATAATTACTTTTAATTTCATAATTAAATCTGTTCAAATTAGCTCTTAGAATTAAAGTAATTTCTTCCTTCTGTCCCTCTAACATTTTTCTTTTTTTTTGTTACTTGAACATCCTGACTTTTTTGCACTTGAACATTTTGACTTTTTTGCTCGCTTTTTTTTCTATTTTTTATTTTCAGTTGAAATTTTTTCATTTAAAGTTTTAATTTTTTCATGAATAAATACTTCTAGATTATTAATTTCATAGGTGCCGACATCTATAGTTATTGTATGAGGTCCAATATGAAACAAATTATTATGGTAATCAATGTTCGGAATTGAATTAAATGCAACAAAATTTATTAATCCTAAAAGGTACGTTTTTTTCTCGTCTAAAACTACTGGTGGATAGTAATCTGCAGTTAATCGATTCGATCTACCGAATAAATTAAGACTGTAGGAGGAGGATGTTGTCATTTTAATCTTGTATCTAGTTAACAAACTCAACGATAGGTTATAACTGAAGAAAGTTAGCTACTTTATTTGTATTTATTTAATAAAAAATATATACATTTTTTCCACAATCTATAGTATTGTATTTTTGATGTACATCATGATTAAATATTATTTTAGTAGCAGCAGCAGTTTTAAAATATTCCTCAAGTTTAAATGGTGGTCTTAGATTTCATTCAACGATGTTCCTATTAACTTTATAAGCAACCCAATGTGCTCCTGGACCTTTTGTTTCATCTAAATTAACGATACCACATTCGTTTATTCGAATTTTTTTAGGTAAATTATCACGCATAAAAACACCGCGAAAATTTGGTATCTTAAACGTTTTCTTGGCATAGTGCATTAGAACAATGTTGCTGAGTGCACGATTATTTGGTATAATACTTAGTTTTTTTGTTTCATTCCAAAAAACAGACCCATTCCTGTTTTGTAGGATCTTAAATAAAGACCTTTTCCCATGCTGATCGCTTCCATCGTTTTATTATGTCTTTCCGATTCTTTTAATAGTTCTTTTGCTGAACGTATGTCGTTCACAGCTTTAGCGAAGTGGTAGAATACCTCCATGTTTTTGAATTTTAATCACTCTCGACGGTTATATTTTCCTTCTTAATTTATTAAGGTAAGTCTACACTCTTGCGCTTTTTCTTTCAACAAGGGAATGCGTCATAGCGATAGCGCACAAGAGGCATGCGGCATTGTATGCCTCGTAAGTTGAAGATTCTGCAGCGCAAGCTAAAGACACCTGCAATTCCAACAGTTTGGATTTTTCGTTCAACACTTCATTCAATTTAGTATTGTACGTCGTTGTTTTCTCTGCTTTGTTGGGTTATTTTTTGTTTTAAAAGTCAGTTATAATGCCTGCCGATTCAAATCAAGAAACTTTAAAATTTATTGAAGACTATAAAGGGTATCCTGTTTTATGGAATAGTACAGATAAATTTTATTCTAACAAACAAATGCGCAAAGATGCCATTTAGCAGTTGGGAACAAAATATAAATTATAAGAAATTAGTGTCAAAAATAAAATTAAAAATTTGAGGTCCTACTTTTCCAAAGAGCACCAAAAAACAATTAAAAAGAAAAGTGGATCTGGAGCAGATGAAGTTTTTACATCGAATTGGTTTGCTTACAAAGCACTGCTGTTCATTAAGGACTCAGTAACTCCTAAGGAAACAACCGAAAGTGGATTGGAAGTCTCAACAAATGATATTTCTGACGAGGTAGGTAATTTTTTACTCCAAAATCATTATTTTACTAATTTATATTGTAAATAGTGCAACATAAATAACAATTCTAGTTTAAAAACAAAATATTAGATTACAAATATTTAGTTTGAAATGATATTGCACCTTCTGGTGACATAAAATAGTCCTTAAATTCATCTCGTATTTCTTTTGCCGATTTTTTTGTATTTTATCTCAAACCAACGTCATTGTTGGTCACATTTCTCCAGGATCCTGGAATAATTTCACCAGTACTTGTATCCTCACTATCGAAACACCCTGGTGGTGAATATGTGGAAGCAGAATCTGCTGTATTTACCACTTTAAGCTCTGTCGGCCTTCTAAAAATTCTGAAAACTGAGACTAATAATATAAAAGCATTTTCGACAATACGTCTTGCTCTTGAAAGTCTATAATTAATCACTCTTTTTGGAGACCCTTTATTCAAGTCGGTTTTATATGGTTTTAAAAGGTACGTTGATAGTGAAAATGCGTCATCAGCAACCATTACGTAAGGTGACTGTACAGTACGACCGGGTAAAATCTCAGCTTGTGGTAAATTTAATTCTCCATTTTCCAACTTTTTGTAAAAAGAAGTATTTTTAAAAACACCACCATCTGAAATTCGTCCCTGGCACCCCACACTGACGAATAAAAAGCAATAGTTTGCATCCACAGCAGCAAGTAAAACAATGCTAAATGTCCCTTTATAGTTGTAGTAATCCGAAACAGTATTACTGGGGCATTGTATCACCACATGTTTCCCATCGATACTTCCTATACAATGAGGAATATTCCATAGGTGTTCATATTCAGAGGCAACTTGTTTCCATTCCAACTCCGTTGTTGGTGTCTATATAACAATAATAGAAGTAGATTATTATAATTTTAATTAACTTAAATGTAAATAGTGTAGATTGTATTTGATTTTGTTTTTGTTTTAGAACTCTACTGCTAGTACTAGTACCCCACCGATTATTGAAATAGAAAAGAAAATAGTGACTGATGGTTTTCGTACTCCAAACAGAGAAAAGTAACACCTGTAGATTGTGAGGTGGAAGAAGCCTACACTTTTATGAAAAAAGCTTCAGCGGCTCTCACGTATAAGGACGAATGCACCACATTTGGTGACATGGTTGGTATAAAATTAAAGAAATTTAACCCACGAAATAGAGCGATTGATCAAAATTGGACAACTTAATTTTCGAGCTGGAGATGGAGGAAATGGCGCAATCCACTTCGACACCGGTGTTTTTATCGGCCGAAACTTCGGTTTTATCCCCAGTAGAGAGTGTATGTTCTCCTACTAATTTAACAGCTCTGCAGCTCGTTTATCCTGAAGAAACATCAGAACCGGCAAATTTTAGGGATTTCTACTGCATATAATTAATAGTTATAGTTAACCAAAACAAGTATTTATTGTTTATTAATTTTTTAATTTTGTTTCCATGTATTTTGTTTTATTTACCGTTTACTAAGATTATTAAATTTATTAAAACTAAATACAATAAATATTTTTCTTTACCTTCACATAATCTCTAAGCGCTTCTATTATAGCCTGTAACACCTCTGGCAACATGGCAGAAATAAATTGTTTTGAAACTTTGAATAAGTACATCAGTGACATATGAACGAATCTCCCGTTGCTAAATACCTTAGCACAATAGCTAATTTTATTTTGGCTGGAATTGCGTCCCTGAATCGAGTGTCTTTTTTTGATATTTTTGGCTCAATTACATATAAAAGTCTGTAGAAATTGTCTTTTGACGGATGAAAACAATTTCTAAAAAGTAATCCTTCATCTTTATATTCAAGTTCTTTTATAAAACTAAAGGTCCGTGTTTTAAAAAAATCCTTCATCCATTGCCGTTTTTTCTTACAAACACGTGTTTTATTTTTTTTTTAATTATGACAAACGCTGCATTTATATCCATTACCATCTCTGCATTAACCTGCATTTTTAACTAATTGAACGAAACTGATGAAGACAAAACGGAATGTATGTGGACACTTTGACGCATGCATCAACCTCCATTCAATTAGCGCATTCAATATTGAAAATTGAAACGCAAGTTGAAATGAATGTTGAATTGAAAGTTGAAATTAAAAGCGCATGAGTGTAGACTTAGCTTTAGCCTTTTTTATTGCTATTTCTACAGCCTCTTTTAAAGTGTTAGGTTTCATTTTTAAAATTTTCTTCCTAATTTGTCCGATTGCTTTCGTCAAACAAATTAATTTTTTTTATTAGCTCTCTTTGATTTTTTAGTGGTTTTTTTCTTTTCGTATTTTGTTTATTACGATTGTCACTTTTTTGCCATGATGTTTTCTTCTCATAGAACGATCTGTTTGAAGGTTGTCGGTGAAGTATATCATAAAAAAATATTTCTCATACTTTTCTAGTTTTTTTTTTTCTAATATTTTCATCGCTTTCAATAACATTTTTACGTTTTTTTCTGGTTGGTATCATAAGAGGTTCATTAAAATCAACATTTTTTATTTTCTTTTTTAATAGAAAATTTTCATCTTCTGTAGTCGTTAAATTTTCTAATTTTCGTTTATTTGAAGGTTTTTTTATTATTGAGGATGAGTTGTTGACTACAATATAATCATCATCATTATCTATTTCCATTAAGTTAATTTTTTCATTGTTACGTTTCTTTCTTCTAATTTCGATCATTTGAGGTGTACTACGTTCTTCTTCTTTTTCGACATCTTTAATTTCGATTTTTTTTTTCTTTTTTTCTTTGCTATTTTTGTAGTCGTTGTTGTTGTTTTATTTTCTATAATTAGATCAATACATTTATTAATATTTTCTTTTAGTGAAACTAAAGCGTTTGATTGTATTTTCTTCAATATTCGTAGACAATTTTTTTATATTTTGTTTTTTTTCATTACTTTTAGATGATGATGATGGGTGACTAATGCGGGCCACTTTTCACTCCAATTAGCATCTTTCGAACGAAATCTTTGGAAAGTCTTCCAAGCCAACACCTCGTCAGCTTTATGTCTGCTAAATCGTCCTTATTTTGAGAATAGGCTATGTCGTGTTGGCGACAAGCCTCATCTAAACGATTAATACCTGCATCACCGACTGCCAATCGTTTATCTACTTTAGTACCGGGTCCGCAAAATTGATAAGTAGGTATGTGTAATTCAAAGGGTAAATTATTAATAATTTTATTTAAGAGACCTTTACTGCTATAAGACTTCATAGTTACTGAACATCTATGAACGATTAACAATTTAAATTAATTTAAAGTAAAAAAAAAATGATGAAGATGAAATTGGTCAAACAGAAAACGACACTTAAAATAAAAGATAAGAGTAATTTTTGTATTGGTAGTGGTGGTGGTGTTAGTGCTGGTGATAATATTTTCAAAAAGCACGGGGAACTTTTTCCATCGACTATAAGATGTATACTGGTGGGTCCTTCCGAGTGTGGAAAAACTAATGCCATGATAAATTTAATAGAACATGAAAAAGGTTTACAATTTGAAAACGTTTACGTATATTCAAAGTCGCTTAATCAGGATAAGAATAAATATCTGGAGGAGCTGTTGAAACCTATAAAGTGTGTAGGATATTATGCGTACTATAGTGGTGAACATATACAACATCCTTCTAAAGTTAAACCAAAATCCGTCTTCATTTTTGACGATGTTTCAACAGAAAAAGAAACGGGCGCTCTAACTCAAGCATACTTCAGCATGGGAAGACACAACCAAGTCGATTGTTTTTATCTTACTCAAACCTACGCTAAAATTCCCAAACATTTGCTAAGAGATAATGCTAATGTTTTAATTGTTTTTAATCAAGATGGAAAAAATTTAGATCTCATTCATAGAAATCACGTTAACGTCGACATGAGTTTCGAAAAATTTAACGAAAATTGTTTCTTGTGTTGGGAAGGAAATGAAGGAAACGATACTAATAATAATTCTTAGCAATTTCTATCAGTTTTTAAAAATTATAAATTAAATAATGGAAGATATAGAAAGTGTTTTGATTTATATATAAATTTTGAATAAATAATTACTCTCTGACGTTAATAGTAGGTAGTATATAATCAGATACCTCATCAACAGGTCCTCATTAACAGATCCTCATCAACAGATCATATTTTTTTCAACTTTTATCTGAGATACTTTTCGTTAGTATGTCAGAAATGAACGAAAAAAAAACTAAAGTTGAAACTTATCAAAAAACGTAAAACGATACGAAATAAATTAAATCTTTTACGTTATGGTGAAATGGAAAAAGAAGATAGATTAAGGCCCGTTTGCACCATTATACCTTAAACCTTAAGGAATACTTAAAAGTCATGAGTATTCCTTATAGCATTGCACCATGTTTTTAAGGAATACTTAAAGGCTTAAGGAACGATTAAATTTAAGTTGTAAAAATTTACGACTTAAACTTCACCTTAACCTAAAAACTGTGAATAGTGTGTGCTAAAGTGACAAACATTAGAAATGATTGAAGATTTTGAACTATACCCAGTTTTGGAAGATGATCTGGAGGTGTTAGAAATATTGGAAGTGGGTATTCCTCGAAGAGTTTATGTTCGATCCAATTATTTTGAATCGATGGATGAGCTTTCTTTTTTTAAAAGGTTTCGCCTTACTAGAGAAACTGTACTTGCATTACTCACAGAAATTGAACATAATTTGGAATATCCATTTGATAAGTACGAATATAAAAAATACTAATAAGGTTCTATTTTTATTAGAAGTTCTATATTTCAGAAATAATTCTGTTTCTCCGATAAACCAAATTTTAATTGCATTAAGGTTCTATGCCACTGGAAATCATTTATTAAGTGTTAGTGATTTTGGTGGAACCCATGTATCTACAGCTTGTAGAATTGTTAAAAGAGTTTCAGTGGCAATAGCAAGACTGTGCCAGACCTATGTAAAATTTCCAGAGACAAATTTAGAAAAGAGTCAATTATGCCAGGAATTTTTTGATATTGCTGCTTTCCCAAGAGTGCTTGGAGCTGTAGATGGAACTCACATTCGGGTTCAGTCACCTGGTAATTTAATGATTTGTTTGACAAACTCCAATAAAAATATCAATTTACAGGAGGAGACGATGCAGAAATTTTTCGTAATAGAAAAAATTATTTTTCTTTAAATGTACAGGTAATTTCCGATGCGAAAATGAAAATTCTAGATTTGGTGGCGAGATGGCCAGGTTCAGCTCATGATGCGACAATATTTAATAGTTCTAGAATAATAAATAGATTTCAAGTTAATGATTTCAATAACCGAATACTATTAGGTTTGTATTTTTATCAGTTTACTTGTTTTTACATTTGATTCATTTTCAAGGTGACAGTGCTTATAACATTCAGCCCTATTTATTAACACCTCTTATTAATCCCCAAGGACCTGGTGAACAGAGGTATAACGAATCACATATTAGGACAAGGGGAGTCGTTGAAAAACTATTTGGAATATGGAAAAGAAGATTTCCTGTAATGGCATAAGGATGCAGATTGAAACTGGAAAATACAATGACAGTAATTGTTGCAACCGCAGTATTACATAATATTGCAAGAAACTTTAATGAAGATGAACCGCCTCTCGATTACGATGATGAGCAGGCTTTAAACAATATTATTAATAATGGAAATATACCTCCAATGGAACTTGTTGAAGGAAGAGGAGTGGGAGATAATGTTCGAAGAAATTTAATTAATGATTATTTTTCTAGATTATAAACTTTGATTAAAACATTTTTTTTCAAAAATAATTGTTTTTATTTGTATATCACATTGATAACAACTTACCACGAAAAAAAAAATATAATCCTTTACTATTATAAAATATATATAATTCTTAAAAATTAAATAAATAAACTTTGATTTATCCTCTAAAATTCCAGGATTTTTAATAAACTCAAAATAACAAAAAATAGTGGCAAAAACATTCATTATTCTAATTTCTTTTTCATAACAAGTATTTCTAGTTTTTTTGCTTCTATTTCTAAAGTTAAAAGTTCAGTCTTTAAAATGCTTTCCTTTTTTAATATTTCAATTTGCATGTTAACTAATTCAGTTTTTAGCTCTGCAAGCTTTGTGTACTCTTTGGATATTTCTGAGCTATGTAATGAATTTGCCATAGGCCTTCTTCGTGCGTTCCAGTTGTTTGTGTCGTTACGACTACATGTTTTACTTAACCCTGGGTCCATGGGTTCCCGTAAATAAGAAACCTTATAATTTCCCCAATCTTTTGCAGGTTCTGTACTTTCCAAGGAATTTTCCTTGTCTTCTCCCTAGATATACAAATAATTCTAAGATTCAATAATGAAATTAACAAATTTATTAATGGTAAAGAAAAATTTTAGAGCATAATATATTTTATACATATACCAACCTGTAAAGTAATTATGTTTTCATCCTCAATTTCAAGCACTTCGGAAGATACATTTGGTGAACTGACTTGCTGCAGTTGATCAGTATCAAATGGATTTGAAAGCCCATTTATTGTTTTTTTATTCATAATGTCCAGCAATAATTCATTACTTTTTGGAATAGCAAGTGGTACTCCTCCACCAGTTTTAAGTTGTTCTTGGCGTTCCATAGCAGCAATTTTTCGGGTTTTTCTTTTTTCATTATCGTTTACCTTCTTTAAAGACTGCATGTTGCGATGCGTATAATTTGGGCATGAGGAGTTGAACTCATCAGTCACTTTTGACCAAGCATCCTCTTTGTCACGCCAAGTTGCACCATCGGTTTTTTTGTTCTCAATAATGCTTTTATATTTATAAACTAAATTAAAAAGCACTTCCTTTTCATGTTGCGAAAAATTTGCCATCCGGATTCTTTTAGGTGGAGGATTCATTTTCCTTAAAAGAATATTAACTTTAATACGAAAAGATTTAGGTATTATAAATTATTCTCTAAATAATTTTCATACATACCTTCAAGTAGATTTGAGGTTATGTTTACACAAAGTGCACAAACTTGAAGGAAAATTGTGACCACAGAATGCAAAACAAATAAATTCGCCTAAAGATTTACAGTATTGTCAAACTTACTTCAACTTTACGCAAGGATCACTTTATTATGTGTGATGCAATGCAAATACAAATTAAGGAAAACTTAATTTTAAGTGTTCTCTAGGTAAGGAACACTTTTAAGGGACAATGGTGCAAACGGGCCTAAATCCTATAACAAAACATTTAAGAAATATTGAAAATAAATTGGATCAAAAGACCACAACAACATCATTATTACCACCAGGTGTTAAAGTTGAAGAAAATGAAGAATTTAAATTACCCTATACCGAAACACCACTATTAAAACGAAAACGATTATACAAAAAAAGTAGGCTTGCTTCTCTACCATCATTTTCTGAGATCAAAAATAAATATGATACTAAAGAAGAAGATGATGATGATGAATCAGGTATTTTAAAACAAACTCTTATCAATACAATGGAACTGATGATGAAGACGATGATGTTGATGATGATAATAATGATTCTCCTTTTACAACACCAACAACTTCCTCAAACAAAGAACCGAAATCGAAAGTTTTGGAAAAGGTTTACATGGATTTATTAGAACAACAGTACGATCCACTATCCAAAAAATACATTAACGATATGTATCATGATGAAAAAAATAAATATTTTGATCATAAGTATGGTATCAGATTGGACGTACCAAGTGAAAAACTTTTCATCGGCGATTCATCTTTAGATTTTGACGGAAGGGATATAATGATAAAAAATAAAACCTACAAAGGAACTAAAGGTTTATACGAATGATTGTTTAAAACAAATCCTAGAGAATTTATGAATGAAGATCAAAAAAATTATTTACTAATTGTTAAGAAAACGAACGAAGGAAAGAAATTTATTCTCCACATATAGAAGGAGGAAAAAGGATGTTCATGAAAGTCAATCAAAAGAAAATAGATTATGTTTATTGGGATTCAATCAATGAATTACATGATAGATTAAGATTACTATTGGCTTCGCAGTCTGCCGGTAATAACGCTCATACGAACGAAATTAATTCAATCATCGAAGAATTAATAGAGGCAAAAGTAATAAGAAGATAATGAAAAAAACTAAGTGCAACAACAAACAGAGGTACAATGAAGAGAAAAAACAAATTGTAAACGAAATTCATAAACTAGCAAGAATTAATTTTCCTCGAAGAAAGTACATTTTAAAATCATTACATGATTTTTGGCAAGCGGATTTGGCGGACATGCAAAAGTACCAAGATGAAAATAATGGTTATGAATATATTTTAGTGGTAATAAATTGTTTGTCAAAATTTGTATGGTCGTTACCTTTAAAAAATAAAACAGGAATCGAAGTAAGCAAAGTTTTTGAAAGTATTTTTAAAAAATTTAAAGCTAAACCACCTTCCAATCTTCATACCGATAACGGAAAAGAATTTTTCAATACGTATTTTAAGAAAATAATGCAAAAATATAACATTAATCCTTACAGTACGTTTAGTGAGAAAAAAGCTGCAATTGTGGAACGTGTAATTCGAACACTTAAACATAGAATGTGGAAAGAATTTAATTTACAAGGAAATTATAATTGGTTAAAAATTTTACCTAAAATCGTAGAAAATTATAATAATACAAAACATCGTACTATAAAGAGAAAACCGATAGAGGTCAATGAAGAAAATGAAAAGGATCTCTTAAACACGGTGTATAGTCGTCTTAAAACCTTGGACTTAAGTAAAAGAAACTTTAAAATTGGAGGTAAAGTGAGAATTTCAAAAGTTAGAGGAGTATTTGATAAAAAATATATGCCCAATTGGACGACTGAAATTTTTACGATAACCGAAATTCGATTTTCTAATCCGATCACATATTATTTAAAAGACGAAAAAAAATAAATACATTCGCGGTTGCTTTTATAAAGAGCAATTACAAAAAGTTAAATATTCTGATATTTATCTCGTTGAAAAAATTTTAAAACGTTCGAAAAATAAAGTATTTGTCAAATGGTCAGGATTTGATTTTCAAGGATTTTTTTTTTAATTTTAACAATCATATACGCGAAATTTCTATCTATGACACAGTACGCAATATTATTTATCATAAAATGGTATCAATGCCGCTTAAATTGGAAATGTTAAGTTCGAAAATAATAGATAAAATTGAAGATACATGTAATACATGGCTTACAATGGAATGATAATAGAAATACTATATACTTACTACCAGAAAATATTGGAATTTATTTAAAGCAAATTATCGAAGAAGAAGCGGCGTTGGTTTTGGTGAAAGATTACAATATTCGGGAATACTTAAAAAAATTTATTAATAATAAAATTGTTAGATTTGATAAATTTACATCAGAAAAAAATGGAATGATGATTCAGAAGATGAGTATTTAAAAAATTGTTGTGAAGAACATAAAAGTCTTGGAAATGTATAATTTAATTGTGCACGAAATAATGTATGTAAAATTTATGATATATTTTCAGAAGATATTTAAATATTATAAGAACTATATGTATTTTTAAAAAATAAAGAACAAAAGGGTATTTATTATTTTTTTATTTTATAATACAATTATTATTGTTGTGTCAATAAATCTTGCGAAAATACCTCTTGACACTGTAAGTCAGAAAGGTAGCTAACTATACTTTGTGTTGCTATCTCCAGCTCCTGTTGTTCCATTAAAATAATTGGAGAACGAGATCTTTCTTTAGATAACACCTGTTTTCTAGATTTTTTAAATTATTGTTGTTGTGGTATTTTTTTAATAGTTGCAACAATATTTAATGTTGTAGGTTCTTGTATTTGTTTATGTTGTTGTTGTTGTTGTTGATTAGCTTCGATTGCTCCTACTACTACTACTAGATCTTCTTCCTCTCCATCATCAAAATTAAATTTATAATTTTGTAACGCAATTTGATAAAGTGCTCTTCTGGTTTTTCCGAATTTAACCTAGCATATTGCACAGGTAAATTTCCAAATTTTTTTTCAAAGTAGTTGTTTTAGGAGTATATAACAAATTTATTAGAATTTGTCCTTTGTGATGATTAATAGTCTTAACACCATATCTAACTAATTGATAAAAAAATATAAATTATAAAAAAATAATTACATACTTAAAAATTTCCTTACAAACAACAAGTAACATTTTCATTGGTACGTTAGTTTGATACAATGATTTAATTAATATAGAACAGGGAATAGCTGCCATTTTTTACTGTGTAATATTTTTAAATGGTGTTTTATACAACGGTATTTATAATACCTTCATAAACTTATCTAATTAACTCTTTCATATAGATTTTTTATGATTCCAATGTATTCCAAAGATTTTATAAACGAAATTAATACAATTAGATGCATTGGAAAAAAATTATAATTTTCCAGATACAATTATTAAAAGAATTATTTTAAAAACAAGATTAAAGTTATATAATAATGCATATTCACAAAATATTTCAACTTCAAAAGATTCAATTAAATATGCTACTTTTACTTATACCAATAAAAATTGTTATCAGTTGTTTAAATTATTTAAATCTTACAATATCAATATTTCGTTCAAAACTAATAACTCTCTTAGTCCATATAACATTCTGCTGCTATTAGACATAAATATTTGGATAAATCAAATTTTCCAGATCACATAATCAATTTTAAACATTCATTTGAAGAAGATAATATTAAAATTTTACACACTGTTTTGGACAATTCATTATTGAATTTTTTAGAAAATATTGAAATAATTAGAAGTCATAATAATGTTTTAGTCGAACACTTAAATATTCAATTAGATGCCCGCATTTTGATTTTTTAAATAAATTATTGAAAATGACTTTATAAAAAGTTTTATACAACTAATTATATATCAAAGTGGGTTTTATAAAAAATTTATTTGTTAGACATATTTGTCAGTAAGCAATTAAAATTGCATATATTCTTATTTTTGAAAAGATTTTACATTATTTTTATTGGTTTTATTTACATTTGGTTTATATATTTTTATTTGTGTTATTTATTTCTCTATTTACATTTGGTTTATATATTTTTATTTGTGTTATTTATTTCTCTATTTTCATCATATCACAATGTAAGTTTCATTTATATTTTATATATCTATTAATTTAGAATTTTATAGCTTTGCCTGACGAAGCCAATGATTTGGCGAAACTAGTTGCAATTTAAAATTGTATTTTAAAATAAAGGTGGATAACAAGAATTTATATTTTACTATATTTAATTAACTTATCATCAAAAGGAATTTTTTAATAAACATTTGTAACATATAAAAATAAAATACCACATACTAAAACAATATTATCAAACAAAAATGTCATTAAGAATAGGTGAAGCTAAATCAATTAATAAATTGCTTGCAAATACTTTAAAAAAATTGAACATGTGAGTAGAACAATTAAATATGAAAGAGATCTATAAATGGATTAAAATTTTAAATAAAATAATTAAATTAACTGAAATATGTATAAAAAAAATGTAGAATTGTAAGTCTTCTAAAATTAGAAGCATGTTTGGGTATTATACACTACTATCAAAAACAATTACATGAACAAAAAAAAATTAAACAAAAACGTCTAACGAAAGGAACATTTAGTTTGGAAAAATTTAGAATCATGTTTTCAAAATCGTATTAAATCCGGTGCTATTGTGAATATAGATTGTAAGGATCCAATTAAATTTTTAAATTATGCATTTAGAAGTTATTCTCTTAAAATTAAAAAGGAATTACAACATTCCATTCTAAAAGTTAATTGCATATTTTATACTAATTTTGTTAAACCTTCCACACTAGAAACAGATATAAAACACTTCCTTACCAAAAATGCATTAATTCTCTATCAGTTAACATTTTTGTAATTGGTCCTAAAAAAGAAATTTTACCTTTAATTCTTAGTTAACATAATTTTGAAACAATTAATTTATTATTATTAATTAAAGAAAATAATCAATCTGAAAATACTGACGATGTTGATGTTGGAATACAATAGTGATTATGTAAAAGATTAAAATTTAAAATCAACTAGTAATCATCATTTTGTTTTAATTAAAGATTTATCAAAATTATTAAATAGACAATTACCTAATAAAAAAAATAAAACTTGGATTTGTGAACGTTGTTTGAATAGATTTAAGACATCGATGAATTTACAAAATCATTTAATATATTGCAAAAATTTAAATACATCAAAAATAGATTTACCTAATGAAAATGAAAAAATTTTAAAATTTAAAAATTTTCTAAATAAAATTAAAGTACCTTTTGTTATTTATGCAGATATTGAAAGTTTATTAATTCCAATAAAATAAAAATCATCTACTTCTACATTCGAAGAAGCTTTAACTGAAAAAGTTGAAGAACATGGACCATTCAGTGTTGCCTATTATTTAAAAAGCAATTACGATGAAAAACTTTCAAATTTTCAATTATTTACAGGAAAAAATTGTATAAAGTCATTTTTTCAAAAATTAAATGAAATTTCACAACAAGTAGAAAAAATTTTAGCAAATAAAATACCGTTAATTATGTCACCAGAAAACGAACTTGAATTTCAAAATTCAAATATTTGTCATGTTTGTTCATTACCCTTTGATTATAATAACAATCTCAAAGAAAATACAAAAGTACGAGATCCCTGTCATTTAACTGGAAAATTTCATAACCTAACAGGATATTATAGTCATATTTTAATTAAAGCACTATCTCAAGGACTCGAAGGTAAAATTTCACTATTACCTATAAATAAAGAAAGATATATTTCTTTTTCAATACAAACGAAAAATACAAATATTTAATTTAGATTTATAGATTCCTTCCGTTTTATGTCGTCCAGTCTCGATAAACTAGCTTCGTATTTAACCGACGAACAAAAAATATTAACGCAACAATTTTACGGTACAAATCTTACAAAATTTAATTTATTAAAAAGGAAAGGTGTATTGCCATATGAATACTTAAACAGTTGGGATAAGCTGATGGAAACAAAATTACCAAATATTGAAAAAATTTACAGTAAATTAAATGATGAAAACATTAGCGAATCAGAGTATAAGCATGCGATTAACGTTTGGAACAAATTTAATATTCAAAATTTACAAGAATATACAGAACTCTATCTTAAAACGGACGTAATACTTTTAGTTGATATATTTGAAATTTTTAGAAATGTATGTATTAACACCTATAAATTAGATCCGCTACATTATTATACGGCTCCCGCTCTATCTTTCGATGCAATGTTAAAAGTAACCGGAGTAGAACTTGAACTTTTAACTGACGTTGATATGATAATGTTTATCGAACGGGGTATTCGCGAAGGAATTTCGCAATGTTCAAATCGTTACGCAAAAGCTTATAATAAGTATAAAAATTCATTACCTAACATTTTAGATATAGAAGATACGTTAGATTACGGTTATATTTATGAGGTAGATCTTGAGTATCCTCGTGAACTTTTCGAAACACATAAAGATCTACCTCTGTGTCCTGAACATATGACTCCACCAACGTCAAAAACAAAACTTAAAAAATTAATAAATACACTTTACGATAAAAAAAATTATGTAATACATTATATAGCATTAAAACAAGCCGTTCGGTTCGGACTAAAAATTAAAAAAAATCATAAAGTTTTTTAAAATTTAAACAATCATACTGGCTTAAAAAATATATTGAGTGATATACCGAAAAAAGAATAGGTAGTCGCAATGATTTTGAAATTATTTTTTTTTTAATTAATGGTAAATTCAGTGTTCGGAAAAACAATGGAAAATGTAAGAAAATATTTGGATATAAAATTAGTTTCTAAATGGTACGGACTTTACGGTGCAAACTATTACATTTCTCAACCGAATTTTCATAGTTGTACCATTACCGATTCAGACGTAGTCATAATACAAATGAGTCGCTTAAAAATTAAATTCAATAAACCTATTTACGTTGCCATATGTGTTTTAGATCTGTCCAAAACGTTTTTATATGAATTTCATTATAATTATATCATTCCAAATTTTGGTTTAAACGCTACCATGCTCTATAGTGACACTGGTTCTCTAATTTACAAATTTACCAATCAAAACTTTAACGAATACATTAAAAGGGACATAGATAGATTTGATACGTCCAATTATCCCGTAAATAATATTTATAATATTCCCATAAAAAATAAAAGAGAACTTGGCCTTATGAAAGACGAAAATGGAGGAAAAATAATGTCCGAATTTATTGGATTAAAATCTAAAATGTACGCACAAAAATTACATTCAAATATTAAAATAACGAAAAAAGCTAAAGGCGTTAAAAAGGCAGTGCTTAATAAAATTTAATTCGAAGACTATTATAATTGTTTATTTAATTTAATAACGCTCGATGCATTGCAATTTTCAATCAGATCCTAGAAACATAAAGTGTATACGATAAAACAAAGTTTTAAGTTTTAATGATAACAAGCGAATATTACTAAGGAATTCTACAAATACACGACCATGGGGATATTTTGATAAATAAAAAATGCATTTATATTTAACAGTATATCTCTTTATATTTTAATTATTCTACTTATTTATCATTCACCTAATTAGCATAAATAAGATAAGCACTAGCTATAAAAATAAATGAACCTTCAAAAAATTATTTAGTGTTATTCAGTACATATAAACATAAACTATAACTAAAAAAAGATGAGTCAAAGTCAAAGTAATCAATTCAAAGACGGTTTTTTTATAAATATCATGGAAAACTTTGAACACCTAATAGATGAGAAACGAAAACCAAAAAAAAAACGAACCACAAAAAAAAATGATTTAGAAATTTTACAAGAGGAACTAAAAAGATCTATAGAAAAAAGAAAGTAGAGAAAAAACAAGAATTATAACTTAAATAATCGTAAGTAATATTATAATAGCAAAAAAAATTAAATTTTTTTGTATTGTAGTTTTACTTTAAGAACAAAAGTATATAATTATGGTTTATGGATATATAATAAATATAATATTAACACAGGTCTTTTTGGATATGGTTCATAGAATTATTTTATGGTTATGACTTATAGGATTATAATAATCAATATAATATTAACACAGATTTTTTTGGATATGGCTCATAGAATTATCTTATGGTTATCGCTTATAGGATTATATTATGGTTTATAAGATTATAAATAATACAAATATACCTATACTTTGTAAAATCATCACCTATGTAAATTTATGATTTAATAAAATAATATATCAATAATCTGTTTAATTTAATTGTAAAACCTCACCAACAACAACAAAAAATGTATCAATATTGTTATGGACTTCCTGCTCCAGGAAGTGTGTTACACGCTGATAACTGGGTAGTTCTTTTGGATGGTGAAATAACGATCGATTTAGTTGCACTAATTAAGATTTATTTAAAACTTTAAATAAAAAGAACACTTAATAAAATTACAAAAATGTATGAACTATGACTCTAAAACTTAACTCGCGACGCGATACTACAATTTTGATTCTAATTTTGAAATTTGTGGCTACTGCCCTAATTGACTGACTAGACTTGAATGTCTCCGTTCCTGCCTCTTGGCCAAAGAGAGGTTCCCTCCACCGGGACCCTGGGAACTGCAACTCAGCAGTTCTCTTTCATAAGGTTCTTATGTCTTAGCGTCTACGACAATGTAGCGCTGAGCGTATACAAAAAATTGATAGATAAGAGACATTGCAGCTCTGTACGTGGCCAAAATTAAATAGATAAAAGTTTAAGGGTTATTAAACATTTCCGTCGTACGGCGTCTCGGTATAAACTTAGATTACAGAAAATTAGTTAAAATGTATTAAATTAAATTAAATTCATAATTAATATTCAATTATTTAAATTATAGAGTGCGCTATTATTGGGGAGGTTACAACAATATGTTTAATTTATTAAATTTTACAACTACCACCAAGTTAAAATTTTAAATTTCCCGCCAAAAAATTCAAATAATGTATCAATGTTTAATTTAACTGCAAAACCTAACCAACAACAAAAAAATATCGTATCAAATTTTAAATTTCCTGCCAAAAATTCAAATCATAAAGTGGCGCTCCTAAAGAAATTTAAATTTTAAAGCGCGGGGTTGTCGGTTCAAATTTCAAAAATAACCGTTGGCGGTTCAAATTTCAAAATTAACCGTTGACGGTTCAAATTTCAAAAATAACCGTCGTCCTTGTAAGCCTAGGCTAAAACAAATTTACCAAAACCGTTGACCGTTAGAATTTAAAATTTTCCGCCAAAAATTCAACCAATCACAGCCTTACAAATTTCCCGCCAAAATATTTAAACCAATCACATTCAAAAGTTTAAATTTCATTAACCAATCACAGAAAAGCAACTTCCCGCTAAAAAGTGCCACAGGAACCCGCTAGTTTAACTACTCCTGTTGTAGGCATGTTTGATTTAAATATTTTCGGTATGCTCAACCCATCTCTGCCACTTGATTGCAATAACGGACTGACGGTCTGCCATACTGTACCCCCCTCGCGGAATTAAACCAATGGTCGTTTTTTTCAAATAATTGCGACGAAAAACTAAATTACTTGTACTCGCTATTGTGATTGCTTCCTAAAAAGGATCAACATTATTTTTTTCAATGAAATTCCTCCAAAAAATTATACACGCCTTACGCAAAATATCTACATCGCTTAAACAATATTTAACAATTTCCTCTTTCATATTAAATATGTAAACAGTGTTTATTAACTCAGCGTGCCATTTTAAAAAAATATCCCTCTGACCCTTGTCGTTCATCATTTCTTCGGCACAATAGTAGTCAATAGCAGGTAATGGACCTATATAGTTGGCATTCGCTTCTGTATTAAATAAATAAGGAAAATAGCCTTTCACTGCATCAAACTTAAAGGTATCGGGTAATTTCGAGAGTGGTAGCATAAAAAATTTAAACTGTCTATAAATCTTACATTATCGCATGTAATTGCCATTAATTTAGGGCCTATTCTAAGAACCTTAGGATCCCACGCAATAGAATTCTTTAAAATGGTTCTAAACACAAATGACCCATCGTAACTGTTGCAGTTAGCTTCTTAATTGTATAAAAGAGACGTTCACAAATAATATTCTGAGTTAACTGATAAAAATGGTATTTATTTTAAAGAAAATAAATATTCACATTACAACTGTATGACAACAATAAACATAAACATTACTGTAACAAGGTAACTATCAAACACATGGATTACATGATTTATATGTAACTTTAACACTCTCCCTAAATCAATAATCCATTAAACAAAATTGAACATTCCCAAATCGGTTCTTAAATCTTCAAATCTTCTTTTCGAAAGAGGTTTTGTAAAAATATCAGCAATCTGCAAATCACTCGAAACGTTATTCACATCTAGTTCCTTTTCTTCAAATTTTTCTCGAATAAACTTGTATCTTACATCAATATGTTTCGAACGATTATGAAATTCCGGATTTTTAATAAGTCTAATAGCACTTTGATTGTCTATATTCTTCATACAATCGTTTAAGCCAAACTATCTCCTTTGCAGCTTCACTAGCAGCTACAAACTCTGCTTCCGTAGTTGACAATGCTACACTTTTTTGTTTTTTACTTGACCACACTACTGCTCCTCCACTATATTTAAATACCATGCCTGAGGTAGATTTTCGTGTACATTTATCACCAGCATAATCGGCATCACAATATGATTCCAAAATTCCTTTATTAAGATTTACTTGGTATAAAATTCCCATGTTAATTGTAAAGTTGCTCCCAGCTGGAAGTAGGACAAAGAATACGCGATCGTGATTACTTTTGTCCTACTTCCAGCTGGGACCAACTGTACCTTTGATATATTTGAAAAGTCTTTTCAACATATTCCAATGCTTCATTTTTGGATTATCCAAAACTTGTGATAATAAACTTATGCCATAAGTTATATCTGGTCGTGTTACTACAGATAAATACATTAAACTACCAATTGCCTCTCTGTAAGGTAAATTTTCTTCTAACTTCTTATCAGATTCATCATCCAATTGGCCTTTTTCAATAGGAGTACAAACAGAATTAGCATCAAGCATATTAAATTTCATTAAAATCTTTTCAGTATATGCTTGTTGACTAATAAAAATTGATCCATCTTCATACTTAAAAATTTGCATACCCAGAAAATATTCTGCTAGTTCATTTTTTACTTCAAATTGATCCTCAAGTAATTTAATAAAATCACTTAAATACTGTTGCTGTTTTGCTACAACTAATCCATCATCAACATATAAAGCAATCATAATATTTTTATTTTCTCCAATAAATAAACAAGAATCCGAATTACTTTCTTCTAGATTACATATTTTTAAAAAATCTTTAAATTTTTTATTCCAGCATCTAGGTGCTTGTTTTAACCCGTAGAGACTTTTTAACAATTTGCATACTTTATTACTATTGTCAGCATATCCTTCAGGCTGTTCCATATATATTTCTTCATCAAGTTCACCATAAAGAAATGCAGTTTTAATATCAAATTTTCCCAAATATAGATTTTCATTAGCAGCTACACTCAGTAGTGCTCTTATTGTATCCCAGCGAACCACCGGACTAAAAGTTTCAGAAAAATCAATACCTGGCTTTTGAGAAAATCCTTTTATCACCAATCGAGCTTTAAATCTGTCTATAGTTCCATTAAATTTTCTTTTAATTCGAAACACCCAACGGTTTGGAATTGCCTTTCGTCCTTCTGGCAAATTCACCAGTTCCCAAGTGTTATTCTTTTTTAAAGATGTAAGTTCTTCTTCCATGGCTTTCTTCCATTCATTCCAATATCTTGAATTCTTAACGTCATTAAATGTTATTGGTTCTTCATTCTGTACCATCATAATATAATCTTGATATTTCATAGGTTGTCTAATTTTACGCCTATTACTATTATATTCTGTATCAGTTTCTTTAATTCCATCATCAGTAATATTGGAGACATTTCCGTTATCTATTTCATTTTCTGATTCTTCATTACTTGTCTCATTATTATTCTCAATCATTGCAATATTTTTCGTATCTTCAGTATCCTTTACATCCTCGAAAATAACATTAGAGTTAAATTCCTTTTTGAAAATAACATCCCTAGATAAAATTATCTTGTTTTCTTCATAATTCCAGATCCTAAAGCCATCCTTATTTCCACAATATCCAACCAGAAAACCCTTTCTTGCCTTTTTATCAAACTTTCTTCTTTTTTGTTTTGGTGTATGAACAAAACTTTGTGTACCGAAGATATGTATGTGGTCTATAGATGCTTTCTTATTAAACCATAGTTCAAATGGTGTTTTATTTTTAATTGGAGTAGGGCCAGAACGATTTATTACATACGCCGCTGTATTTATCGCTTCTGCCCATAAATGTTCCGGTAGATTTTTCCCATGTAACATAGTTCTTGCTGCTTCAACTAATGTTCTGTTTTCTTGCTCAGCCGCACCATTTTGTTCTGGAGAATATGGCATTGTTATGCGATGATAGATTCCAAAAGATTTTGTAATCTTATGAATGCTTTCATTTTTAAACTCTTTTCCGCCATCAGTCAATAATTCCTTTACAAAATGTCCTGCATGTTTACATTCAGCAAGAAATTCCTCCAATTTATCTTTAACTTCTGATTTTTCTTTCATGAAATAAACAAATCTCATCTTTGAAAAATCGTCTTTAAAAACTACAAAATATCGACTACCACCTAAAGAATCTTGTGGCATTGGTCCACAAACATCAGCATTAATTAATTCTCCAGGTTTAGTTGCTCGATCTTTTCGATTTCGAAAACTTTTACGATGCATTTTACCATACATACATGCATCACACAAATTGTTATCCATTTTTACTTCAATATTTCTAGATTTTAAAAAATCATATACATGACGTTTGTTTTGATGTACAAGACGTTGATGCCAAATTTGAAGTTCGTGGTTAGAAACGGCTTTATATGCATTCAATGCAGGCAAAATTTCAGTTTGTAATTCATACAATCCATTGCAATTTCGTTTCCCTACAGCCACAGTATTACCAAATTTATTTTTAAAATACCTGCACTTTTCATTTGCAATCTCAATTAAACCATTATCCAATGCTGATCCAGATGAAAATAAATTTTGATGACATTCAGGTACATACCATACATTTTTTAAATATCCAGGTATTAATTTGTCACCCACTATCATATTCACATTAATAGTTCCTTCTCCATATGCATACATTAATCTTCCATCCCCTATACAAAGCGATTTTTGAACTTGAAACTTTGTATATTCTGAGAACCAATCATGTCTAGATAAGACATGATGGGATGCTCCTGAATCTATTAACCATGATTCATATCTTAATCTGTCCACATTTAACATAAATGCTTGTGCTGAAATCTTCTTAGTAACATCATCTTTACCATTTTCTGCTTTATATTTTCTACAATCCTTTTTGAAATGCCCAATTTTTCCACAATAATAGCATTTATATTTATTTACCTTGTTAAATTGTCCATGAAACAGTCTTTTATCCGTCTTAGAGTTCTTGATTGCTTCAGATGACCGTTGCATATTCATTTTGTTAACTACTAAAGCAACATTATTAGAATCACAATTTTCTTTATTAATATCTCGTAATCTTTGTTCATGTAATCGAAGACGTTCAACAAGACTTGTCAGTGACCTGTGAATCTTCGTCAAACTCTCAGCTAACTTCGGGTTCCTTATCTGAATGCCGAATTTTTACAACATAAAAACTAATAAAACTAACTTGAAATATTATTGATAGAATTTAGATGATTGAAACTAACTCGAATAAATTTTGAAAAGGAATTTGTAGGTCCTTTTTGGAACACGAAGTAATTTGACGTCACAATTTTCTAATCACAAAACAAAAGGAAATAAATAAAAGCTCAAAACTTGCTGAGATGAAAAACTCTATGTTCTCGACCGAGAATGAAGGGAGATAAAAATAAAGTCTAGTGCACTTACCTTTATTGTCACTTCTGCCCCCAATGGTTCACCAATCGATACTGATCACTATTATTTTAGAGGAGGTTTAAGGTTCTCTTTTAAAATAAAATTGGTAAAAATAAAAATGGAGGATTAAAATCAAATTACTGTATTTATTTAGCCAAAGAAAATGAAGAAGGAACAAACAAAAAAAAATAGAATTAACAGTTGAATTAAAGTGACAATTAAACTTTGTATCTGAATAACTCAAAGTAAAAAAAAATAACTGATTGATCTTAAAAGAAAAATTGTAAGGATTTATTCTCTTTGTATTATTTAAAACAACGGACAACTCGACGAAACTTTACGAATGCTATTTTAAGGGCGAACGTGAACTGGTTAAATTTCCAGTTCCCCGTGATTTTATAGATTTTTGAAAATACCTAAACAACCCTAAGATGACGTAACAAGATGGACGTTTCAGGAACTAAAAGTGGGCGAGAGCCCCCAATCTTAATTCCTGATTGGTCCATCCAGTTCCCACGAAAGTTACTTTAAACCCCTCTCCTTACTTAATAGAGAGGGTTGCTAAGTAAGAACGACGGGTAGCCTAGGATGAATCTCCACGCGTAAAAGAAATTAACTTGACTGACGATAGAATAAATCCTTACGTTAAAATAATACCTTAATAATCTACTTCTCTGAACACCAGAGCTTTTAACATTGTTTTTCTCAAGATTAATTTTATATTAAAAAGAATTCTATCGAGAATACTTTGGCTATTATTTTACCTTATAGAAGAGAGAATTTTAATTCAATACGAATGTTTAAAGATAAAGTTTTGAAATATATTAATTAAAATTTGCTTTGAACAAATGAATTCATTTTCTTATTTTATTGTACAATAAAATAAATTCATTCGTTCATGTTTCCGCTGGTGGTCCATTCGACCATACCGATACATATGGTGTGAAAACTGAAATTCAACAACTTTATTATTGTTTTCCTGCAATTGGGTATACGAATTGCAGCAAAAACAGCAAGAAAGCTTTTAAGAAATAAATAAACAATCTAAGAATTACATATCGGACGGTAATTTGACATGACCCTAATGTTGAAAAAAAACTTTGTTATGACGATTCTCCCTTTTATAATACACAGGCCAAAATATTCTCCCTAGAAAACATGCACACTAGCAATAAAAATAAACCTAAGCTTAAATTTGAACCAAGTGTTCGATAAACACAATTTGAAGAAGTATGGTCACAGCTGGAATTAAAATAATGCCAATTGGATAATTGATTTGAGCAATGCCAATTTGCATTATTTACATCCCCCCCTACTTAAACTAGAGCATACTTGCTCTGATTTCAAATCTAGTGACCTGAACTACACAAAAGAATAATAATAAAAAGAAAAAAAATTAATACATAATTGCAAAAAAAGAACTTCGAAATTTCACGAACAAAAGAATCATTAAATGGTCCTGATTCTAATTATCTATCCTAACACATTTTATTCAATGTCTTTAACATTATTGTTACGAGTATTTTATTGGTGTATGCTTAATCATACATTGTGGTAGCAAGAACAAAAAAAAACTTAGTTCGGAAAGTCACTGTCTGCACTTATTGTTCATTAATGTTCATCGGAGCACTCGCGACGGCGACGTTTAACGGAAGAGGTTGGTTATCGATTCTTATCTCTCGTAGCTCAGATGATGGGTACAAAAGAAGTTGAGATTGAGGTGTTGGCGTTGGTGTTGTTATTGTTGTAGTTGATGTCTCTCCTTCTGTGTTTACTCGGGTGGCGAATTTTATTAGATACTTGTTCGCTAACGTTTGCCATAGACTAGCAAATAAGTATTTCTTGGCGTTGGGTTCATCCTTGATTATCTTTTTAATGGAGAAGAACCGAACGATAACAGACATGGCGTATGATATAAAACAGATCATGGTATACAAGAAGGTGATGATTGAGAAGTAATTCCCTAATCTTGATAATAACCCAAACACTTCTTCGGCTGCGGAATTCGCCAATCTGGAAAATTCCTGGGGCGAAAAGACATTTGGCATATAAATTCCTTGTCCGTTCCCCGGTGCTCCCATGACTCTTCGGGCTACCAAGTTGTTTACGGCCTTCACATCGATCGGAAAAAGCAAAGTTTGTTGAAATTTTTGCATATCTTCGTTGGAATAAACACCATTGGAACTAATCGGACTGATCTTTAACATTTTGACATCTATTTTCTCTCGGTTTGGATCCAATTCTAGAGCCGGTGGAGATCTTTTCATGACCGGGTTAACTTCAACCCACTGATCTTCTAGATGGTAAACAGGTCCTAAAGGCTGGTCACAAATGACTTCCGTTCCATACTCCCGAATGATATGGGTGATTGGTGCCATAAATTTCGATTCATTACGATAAATAATTGGTAATTCTTGATAACATTTATTGGATTTTCGATAATTTACTACTTTTGCAGCACACTTGACGATATAAAGAACCTCACCCATCACTCTGCTCACAAATCCTGATGATTCTTGAATCAATGTCCCCACCAATTCTGGAGATTGTTGAGCCAATACTAAACGATTCTGATATATCTTCTGACGGAGTAAACACCTTTTTTCAATGGAGTCGTAAATGCTGTTAGCTAAATTATTGTTTACTGCAATTTCCAAATAGAGAAGTTTACTCAAAAACTGAATTAGTAAGTCGCTATTTCGTTTGTTTCTTGGTGATTCTTGGTAGTAAAATCCTAATGAAGTCTCCATGATGATCATTATCCTGGCTTGCTCGGTCTTCCAGATGATCTGTCCACACAAGTCGATTCGTTTAGTTAATTTAAGTGCAAAAACTGTATCAGCAGTATTCACAATTACGAAACGATTGTCTGGTTCTTCTTCACCCAGGGTAATTATCATGGCATTACCTTCGTACAAGACGTCGAGGCTGTTCTTAGCGCACTTTGTTAGTCCCAAATTTTCCCAAGTGTTTTCACCTGTTGAGTCTTCGAAACAATAATTGGATGAGTATTGGCATGACATTCCCCCTCTCAAGTGGACGGTGTCGGTCTCCAAATTCACTGCGGCAACATAATCACTTAGAGTTATCGTTATCGCGGCCGACACTACTACGTTTTCGTACACTACGTCTCCTACCGTATACCGAGCTCCCGAACATTTTCCATCGCGCCACAAGTAACCTGCTATTGTTGTCGACACTTCGGTAGTTCCATTTCGATTAATAGAGGTCACGACCCCTATCCCTAAGACAGACAAGTCTAAACGTCCGGATTCATGCACTTGTTTACATTGTCTCGCGTTCACATAATGCACATATTTACCGAATCCGCCAGACACGGTGGATTGATGAGAATGCATACCACAATATTGAATAATTTGCATAACACCTACTAAACAAGTGTACACATGTATATCTGCGTACTGCTTACTTTGCACTACCTGGATTTTGCGAGTTTCATTAGATGACGGCTTCCTGGGGTCCAAACATGGTTTAGTGTTGACCAAGGAAATTTTTGTCATCTCAGATTGGGGATCGCTGCAATCGTAGGCCACGATCTCCATCCGTACATATTTCGCACCAAGAAGGAATACAGTCAGCCACAGAAAGATTTGCATCATCATCATCTTGATGACAAACTGAAAGATACCAGGCAGGATCAGACTCCTTACGATACTTATAATCTTAAGACTAATAGTGTTACAAAAGAAAAATCATATAAATACAAACAATTGAACATATACAAAATAGAAATAATGCTCTTACGACTTAATCGTTTATTACAGGGTGAGCGAACTGGAGTTAAATCCTTCGTGGGATTACCCAAGGTAAATCTCTCACGCGACCTTTACTTCGCGTAGAATAGTTATGACTTTTATCTTCAGTAACCGTCGCAACTTCCAATTGTTCTGTAACTTCTGCTACTGCATTATCGTTGATTTCATTAGTTAAAGATTGTTCTAAATCTGGGTCTTGTATTTGCATGCTATTATCTACTGATACAAAACTAGAATGGTCAGAATCGGGATTTGAGTCGTCCTGACCATTACTAACCCTACTCCCGTTAATACTACTTCCGGGTGTTTCTACAATAATACTATCACTTGAATTAACTTTATTAACAACGGATTGTTCATCATTCAAATCGACTCTATCTTTATTATCTTTATTGCTTACTGAAACATTAATTGGATTTTTATTGAATATATCATCTAAAATTAACTGCTCATTCGGGGCCTCTAAATTTATATTTTCAACACTAACTTGATTATGTTCAAGTACATTTCCTGTAAACAACTTTAACCTATTGACATGAACTTTCATCTCTTTCTTTCCTAATATTTCTTTAATAACGGCATTAACACCGTCAACTTCTAAAATTCTAAAAGGTCCAATAAATTTTGGACTTAGTTTGGATTTGCCTGGATTTCTTAAAAGCACCTGATTTCCTACCGTTAATGAACAATCCTTAGCATTCTTATTAAAATGCTTATGAATCCTTTCCGTACTGACTTTTTGTTGCTCTATGGCTTTATTCCTAGATATTTTTAGACGTTGGAGAAATTCCGTCACATAATTAATATCGGTGTCATAACGAGTCCTGTAAGGTGTACAAATTTCCTCGTAAGGAAATTCTATGTCCCTACCAAAAATTAAATAAAAGGGGGTTTCTCCTGTGGATGAGTGTTTTGTGGTACAAATAGCGGATACAGCGAAAGGAACCCATTCATCCCAATCTCGTTCATTCTTATCTATATAAATCGCTAAAATATCTTTCAGGGTTCTGTGAGTCCTTTCTAAAATTCCGTTAGTTTGTGGTCTATATGCGGTAGTTTTAATGTGTTGAATTCTTAAAATTCTACACATTTCTTTAAATATTTTTGAAAGAAAATTAGTTCCTAAATCAGTTAAAATTTGCCTAGGGGTGCCATGTGTCAAAACGAAACCTTTTATAAAGGTCTTAGCTACAGTCTCTGCTTTCTGATCTGCTATTGGAAATGCTTCAAAGTAGCGGGTAAAACAATCAATAATTGTTAAGATATACTTGTTTCCGTTATAAGTAGTAGTAAGCGGACCAACAATATCCATTGCAATCCTATAAAATGGCTTAGGTGTGATTTCCGGCTTGATCAAAGGGGCAGGTTTATTGCGAGTGGAAGATTTACGCAATCCGCAAGCCAAACATGCATCTACATAAGTTTTCGTATCGACTTTCATGGAAGACCAAAAATAATTTTGAGAGAGTTTACTTAAAGTTTTATCAAAGGAAAAATGGCCGGATAAAGGCGAATCGTGATATAATTTAAAAATGAAACGAGTTAATGACTTTGGAATTACTAATTTATCGGGTGAATCATCTGCAGATTTCTTAAACAGGACATGATCATCATCGAGATAAAAATCCGAATTCGGGCCCAATTCGTTAATATAACGATGAATATCCAAGTCCGATCTTTGTTCGCGGAAAACTAAATTTCTATCAAAATGGGGTTCATAATTAAGGGTAATTGTTCGGATTGGTCTAATGCGAGATAAAGCATCTACATTAGAGTGTTTTCTTCCTGGTCTATATTCTATATCAAAATCGTAATCGGATAAATAAAGTGACCATCGTAACAGTCGGTTATTAGGTTCCTTTATTTGCATAAGCCATTTTAAAGGTTGATGATCAGTTAAAACTAAAAATTTTGAACCAAAAACATACTGTCTAAATTTCTTTATACCAAAAATAATCGCTAAACATTCCTTTTCTGTAGTTGTATAATTCCTCTCAGGATTGGATAATTGTCGGCTAGCATAAGCAATAGGATGTTCAGAACCCTCAATCTTTTGACTAAGGATAGCACCAATAGCGAAATCAGAAGCATCAGTACAAATAATAAATTTTTCATTGAAATTGGGATACCTAAGTATTGGATGTTTAATTAACGATTCTTTTAGTGAATCGAAAGCTAATTGAGCAGCATTATTCCACTCAAAACGGGTATATTTCTTAATTAATGCGGTCAAAGGCTTGGCAATCCTGGCAAAATTTTCAACAAATTTTCTATAAAAGCCTACTAAACCGAGAAAAGCTCTAACATCGGTTACTGATTCCGGAACGGGGTAATTTTGAATTATTTGGATTTTTCTTAAATCTGGCCTAACTCCCTCTTTACTTACTAAATGACCTAAGTACTCTATTTCAGTCTGGAAAAATTTACACTTTTTGAAATTTAATGTTAAACCTGATACTCGAATAATTTCGAAGATTTGTTTTAAACGGGAAGTGTGTTCCTGAATACTATTTGAACTAAAACAAATTATGTCGTCTAAATAAACAAAACAAGTTTTGCCTATTAATTTCTCTAAAATTCTATTTAGAAGACGTTGCCAAGTTGAAGGGCTATTGGCCAATCCAAATGGCATTCTATTACATTCATAATGTCCCCATGGTACTGAAAAGGCAGTCTTTTCAATATCATCGGGATGCATCTGTACCTGCCAATATTCTTCGGGTTCAAACTTACTTGCGCTACGGGTCTACCGGATTTAACCTGGATCGGGAGAGATCCGACATTAATCAACATTATATGTACTCGGTTGGTGGAAAACACCTCAGAAATACTAGGCACTAGCATCAAATTACTTTCATTTCTCTTTCCGTCATCTAGTGGTAATATTTCTAAAAGTTTTCCCTGACTAAACTGAAACTGATACTGGTCACTTACCTCTAAACAAACTGAACTAATAACACTGGTGTGACCAGGCATAGAGAAATTCTCCCTCAGACGTATCATTTTCACCTGCTTGACACAAGTGTTAGATAAAGGCTTGATCAAGGCCCTAGATTGAATCTCGCGTGCCCTGGGGAATCTTCCTACACTCTGTAGCCCGTAAAAATTACTTAAATTACCCTTGGACGTCCATTCAGCGGGATTTAGAACAAACCGAAGCTCCCTATTGTGAATTCTTATAGCCCTCTTCGTAAAATCTAATCGACTATGAAAACTATCTAAGAAATCCAGTCCAATTAATCCATCAGAATTTAAACTTAGTACATCATCATTACAAACCATAAACTTATGAACTAAAATTTTATCACCTAAATCGATTGGCAGTTCCACTGCACCTAAATGTGAGATTATGTTTCCCGAAACATCATATAACTGAAAATCTAAATTATTTACTATTAATACACTAAGTTGTGAGGTGACACTCGCTTTGATAATGGAGACAGCCGCCCCCGTGTCAATCATGAAAGAACAAAACCTATGTAGTATCTCTAACACAATAAAACAACCATTATTAATTCTAGAATCTAAACTTTTGTTGTCCCAATCTGAGAAATCAATTAATCTGTCTCTGGCGGGACTTGTGAAGAGACAGTCTGTAAGTTTAAATTACATTCTGTGGTCAAATGACCCGTCTTAAGACAATGATAACATAAAATTTGTTTTGGCCTAGGACAAGATAACGCCACATGATTAGTCTCTCCACAATTCCAACACCTATCTTGCATGTGGGGATATTTCTCTCGCAACATTTGAGAAGAAAATTTCCTAGAAGATTCTATTTGTCTATTGAATCCTTTAGGCTGGCCAAAATTATTAAAAGGATTAAAATGTCGAGGACTATTAAATCCTCTGGGTTGATTAAAATTTTGCTGAGTATTAAATCCTCTAGGTTGATTAAAACTTTTTGGATTATTAAATCCTCTGGGTTGATTAAAATTTTGTTGATTATTAAATCCTCTGTGTTGATTAAAATTTCTAGGACCGTTAAATCGGCTAGGTGAACTAAAATTTTGAAAATTATTAAAGTCATTATTTTTATTGATTTTTTGTTGATTCACGGAATTAATGTGAGCACGTTTCGACATATCGGCTTTTGATTCTTTCATCATTCTATTCATAATCACTTCGCATTCTTCGGCGTAAGGTATTGCGTCATATACTGTGGTAAACTGATATCGTTTCTCTAAAATTCTATTCCCTAAGCGAGTGTCTATCCCTTCTAAAAAGTGTTTAAAAACCGCATGATCCCGTACACTTTGAAAATGAGCACTATGATTACCGTTAACTTTTACTGGATAAACTTTTGAAACTACTGATTCTATTCTAGCGGCAAACGCGTATAATCCTTCTCCCGACTTCCTAAAAATCTTCTCAATGTCTTTTTCGGTATGAGTTAAATCTTTAGTTCCGAAAAACTGAAGTAACCATTTTTTAATTTGTTCGTAATTAATGGGTTTCCTATCAACAGAGGCTTCACGGAAAAGAGTACGCGCTTGTCCCTTTAATTTCATTCTAACTATTGTAAATGCTTGGGTCGGAGTCCAACCGGCTCCGTCTGCGAACAACTCAACTTCCTCGAGAAAATTCTCCACGCTAGTGTCTCCTGAAAACTCTTCTAATAATACAGGATTGAACGCTGAATTATCTGTCGTCGGAAATGAAGGAAATGATGAAGAATGGCCCGGTGCTGAATGACTCGGACCCGAACGACCTAAGGTCTGGTGACCCATGGGGTTCGCTCTGTATGGATTATGAGTGTGAGTGTAGTTGCCTGCCTCGGAAATAATATTATCAAGAAATTTTCCAACCTTATCGGTGCGAGGAAATTCTGAGGATGACGTTTGATTCAGATCGTAAAGTCTACGTTCTTTGGGAATAGCACCTGTATTGGTTTTACTAGATTTGTCAGGAGGAGTAGAAGAGCTATCAAGGGGCGTAGAAGAACTATCATGAGGAAGATTTAACTCGTCTGCATCAATCATGATTATATAATCGGAATACTTAGATTAGACTGTACTATTAAAACACAAAAAAAAATTTTTAGGTACGAAATTCTTTAATCCGGAATTTAAAAAAAAAAATTTTTCCAGTAAAACAAAAACAAAACAGTAATCTTAAGGGAATTTGAATGTTGAACCACTAAACTAGAACTAAGATAAACCTCCAACACCTTACTATTGTAAACCTATTTCAAACAATCCTTAACTAATGTCGAAAATGCAATTGACTCCTGTTATCTTCTAGAAAGACAAATAAGCCAACATTACTTAATAAATCTAAATATATTTTTTTTTCTTTTTTTTTTTTATATACCCCAAACGAAACTAAATAATTAAGTGAATCCACGTCCGCCACTTGCGTGTGTCTTGCGCGCTTATCTTCACCTTGTTAACTTTATTACCACCACCAAATTGAAACTATTTTACTACCTATTTTTTTTTTTTTTTTTTTTTGAACTATTTTACTATATGTTTTTTTTTTCTTTTTAACTACTTTTGCCATTTTTTTTTTTTTTTTAACAACTAAATAAAATTACCAATCTTAACTAAAATCAAAATAATAAAAAAAATTAAGCGTCTACGACAAATCAAAAGATTTAGTATTTTTTTTACAAATCATATAGAAGACATCCGTCCTTTATCTGAGGGAAAGTGCCCGGGACGAACGGCACTCCCTCGAGGTACGGATTCTTGAACGGCGAGACTATGATCTCGTTCGTGTCTAAGTTCGAGTTCTCGCTACACATGTCTATCTCGTCCACACACCTTTCCGCGTGGCAATGGCTCCCACATGTGTAGCAGTAAAATTTAGCAAAGCGGTGGACGTGATGGAAGGTGATCTTCTTCTTCCTCACGTCCTCCATTGCAAATTGATCGAATATCTCACCCCAATAACAGGTCCCACATATAATATACTTTACGTCTTCTTCGAAATTGGGGAATGGAATCCCCATAATCACGAAGGTAGAACAGTATACCTCCTCTGTATTCAGCTCTACCTTAAAATTCGTGACGTAGTTGGCCAACGTGAAGTTGTCATTCGTATTATAAATATCCCTTGGAATAAAAGGGAATTTTTCGACGCTGTTATTTTCGGTAGACATCTTCGACCAATGTACACACACAAAATAAAAAAACAAACGAAAGTTTTACGAGAGAAAAACAAATTTAATACAACCAACAACAAAAAAAAACAGAGTTACTTTTAATCCAACAATCAACCGAGAAAATAGAGTTTTAATTATCCTGTTCGCAGCGCCAATGTGAATCTTCGTCAAACTCTCAGCTAACTTCGGGTTCCTTATCTGAATGCCGAATTTTTACAACATAAAAACTAATAAAACTAACTTGAAATATTATTGATAGAATTTAGATGATTGAAACTAACTCGAATAAATTTTGAAAAGGAATTTGTAGGTCCTTTTTGGAACACGAAGTAATTTGACGTCACAATTTTCTAATCACAAAACAAAAGGAAATAAATAAAAGCTCAAAACTTGCTGAGATGAAAAACTCTATGTTCTCGACCGAGAATGAAGGGAGATAAAAATAAAGTCTAGTGCACTTACCTTTATTGTCACTTCTGCCCCCAATGGTTCACCAATCGATACTGATCACTATTATTTTAGAGGAGGTTTAAGGTTCTCTTTTAAAATAAAATTGGTAAAAATAAAAATGGAGGATTAAAATCAAATTACTGTATTTATTTAGCCAAAGAAAATGAAGAAGGAACAAACAAAAAAAAATAGAATTAACAGTTGAATTAAAGTGACAATTAAACTTTGTATCTGAATAACTCAAAGTAAAAAAAAATAACTGATTGATCTTAAAAGAAAAATTGTAAGGATTTATTCTCTTTGTATTATTTAAAACAACGGACAACTCGACGAAACTTTACGAATGCTATTTTAAGGGCGAACGTGAACTGGTTAAATTTCCAGTTCCCCGTGATTTTATAGATTTTTGAAAATACCTAAACAACCCTAAGATGACGTAACAAGATGGACGTTTCAGGAACTAAAAGTGGGCGAGAGCCCCCAATCTTAATTCCTGATTGGTCCATCCAGTTCCCACGAAAGTTACTTTAAACCCCTCTCCTTACTTAATAGAGAGGGTTGCTAAGTAAGAACGACGGGTAGCCTAGGATGAATCTCCACGCGTAAAAGAAATTAACTTGACTGACGATAGAATAAATCCTTACGTTAAAATAATACCTTAATAATCTACTTCTCTGAACACCAGAGCTTTTAACATTGTTTTTCTCAAGATTAATTTTATATTAAAAAGAATTCTATCGAGAATACTTTGGCTATTATTTTACCTTATAGAAGAGAGAATTTTAATTCAATACGAATGTTTAAAGATAAAGTTTTGAAATATATTAATTAAAATTTGCTTTGAACAAATGAATTCATTTTCTTATTTTATTGTACAATAAAATAAATTCATTCGTTCATGTTTCCGCTGGTGGTCCATTCGACCATACCGATACATATGGTGTGAAAACTGAAATTCAACAACTTTATTATTGTTTTCCTGCAATTGGGTATACGAATTGCAGCAAAAACAGCAAGAAAGCTTTTAAGAAATAAATAAACAATCTAAGAATTACATATCGGACGGTAATTTGACATGACCCTAATGTTGAAAAAAAACTTTGTTATGACGATTCTCCCTTTTATAATACACAGGCCAAAATATTCTCCCTAGAAAACATGCACACTAGCAATAAAAATAAACCTAAGCTTAAATTTGAACCAAGTGTTCGATAAACACAATTTGAAGAAGTATGGTCACAGCTGGAATTAAAATAATGCCAATTGGATAATTGATTTGAGCAATGCCAATTTGCATTATTTACAGACCTTTCTCCATTAGGTACTGATTCCCAAGCATTTTTGAATTCTAAAAATTCATTTGGTAAAGTATTAAGAATTCTGTTTAACAACATTGATTTCGGAAGCTGCACATTTTCATTCTTTAACTCTTCTTGCAAATCCTGCCAAATACGTTGTAACTTTGACACATGAGTTGCAATATCATCAGAATCACATTTCTGATAACTAAATAAGTGTGTATATAGAAGGTCCAACCGACGTTCGTTCTTTTGCTCATATACACTATGTAGACAATCCCACATTTCTTTTCCGGTTTTACATGTTATAATATGCTGTTTAGCATCGTTTTTTACGCTAGTTCCAATTATGTATCTGGCAAGCGCATCTGCTTCAGTAAACTCTTTCTTCTCTTTGGTGTATTTCTTTTGGGTCGCTTCATCAGCATTTTCAGCTAATAATCCAGGCATATTCAGTTCACCTGTTACCACTGGCATAACCTTTTGAATGGTCAACTGTAGATCCACATCAAATTTCCAACTCGCCCAATTTCTTTCACCTTCCAGTTTTTCAATAAACGAAAACTTATCCATTTTTTATTATTTTGAAAACGTCAAACTTCAGATACAAATAAAGGAAATTAAAATTAACCTTTTAGATTGTGTCTGGGCCCATAACCTGTTGCAGTTAGCTTCTTAATTGTATAAAAGAGACGTTCACAAATAATATTCTGAGTTAACTGATAAAAATGGTATTTATTTTAAAGAAAATAAATATTCACATTACGACTGTATGACAACAATAAACATAAACATTACTGTAACAAGGTAACTATCAAACACATGGATTTAGAAAATTTTAGAAAATTTTTTAAAAATGTTAATAAAAACCTAGGAAATAATTTCTATGATAAAAATCGCGATATAATTTATTTAAACAAGGAAATCCGATCAATGACTGCATTAGATGCATGAATTAGTAATCTTAAAAAATAAAGAGTGCGCACCACTAAATTTCGAAATTACTAAGAGAGCTAGCATTTTATCAAAATCAAATATTAAAATAACAATTCTAACAAATGTTAATACTATTTCTGACAAAGACACAAGACAAATTATTTTAAATGACTTTCATATGCTACCAACAGGAGGACACGCGGGAATAAATCGCATGTATAATAATGTTAAAAAGTATTACTTTTGGTCAGGCCTACGAAATGATGTTGAAAAATTTGTTAAAAATTGTGATGACTGCCAACGATATAAACATTCAATACCAAATTTGCAACCAATGCAAATAACACCAACGGCATCATCAGCATTACAAAAAATTTATTTAGACATAGTAGGTCCCTTGCAACCAGACGTAAAGAATTTTAGATACATTTTAACATTACAATGCGAATTAAGTAAATACGTTGAAGCTTACCCTATTTTGAATAAAGAAGCTGTTACTGTGGCTCGAGCATTTGTTAATAATTTTATACTTCGATACGGTATACCAGAAAAAATAGTTTCAGATCAAGGTACAGAATTTATGGCTTCTACATTCGCTGAAACATGTAAAATCTTGCAAATAAAACAGTTAAATTCAACCGCATATCACCACGAAACACTAGGTGCATTAGAAAATTCCCATAAAAGCTTAGGAGCATTTTTGAGAATTCACAGCTCAGAATATTCCGATACGTGGAGTTCCTGGGTACCTTATTGGTGTTTTGCCTACAATTGCACGGTTCATTCAGAAACCCATTACACCCCATATGAACTTGTTTTCGGAAAAACATGTAGGTTACCTTCAAATATTGTAAACAATTCAGATCCAATTTATAATTTTGAAAATTATCCGTTAGAGCTAAAATATAGATTACAAGAAGCTTGTAAAGATGCAGAAAATAATCTGATGGTATCGAAAATAAAACGAAAACAAATGTATGACAAAAAATCAAATTGTAAAGAAATTAATTATAAGATAGGTGATAAAGTGATGTTAGAAAACAATAGTGGAAATAAAAGTGAAGCATTACTTAAAGGACCGTATATAGTGTTAGAGGATAAGTCACCAAACATTTTAATAAAAATAGAAAATAAAAATTTAGAAGTGCACAAAAACCGAGTGAAGTTATACACTAAACAATAAGTGATAAGTGAAAAAAAAAATGTGCAAGTAATAAAACTATTGAAGACAAAAATTGTAAGTTAGTTTAAGAAAAATTGCTAGTTGTAAACATCAATTTTTTTTGTTTTCGGGGAAGGTGTAGTGTAATAACACACCAACAAACAAATTTTATATTAATTAATTAAGTAGGTTAGGAGTATTTAGTAATTAATAATAATGTAAGGTATAAGTGCGAATCAAGCTGATTAAGCATTGTTGCACAAAGTACAATCAGCATTACTTTTAAGTTGTAATTAAGTATTGATTTAGTTTTTAAGAGAGTGCCTTGTAAGTTGTCTTCGTTACCAGTTCAATGAATAAAAAGTAGTTAAACCCATTGGGTAATTGTCTGTTAATTCAACCTACTCCAGTAGACCCATCACACATGATTTATATGTAACTTTAACAGTAACCCTTCATGTTATGAGCTAATACGGTTACTTTAGAATACTTAGAGGCCACCGAAACAATATATTTTAAAAAATCATCTATGGGGTTATCTTGAAAAATATGAACACGTTTACCGCATGATAGACAATCATTATTAATTTCATCATTACCGATACAGTCTTTACAAACATTTTGCTCTATGCATAAATTTGGCTCGTGTAAAAATTTATCGTTAAAACTGCCATATAATGTTTCTTGTCGGTATTCCAAATCATAAAAAATAAACAAAAACGAATCTAAAGTTTTTCTTTTTACAGGCGTCACGATGTTTGGTCTCATGAAACACATGTGTCTTACTGGTTTTAATTCCGCACAATTATGACAAAACCTTTTACCGCATTCATTTTAGTTTTACCGCTTATTGTTAGTAAACACTGGTTACATCGTTTAAATAAACCACATATTTTATTTTTAATATAAATGTCAGAACATTCAGTCCCTCTAAACTCCCTGTTGCATTTAGTACATGTAATAAGTTGATTAGCTTTATTACAAGGAGGATTTGAAAGACAAGCTACACATGTGTAAATACATCTTGTATGCCTATTACGCGTGCGTTACATTTTTTTACAAAACTCGCAGTAATATCCTGTTGCAAATGCCGATGTTAAACTAGTTATTACGTTGTATTGGTTATTTTCAAAAAGTATATTTAGAACAATTCTCGTTGGTGATCTAGGACCCTCATAACAAACTGTGCTGCCTTTGCGACAGTTATAAACAACTATTGTAAAATCATTTAAAAAATTTTAAAACTGATGAATATGACCAAAATTACCCCCGTTACTTAAATCTACCCCCGCGTCATTGCATAAATTCATAAATTTCTAGCAGATAGGTCACTCATTGGACCACCCTTTTTAAGCTCTTTAAAATCTCTATTGTTTACTCTATAGGCTATTGCTAATACAAGAGCTCTTGCCAGGCATAGTGAATCATTATTTTTTATAGTTATAATTCCGTGTCTTTACGACATATTGTGTCAAAATCTAATTCCAGATATTTTGGTCTACCATAGCCTACAGGAAAACTAACTATCGTTGCGTTAATAGACATTACGCCACTGACAAAAAATGCCGCATTGCTTTGAACTACTTTACCTACGGTATTCATAACAACTTCGGTTGTGAGTTGATCCATGCGTCTATACGATATACCTATCGGTTTACCAAGATTCGCGTCGCTGTTGATTACTATTCCTATTCTGTCATCAGCTCGATAACCGTTTTTAACGTACTCTAACAGTTCGTCGAAAGCTTTCTGTAATTATTAAACACTATCTTTATGTAACTATAATATTTATATTCTTAAAAAACTTACGATTAACCAGATAACAGGATCTCCTTTTGCAATATCTTCATTAAAAACAAATGATACTTCTTTACCCACAATATTAAACTTTTTGAAGGTCTTTGTTGTTTCCCCTTTTATTGTCAAAATATGGTTTCCGTTTACAGGTATTTCTTCATATTCTAATCACAAAAGGTTAAGGTTAGAATAAGGATTCAAATTTCACACCCTATATCATATATGAGTGAGGCATACCCACACACAAACATACTCACACAAACATTGCATGCGTGCGCTCACGCACACTCCCAGGACTTGTTAGGCTTATTTATTTAAAATGGTTTGTTTTGGGTTAATTTTCTTAAAACATAAATTTAAAACGAATTGTTTTTTCAATATTATAATTTATTTAAAACTTAACATACAAACATTTGAACTAAAATTAATCTATTAAAAAGCTAATATTATTTAATGTATTATGTTGTAACATTTTAAAATTCAAGTTCACCAAATTTTTATTTTAAGAAGATTTATTCATTATCTCTGGCATACATGGTTTATTACAAGCGTGGTTGGTTGCCTAGTTCCTTTCAAATTGGTCGTTTTGACCTTGTGTTCTAATTTTTATTTCTACAAAAGTTTTAGCGTTACAAATATTTACCCGATTTTTAGTGGGATAATAGTCCCCGTTTTATCCTGTGGTTGTTCGTTTTTTTTTTGAGTCATCGTTGTTGGTTATAGCGATCTACCGGTCGGTAATATTTTGTTTATTTAACGGATAGGTGCTGCCCTCTAGTTGTCGAATTTGGAGAATTAAACAATTGCTTGTTATAAATCGTAGTTGGTTAGGCATTGTGTTTTGAGTTCTCGAAACGAATAGTTGATCGTGGGTGATTGAAAATTTCGTGCCATTCTTGTGGGAAATTATTAAGCGCTGTTGCTGTATATTGTTGGTGGTGAGGCGCTCGGCATTTTGGTAGCCGGATTCAAATTTTACAAGATAGAATTGCTTAGATTGGTAGCAAACGACATTGTCGGATTTGGAGCATGAGGTTTCGTCATTTTCTTTTTGTTGTTTCGAGAAAACCACATGTTACTACGATTTTAAGGCCGCTAAGATCTAAGGTATGTCCTAATAATTCGTGCAACTCGGTGATTTATTTTTGCGTTTCTGATGTTTAGGGCTTTTTGTTCTGGTTGATTCTGGGAATTTAAAATTTTTGATCCTTGTTGGTGGTGTTACATCGGCATATGGTATTTCGACAATTGGAATTGGTTTTTTTTGTTATTTTGGAGACCATTGGGTCGGAAGCAGATCGGCAGATTTAGTATTGGGAGCAGTGCTGGAGCTGAAACCTGTTATTTTTTTTAAGGAGATAAATTGAATTGACGACCAGGTATTGTGAAATTCTTTTGGGATTTCCTGACGCGCACAAGTTGGCAGCACACGGCACACGTGATTCAGCCGAAATTAACAGACAGTTTTTTTTTGCAATAAAGCAAGATCAAATAATTATTTCTGTTAATGGAAAACTTGGCTTAAATTTTTATTGTGAACTTAAAGTCAAATTTGAGTCATCTGGTTTGCTTGCCAAATATAAAACTTAGAACATCTGCAGTCACCCATCACCTGGATCAGATCAATTGTTCACATTCTATATTTGTAATTTCAATCTTACAAAATTTAAGACGCAGCTAACGGGCGTTGGTGCGAATTTGTGAACATCTGTGCACCAAAATATTTATTCTCCTCTCATTGAGGATCAGTATTATAAATTTATATTTGTTAGTTGGCGCGTCACGCCATTTTATATTCAAAAATAAGAGAATAAGAGAATAATTGTCAGCGACTAATAACGTTATTTTTCGTACGCCTAAATGTAAAACATATTTGGGGTTGCATTTGTCTTTCTGTTCCCTTGATGATAGATGGAACATTAGTAATAGTTCTGAATGATTTATAGATTTATTTTTACTTTTGTGTAGCCTTAATGAGGCGAAGCTGTGTTTAATTTTTATAAATATATTTTTGTGATAAACAGTTGATTATTGATTGCAACAGTTCCTATAAGTACAAGCGTGTTATTAGTAACTCAGATAAATTGAATTTACCTTAAAGTCATATTTGCTTCAAGTCATTATATTTATTTTTTTTTCTCTCACGATTTTAATTAAAGCTTTGTTAATTTTGGTATTCCTGTGAGGTTTGAAGTTTCGTGATTGATTTCGGTTTTGGTGGTTGTTAGATCACGTGGCGCCCTTGGGTACCCTTCGCGGTACATTTCAGATTTTGTATTTCCCACCCCTTCTTCACTGAACTACTGGAGCCGACCACCTACCTCATCGGGAATATCGTTGTAACTACGTTACATTTATTGTTTTATTTGCAGGAATAAATTTTAGCGTCACATTTTTGTCCCCCAACGTGGGGCCTTGTCAAAAAAAAAAATTTGTTTACCTTGCAGTATACAGTGTTCTATTCATCTGGCTACTTTGTCTTTGGGAATTGATTTAGCATATAGGAAGCGACGTTTTGCTCTTGTGGATTTTTTTTCCCTAGGAATTTTGTTGAATTTATAGGAGTTATGGAGAGGAAGGTAGATATAGGGCGTTTATCGCAGGATGAATTGGAGTATGAGTTGTCCGTTAGAGGATTAAGTGGAGGAACGGTAGCTGAAATGAGGAAATTTTTAAGGCAGTTGTATACGTTAGAGAAGGACGGAGCTAGTATAACCATGCCAGAATACCCTTATACCTTTGAACAGGACGCAGAGGTAATCAGAGCCAAGGTGGTGGAGATTGAACGCTTAGTGGAAGAGTTCGATGGGGATTCGAAGTCCGGTAGTTTCAAGAAGCTGCAGACAAAACTAAGTTGGTTATTAGGTCGTGCAGATAGTATGGTTACTACGGATGCAGCATCCATAGCGGAGAGAGGTAACCTTCTTCAAGCGATACTTCGGTTGATGACTAGTGTAATGGATAAAGCCGAGGAGGCTGATGCTCGAGAAAGGGGCAAGGTCCAAAGTAGTTTGTTGGACCCTTTGCTGTTTAATATGGAACAAGGTGAGGATAATGAAGAAGAGGAGGTACATGCTCCCTTAGCCGTCTCAACCCCTCGAGCTTCTGATGCATCAACATCAGGTGTCAAATCTATACCCGTGATGAAATGGGGTCTTAAATTTTCGGGTCGTAATTCGAGTACTTCCCTTAATGCCTTTCTATAACAAGTAGAGGAACTTTCAGTAGCCAGGAACGTAACGAAGGCGCAGTTATTCGCATCAGCACGCGACCTCTTTGAAGGCCAGGCGCTCCTGTGGTATCGGTCACGCCACGCACAGGCCCTTGATTGGGAATCATTGGTGAAGCTGCTTCGGGAAGAATATCTACCAGCAGACTACGACGAGAGGTTATTTGAAGAAATCAAGCGGAGAACTCAGGATCCAAGAGAGACGATGGGATCATATTTGGTAGTAATGGATAACTTATTCTCTCGACTGAGTCAGAAACTTTAGGAAGGAGTTAGGCTAAGGCTTCTCTTGAGGAATCTCGCGCCGATGTACCAAATGCATTTAGGCTTCAGGGAGATAAACACGTTGGATGAGTTATTACAGTTTGGCAGACAACTAGAGGCAAGACAACTAGAGAAATTGGCCGTGGATGGCTTTGTGCCGCCTTCGCGTAGTAAGAATGAGCTTGAACCTGATCTTGCTTTTGTTCAGGTGCCTTCTTGTGCCACTATAGATGCTCCTGGAAGAAAGAATGTTTGTTTTAATTGTCGCCAGGAAGGACATAGGATGTCGCAGTGTTCTGCTCCTAGGGTCAGGCGTTGTTTTAGATGCGGAAAGGAAGGCTACACGAAATTTACTTGTCCAAATTGCAATCAGGGAAACGGGCAGTCAAGACGTTAGATAGTTGTATTACGCCCTCTGACACCCCCAGCACAACTAATGTTATTTTGGATTTTATTTTGGCCCACGCTAATCAGGATGAACGCCCATATTTGAATGTGTCTATTTTAGGAAGAGAGATGTTGGGTTTGTTGGATTCTGGAGCCTCTCGAACTATCTTAGGGAGTGTGGGTTGGTCACTGTTGAAGGATCTAGGAGTGAAATTGGATATTAAGGGAGCTACTTCTTGCGTTGTGGCTAACGGTCAACGATGTGATAGTATTGGGGAGGTGATGTTGCCAATTTATCTTGAGGGACGAGTTCTTTTGATGCCTGTTTTGCTTATTCCGGAGTTGCCACATCGGATAATTTTAGGAATAGATTTTTGGAAGACGATGGGAGTGATACCTAATTTGCGCACAGGACAATGGAAATTCTTATCAGATGATGCAAGTGGTTTGAAGAATGGGATAGGTTCATGCGAGGTCGACACGGTGGCGTTACAATCAGACTTGTCCCCAGGACAGGAGGCTGCGTTACGATCCTTTTTGGATTCATATTTTGTGGAAGGATCTTCGGAGACACTGGGGTGTGCGGTTGACGTAGAACATGTCATTAAAACCGATAGTGAGCCGATCAAACAAAGGTACTATCCTGTGTCACCTTACCTTCAGCATCATATAGACGAGGAGTTGGATAAGATGCTTGCGTTAGGAGTTGTGGAACCATCCAAGAGCCCTTGGTCTTCACCAATCTTGATGGTAAAGAAGAAAGATAAATCATATCGATTCTGCGTTGATTTTAGGCGGCTGAATAAAGTAACTGTAAGAGATGCGTACCCTCTTCCTTATGTCAGTCATACTCTGGATAAGCTTCGCAACGCTAAATATTTAACCGCTCTTGATGTTAAGTCGGCCTACTGGCAGATACCTTTGTCTTCGGAATCTAAGAAATTTACAGCATTTACCATTCCAAACAGAGGACTGTTTCAGTTTACTAGGATGCCGTTCGTGCTACATAATGCTCCAGCGACGTGGCAACGTTTTATTGATAGGGTTTTAGGGTCAACCCTCGAACCTCATGTCTTTGTGTACTTGGACGATGTTGTCATCGTAACGTCTACTTTTGAAGAACACATGAAGGTGCTCGAGGAAGTTTTTAAAAGGTTAAAGGAAGCTGGAATTACGTTAGGGCGAGAGAAATGCAAGTTTTGTGTACCGGAGTTACGATATTTAGGATACATAGTTAATGCGCCGGCCTACGTTATCTCCGTAATCTTCGAAACCTTCAATAATGTCTAATTTTGGTGAATATTCTAAAAACCTTTTTATCGACATTTCATCCATCATTAAAACACATTCTTTCTCCAATACAGACATAGATGCAATTTTTATTTGTAGCAGCTTTATCAATTTACTGTTAAATCCTGTTTTAATCTTAAATTCTTTTAGCCAAAACCTTATGGTGCTTACTGATGGAAGAGGAAGTTTTAGCTGTTTTTTTAGGTACTTATAACAAGAAGGAGATTTGTAATATATACCCAAAGCTAGTTTTTTCTCTCCCGGTGAATAGCGTGTCTTCGTTTTTAAACATAACCTAGTAAGTATTCTGAGAGTTTGAGGTTTATTTTTCAATATACTTAGAAAGTTTTGTTTTTTATTCAACCTATTGATTTTGGACTTGAGGCGAAATATAGTTTTCATGTGCTTCTCCTTGCAATGTTTTAGTTTTTTGTCATCATAACATCTTTTTTTTTGTTTGGGTGAGTCTGGTAAATCAACAATTGATTGTGCTGTTAATATACCCTCATCTGCTTCAATCCCTTCCAAAAAAGTGGTCTCGAGATTTGTTTTGATTTTTTTATTTCTTAAAACTTGGTTAGATGTTGAGGTAGATGGTTGTGAAAGATTGTCTAGCGTAGCGGTGTAAGTTCTTTTAACTGAACCCACTTTTAGGGGAAATTCTGGAGATGCATCTAGTTTAGAGGAGTTACTTCTCTTAACTGATCCCACTTTTAGGGGAAGTTCTGGAGATGAGTCTCGAACTGAATCCCTAGTATCTGATGCATTGACTTCCTTTACGCCCTGCGAAATAAAAACACAAATTATTAGGACAGTAAAACAATAAAAACGTATTTCGACAGACTTATGTGAAACTAGCAATAAATTCCAGCAATACATTTTTTTCCGTAAATTTAAGTTATTTTGATATTTTTTTCTTGAATACCTGTATTTGCAAAAAGAAACGTTTTCTTTCCTATCTGGGGGTAAAAAGAAGGATATGGCCGCTATTTTTTTTTATTTTCTTCTTGTATATTATATCTGGTATCATTTTACAACAAATAGCAAAAATTTAGTGGGGTACATATGTCTAATTATTTTTTTAGCGCGTACAACAACAGTAATATAATCAAATAAAAAGCAAAAAAATGCTTATTTGTAAATTTTATGGCTTATATTATTAGTTTAAGTTATTCTAATTAAAATATTTAAAAAATGGAGGGCGCATAATTTTTTGCAATTAAAGACTAAACTATTCGAAATTATACCCTCGTATTCGTCTCGATAAAACTAAAAGGTATAATTAATATTATTAAATTTTAAGGGTGAAAACTACCCCTAAAAGATTTTTTAATATACAGGGGCAGATAATTTTTTATTTTTTATTTTATTTTACAGTTTTATTGTTTGTACAATTCTAAACAACAAATGATCTTCGAATAGAAATCGGGGTTTGTATGAAGAGCGCTCCGCGCTAGGAGCTGCAATTTAAATTTAATTTAAAAAAACATGGGAAGGGGTTGCTAGCCAATTTTTTGATATTTTGTGTAAAATTTTATAAAAAATCAAACTGGGAGGAAAATTTGATAATAAAAAAGATCTTAAAATTTAATAATATTAATTATACCTTTTAGTTTTATCGAGACGAATTCGAGGGTATAATTTTTTTCTGAATTTTTTTTTATTTTTTGAAATATAACCTATTGCTGGATTTTATTGCTAGTTTCACACAAGTTCGTTTCTCGGATGTTTTCAAAAAAAAAAGAAAAATCTTTTAAAATCCAATTATAGTATTTTTTCAGCCATTTAATTTGATATGTCATTTATTTAAATCGGATAAAAAATAAGGAAGCTACACCGTTGGCCGTTTTATATGCGTACCTCTGTATGTTGTTTAAAATTGTTTAAATAAACGATGTAAACAAAAAAGATTTCAAAAGGGAGGGGTCTTTGGCATTAATTCGTGGACAACTTTAGAATAGTGGAGCGCGCTGTCTTTAATTGCAAGTTTTATTTAATTTTTTTTAATGTTACCAAAAAGATTTTTTTATGACAAACATACTATAAACTCACGAATGTTTAATAATATGTACAAAAACAGGATCTTACAACGTCAACGATTCTTAAATAATTTTTAAAAGCAATAAGAAACATCCAAAGAAGTAGGAAATTATTTTATTTATTTTATTTATTGAAACGGATGCCAAAGAATACTGATAAAAATAAAATAGGAGCAATTTCAAACTTACCTTATAATTGTTGGGTACAGCACCAATTACAAGCTTTTTGTTGGTAATATTTTTAAAACAATTTGCACTAAAGTGTTTTTCGCACAAAACGTAGTTTCTTATATCGCCATCGTCCACGTACAATAAGTCTTTATTTCCACTATTAATAATCCATCTTTCACATAATGAAGTATCTTTAGGGAAGCAATAATATTTTAAGGAATTTTTATGCCGGGAATTATTACAGTGGTAGTAGCAACATGATGTTCTCACCATGTTGATAAATCGGAGTAGTGTAAATCTTACGTCGACCCTCAGCTTAAAACCCTTGTTGGTCTTTATTATTTTATTGGTGTTATTTAAAAATAATATTTATTAAAAAGAAAGATGACCGAAAGCACGTTAATTAAATGAATAATTAATGGGTTCTTTTTTAGGGTTAAGCCGACGTTTACATTTAGTTAAATAGTGACCAACTTGATGTTAAACAAATAGCTGAGTTATTATTTTCTTCTAAGTTGGTTTATAAAAAAAAGCTAAATCCAAAATTAATACTTGTACTTACTTGTTCTTAACTTGCAGAATCAAAATTCTGATCGAGCCAAGTTCACTTTTATTTAAATTTCTTTGCTAAAGTATTTAAGGTTTTATTGGGAACTTATTGAAGATTATTAAAAACCAATATTTAAGTAATATTAAATATATTAAAAAAAAAAGGTAATATTAAGATTAAAAAAAAAATAATTAAAAAAAAAATTACAAAAAAAAAGAAATTCACTAAAAAAAAAAATAATTATAAAAAAAAACTAATGGAAAAAAATAATCAATTTCAAATAAAATACAACTTATTGAAGAACCAATAGAAACCTTAAAAAATATTCCGCAAATTACACAATAAACGAACAAACAAAAATTACTAAATTTTTGAATAAAATCAAATAAAACTTCTAATGACAATAAAGTGAAAAAAAAACGCGTCACGAACAAACTAAAATGAACTTGACTGATCAGAGTTAAGAACAAACATTACTCTAGATCAGAACATTATGGAATTCCATGATTTTAAGGTTTCTTTACAATTTATAGACTTTGCTTGGCATCCCTTATTACGTCATAACTTACTTAAGTAAAGACGCCAATCAAAGCCTCTTATTGGTTCTAATAATAAAGTAGGGCAAACCAAATTCATCCCTAAGCTCGGGGTGAATTTGGTAGCCTACGCTTAATCTCTAACGTGGAATAAAATAATTTTCTTTTTCTCAAACTATGATCAAACAAGTAAAATCTGAAAATTTACAATAATACAAATATCTGCCAAACACTAATTATGAGATTAAAAATATAAAATTTAAATAAATAATAAAATATTATTTAATTCAAATGTAGTAAAAAACTTAAGTGTTTAGTTTATGCCTTGCTAAGTTGACCTGACTTAGCAGTTTCACCCTCCATCCGTTGGTAGGCAATAAATTTGTCCACACTTAATCCAAAGAATAACAAGGGTGCATTACTTAATACTCCAGACATAAACAAAACACTCGTGAGAAACAAAATTTTATCGTAAAGAAAACTAAACTATTTTTACTTGTTTAAATCAACTACAAAGTAAATTATTTTATTCCTAACATAAAAATTAAAAAAATTAATAAAACTGGAGATAATAAATGATATATTTACAGTAGTTTATATTAAAAATATAATAAATTTTATTATTTATGCAATAAAAATAATTCGTCGCATTTGCGGGTTTCGCGGCATTCCCAATTCGCACGATATTACCGTAGATGAGTGGGGCTCGTGCATGCCCGGGCGCTTTCGAGTTTTCGGGTTTATCGCAGTTTATGCGATAGCAACGCTCCTTCAAAGATAATGGCATTTTCAAGAAGTACAGTGTTACTCATTTTACCGCTGAGCGGATTAGGCGCATTTATCGCAACGATACTCAGTCAACGCTAGGACCTAATTTTGAATATGTTTAGTTCTGTCTTAAATTGGGAGAATCAATAATGGTTATTATCATCATCAACCAGTTAGACACAATTGAACACTGACCAAGGACTTTTCGTGTCTTTCGTACAAAGGAATGTTAATATAAATAAATTTGCATTCATCGAAATCGCTGCAACAAAATTACTTTTATAACAGGCTAAATATTAAAAAAAAAATAAATTAGGAAATATCTTGTACTTAAAATTCGTGATAAGAGTCCAGTGCGAAATTTTACAATAACAACACAAGTCACAAAATCAATATTTACTTCTTGTAGGTACTGGTCTGGGTGCTGCAGTAGGCAGAATCCATTGTTGTGTCAGCGTCTCACCGACTTATCTCTTAATATTGTGTTACGTATTTTTCTTTTGTATTTTCTGCATTAGCAGTAGCAAGTAAGCGCTCACGGCAATAACAGGTGGTACTTTGCCTCTGTAAACCTCACACAGTAGATTCTGTGGTCGTTGTGCTCTTATTAATTGAATAAACAGCAAGAGTTACTTAAATTCTGTGTTTAATTCATCGACCTAACTGTGCTATTATTGGTTCCTGGACCATCAGTTAAAACCAGGTGGTGGCAGCGTTTTAAACAGCAAAACCACAACATAAAAATTGGTGACCAGCGTTGGGATTCGACTTTTGAATATTATCAGTGATCCAGTCTGCGAAGCTGAGCTACTTGAATTTATTGTGGAAACTTTGGAACTTTGGAAATTTTGGACCATTTGGAAAATTTGGAAAATTTTGGAAACTCTGGAAATTGGAATAAACCCTATCAGGAGCAGTTTACACAGGAACGACTTCATCCTTGTTGTTGTAAGAGTCTCAAGAGGACAACTTCGTGAATCGTCAAAGAAAAATGTTTACTCTCCTATTGTAAGTTAAAGTTACAAAATTTTTATAATTTGTTTGGCATCAGAAATAATAATTTAACTTTTATTTGGTACTTCTATAATTACGTTAGATATTGAAATTGTTAGCGTTTAAATATAAATGGAAATTGAAATTACTTAAAAATGGAAGACGAAGACATCGGAAATCAAGCCCCAGTTGCTGGAAATTTGCTAAATCCACAACAAAATGTACAACCTAACAATGCGCAATTTGCACCAAACAATGTTGTCAATGCGTATATTACTTTAGATACCGCGACAAAATTAATAAAAGAATTTGACGGAACGAGAAAAGAGTTATTAGGAGAATTCATTGATACTTGCGAAATCGCATACGATTCAGTCAGACCTTTAGATAGGGGAATTTTATTCAAAATTATAAAGACAAAAATTACCGGTCGCGCTAGTAATTTAATTCGCTATAGAGAATTTGTTGATTGGGTAGATTTAAGAGATCATATCGAAGAGATATTTGCGGAAAAACGTTCAGTCGCCCATTGGCAGTTGGAACTAAGCAGTGTTAGACAACAGAAAGGAGAACTGATCTCATCTTATTCAAATAAGGTTGAAAAATATTTATCTAAATTAATTGACGCTTCAACTTATGGCAAAACCAGGGAGGAAGCTGGTATAATCTCAGACACTTTGAAAAATCAAGCTTTAAATGTATTTGTATCAGGTTTAGTCGAACCTTTAAAAACCCAAATTAAAGCGCGTCGTCCGTTAACATTAGAATTAGCTATTGAAGAAGCTCGTAGTGAGGAAAGAGAAGTCCTAGGTAATAAAGAATCTCGACAATTTTATAATTACGCTCCTTCTGAGAAGAAGCCTCGCAAATGCTTCAGTTGCAACAAATTCGGACATATCGCATCACAATGTCGTACTCAGGGTAATTTTAATAACTCGCCGGGTACATCGGGAACCCAGAATACTCAAGGATTCGGAATAAAGAAGGAAATGTTTAATATCAATAATAGTAATCCGATAATCTGTCATTACTGCAAGAAACCCGGTCATGTAATTAAAAATTGTTTTAAGCGCATCAATAAAGAAAAACAGAATCCCTCAAAAAACGAATAAGCAACTTTCGGAGGTCGAATAAAGTTGCAAGTAAACATCCCTTTAGACCTAAATTTTCTTTTGTTAATTTTAAAAATAATTTAAATCATGTTCGTAATAAAAGTATGCTTGAGAATTGTACGCACCGTGCACCTGCTGACAATTCACAATTGTCCGATAACGAACCAAGTGTTGACCGTATTATGTTACCTTTAGCACATAATTCGCTTGAAAATTCTTTAGAGTCTAATTTAAAATATCAAGAAATTTTTATAACTTTACCTGACAATGATAAAATGTCTTACGTGCGATTTAAAATTAATAATATGAATGTCGTTTTCCTCATTGATACCGGATCGGCAATAACTGTTATAAAAGAGAATACAATGGTATTGAAAAACTTGCGACCGAATTCAAATGTTAAATTAGAAATTAAAGGAATTACCGCAGAAACAATGCAAACTATGGGATTGGTCAAGTTACCACTTTTAGTCAGTCAACAATATTTTAAAATTGATGCACATGTTGTAGATAAAACCTTTCCGATTAAATATGATGGTATTTTAGGGAGTAATTTCTTACGCACCTATTTCTGCAACATTAATTTCAAAGACAATGTTTTAGAATTACCGCGAAAGGTAAAGTTCGAAATTTTTAGCGAGGATGTCCAATATCAGATACCTCGTAGATGCGAAAGAATAATGCAAATTTTTGTAAAGGGTTCAGGTGAAGGTATAATTGAAGGTCGTGAAATACAACCAGGTGTATTTTTGGGAAGTAGCCTAGCTAGAATTAATAATAATAAATGTTATGTTAGTGTATTGAATATTAACGAGTACGATGTAGAGATAAAGAATCCTGACGTAACTTTAGAGCCGTTGGATAATTTTAGTTGTGAAGCTGACGTTGATAATGTTGAAGGTCAAGGAAAAGCGTCAAGACTGCGAAACTTGTTGGATAAAATTGAAATTAGAAACTTAAACGAAGAAGAAAAATCATCTTTGTTGGAAATTATTTCTCAATTCAGCGATATATTTTATTTACCAGGTGATCCATTTACACATACCAACGTAATAAAACATTATATACCACTTAAGGAAAGCACCCCCGTCTACCAGAAGCAATATCGCTTACCACATAGTCAATTAGACGAGGTGAAAAGACAAACGGAGCAACTACTTAAGAATGATTTAATTGAACGATCAGAGAGTGAATTCAATAATCCGGTATTACTTGTTTTGAAGAAACCTGGCAGAGATGGAAAGATCAAATATCGAATGTGTTTAGATTTCAGAAAACTTAATGCGCAAACTAAGGATTTTACATTCCCCCTAATGGATGTTGAAGAAATCCTATCAAATTTGGGAAATTGTCAGTATTTCTCTACTTTGGACATGGCGCAAGGGTATCATCAAATTTTAATGGCAGAAGGAGATAAGGACAAGACTAGTTTTACCACCCCTCAAGGAAAATTTCAGTTTAAGAGAATGTGTTTTGGACTCAAAGGAGCTCCATTTACTTTTACCAAATGTATGCAAACTGTTTTGAGTGGTTTGGTTACCGAAAAAGCCCTTGTATATTTAGACGATGTAATAGTTATGGGAGCTAACTTAAAAGAACACAATAATCGTCTTATTGAAGTTTTTAAACGTTTTAGACGAAGCAGTTTATTATTACAACCAGACAAATGCTCATTTCTTGCTCAAGAAGTTAACTATTTAGGACACGTGGTTACGTCACAGGGAGTTAAACCAGATCCCGAAAAAATCAAAATTATTGAAAATTATCCTAAACCAATTTCGGTCGAATGCGTGCGTAAATTTATTGGCTTATGTTCATATTATAGAAAATTTTGTAAAAACTTTAGCGGAATTGCTGCGCCAATTACGAGTCTCTTAAAGAAAAATCAAAATTTTAGTTGGAATGATCAATGCGATGCTGCTTTTCAACAATTAAAGAATGTACTTACCACGGCACCAGTTCTTGCATATCCTGATTATAACAAACCATTTTTATTAGCATGCGATGCAAGTAATTTTGCCATAGGAGCGATTATATCTCAGGGTAAATTAGGAGAAGACCGTCCGATAGCATACGCGTCAAGAAAATTAAATAATGCCGAATTAAATTATTCTGTAATTGAGAAAGAGCTATTAGCTATTGTTTTTGGAGTTACTAAATTTCGACATTATCTTTTTGGTCATAAATTCACGGTTGTAACGGATCATAAACCATTACAATATGTTTTCGGAGTAAAAGACCCAGGAAGTCGTTTAATGCGTTTGGATCAAATTATTTACCGCGAAGGTAAGAAAAACAAACCTGCGGATGCCCTTAGTAGAATTCAGATAAATCATATTTCGGAGGAGACTAATAATCCTACCTATTCGGACTATTTGACGTACGTGCAAAATAACATCATTTTAAGCAGAAATTTTAGTGAATGCTCAGAAAATGGTCAAGGAAAAATCAACTTAAAATTTATTCCTGCTAAGTTAGAAACTTTACCTGATAATTTAAAATTAGATGTTAGTCCAGAAGAACTAAATGTAGGCGATTTATTTAACGAAAATGGAATTTACTATTTTGTAGATCGGAAAAATTATTTTGAAAATTTTAATTACGAAGACACTTACAAAATTTTGTGTACTTTGAAAACCAACATATTAGAACAAGATCTTGACGATGATTTTGCTACTACACAATACGGTGTAAGAGACAAATTGCGATGGGAAAAAGTTAGAATTATGTTCAGATTTATTTTTAGGGACGTACCTAATAAAATTGTTGTGTATCATAATTTGATTAATGACTTAAACTCCGCAGAACCGGAAGAAAGGAATAATATTATATCACAGTATCATGGTAGTAACTGGAGTGGACATCAAGGTGTCAACCGAACTTATAACACCCTCAGGGAAAGTTATATTTGGAGAAACATGAAGGAAGACATAAAGGCGTTCGTCAAATGTTGCGATGCTTGCCAACGAAATAAAATCAATCGCAGACATACCAAAATGCCTCTGGAAGTTACTACTACTGCCAGTTCAGCATTCGAGAAATGTTTCATGGACATAGTGGGTCCGCTAACATTGACGGAAAATGGTAATAAATACATTTTGACCTTTATTGATGAATTGACAAAATTTGTACAATGCATACCCATACCAGATCAAACGGCACAAACAGTGACCGACAGTTTCGTAAAACAAATTGTGTGTAAATTCGGGTATCCTAAGGAAATTTTGACCGATCAAGGAACTAACTTTTGTTCTGAGTTATTTCAGAAAACCATGAAAGTGTTAGGCATCAAGAAAAATCAGACCTGCGCATTTAGACCAGAAACCAATGGTTCACTGGAGAAAACTCATAGGTTTTTAGCAGAACATCTTAGGCACTATATCAATAAGTACACTACTGATTGGGATCAATGGATAGATTTTGCTGCGTTTGCTTTTAACACAAGTATTCACACATCTACAGGATTTGCACCATACGAACTATTATTTGGAACTAAGCCGCGCACTCCAAGCAACATTCAAAATTTCTCTAAACATTCTTATAATTACGATGATTATATTCATAATCTTAAGTATCGATTAAAAGAAACTTGGGAAGTTGCGAGAGCTAATATGGTAAGGCGAAAAGAAGCGTCTAAAGAGTATTTTGATAGATCCATACACGAAAGGAATTTTGCAATTGGTGATAAAGTCTTATTGTTAGACGAGAATCCAAAGAAAGGAAAATCAAAAAAGTTGTGCTCACCATATTCAGGTCCGTACGAAATCGTTTCGGTAGATTCAACCGTAAATTGTAGTATTAAAAAGGGAAACAAAATTGTTAAAGTACATAACAATAAATTAAAACCCTATTTTGATTAAATAGTTTTAAGAAAGTGTATTTTAGCTTTATTTGTTGCAGATTCTTATGTTTAGGAACACATGCTTTGCCGAATTCTGAATCTTTTAATTGGACAGAATTTAATTTCAATCCGGGGATTTATTTTGAGTCGTATGGAATAGCCAAATTTTATAGTAAAACATGGGTTTTAGTTACACATTTGGATCTGGAAGAACATTTTAGGTATCTGGAAGTCATGAACCAGTATTATCAAAAAACCAGGAATTTATGTGAATCACCTCAATATCAGCAAATTTTCTCTTATAAATTTGTATTGGACGTACTCTGTAAGAAATTTTTAGTGAGTAGTAAAATCATTTTAGAAAAGTTAGAGCGTGACAAAAACATAATTTACGAAATGGTGTCTGATAAACGACAAAAACGAGGATTATTTGATTTCGTAGGTAAATCTATAAAGTTTTTATTCGGAAATTTAGACAGTGATGATGCTGTATATTTTGAAAAGAAAATTAATGAATTTTGTCAAGATGAAGATTCTATTGCTAATTTAATTAAAGATCAAGTATCGGTTGTAAAGTCTACGATAAGTAATTTTAATTCTTCCATTAGTGACATCAGTCATAATGAAAAAGTTCTTATTCAAAATTTAGATAAGGTTGCATTTCAAATTAATAATAACACTCGTGAGATAAATTATTTAGAATTAAAAGATTTGGTAAATGATCATATTCGTGAATTTGATACAATGGTAAAACATTACGAGTTTGAAACCGCCTCTTTGGTTAATGCCATCTTGTTTTCAAAACGAGGTCAAGTACATCCGTTAGTTCTCACTGCTCATGGATTCTTATTAGAATTAGAAAAGATCAAAAGACATATTAATCACAATGTTGATTTTCCGATAAGCTTAAACATTGAAAATGCCCATACTTTATTAGAAATATCTGATGTTCTTGTTTTCTGTAAGAATTCTAAGTTAATTTTTGTACTCAAGGTACCACTTTGTTCTCTAAACGACTTTTACTTGTACAAGTTGTTACCATTACCTTTACCGATGACAAATAAGTTTGTTTTTATAAGACCAAGTAGTGAATATTTAGCCATTTCAGATGCCAAACACCAATATGTAACTTTAACAGAAAATGTTTTGAATAATTGTAAAAGTGTAACCTCGGAATTTCGGGTGTGTTCGCAATTACAACCTTTACGTTCGGCGTTCGAAACGAACAGTTGTGAAGTGTTATTGTATCAGAAAACTGAAACTATTCCTAACTTTTGTGACACTAGATTAGTGGAATTAAATAATAGTATATTTTACCAATTAAGCAATGTACCTACTACATGGATTTGTATTTTAGTTAAGCATGAAACGTTAACCATAACTTGTAAAGATCGCGACCCAACTGATTTAAGACTAAAGAAATCAGGGAAACTCACGTTAAGAAAAGATTGTAAAGCGTTTGTTGGAAATGTTATTTTAGAACCTATTTCAAAATTCGGCGAAAGTTCTATTTTTCATACATTAAGTTTTTTGCCTACTTACAATTTAGATGATGATTGTTGCGAATCGGTTAAAAGAACTATTAATTTAAGTACGATTTCATTGAGTTCAAATTATAAAACTATGGTAAAACATTTGGAAGACTTAGATGTATCGAGCTATAAGCTTGATGCCATAAATAAAATGGCAGATGAGATTAAATTACATGCTGACTATAATCAATCCATATTTTCATTTTCAACCATATCTTATGTACTAAGTACCATGTTAATCTTATTTTTATGTTATTATATCTTTAAGAACTTTTGTTGTAAACGCCTATGTTGTTCTACTCTACCTCAAATTTGTGTTAACGTTAGTCAAAATTGTGAATCTGATACTCGCACCAAAGCCTCTCATTTACGGCCTGTTAGGTATCATTCCAAGGATACTGATGACTCGGACAATAGTTCTACTGCGTCAATTTCAAGCAAGGTACCGACTCCTTCGGCATCCACCAGTAAACATCGAATTCCTGTTATTATCGGAAGACGAAGTGTTCATTAAGATACGAGGTCGCATCTTCTTTTGGGGAATGAGGTGTTGTGTCAGCGTCTCACCGACTTATCTCTTAATATTGTGTTACGTATTTTTCTTTTGTATTTTCTGCATTAGCAGTAGCAAGTAAGCGCTCACGGCAATAACAGGTGGTACTTTGCCTCTGTAAACCTCACACAGTAGATTCTGTGGTCGTTGTGCTCTTATTAATTGAATAAACAGCAAGAGTTACTTAAATTCTGTGTTTAATTCATCGACCTAACTGTGCTATTATTGGTTCCTGGACCATCAGTTAAAACCAGGTGGTGGCAGCGTTTTAAACAGCAAAACCACAACACCATACTAAGATCTAAAAACAACATAGTGTAGAATACCACTCACTTCAGCAGTTGACCAAAATTTGATTCTTACTTTGCATACTTCATAAGCAATTACCCCCACTCTGCACGGTTGTAAGGCTAATTGCATATTTGTTACAATCCCTAACCCTATGGTATTACCTGAACCTGACTTAATAACCCCGCTCAGCCATAATCGATATTGAATTTCCACCCATTTTAAACTGATAGTGATCCACTACTAAAATGTACTTCATTTGTATTATGAAAATAAAAAAAAAACATAATACCCAATAAACGACAATCAAGGAGAAGATCATTTAGTTATTTTTGATTAAATAAATTGTAACGAATTTCTTGGGTGCTCACCATTTGTAAAAAGTAGCGTCTGTACTATAAACTTTATTGTAATATAGTACAAACTATACTAGCTATAAATAAATTTGCATACATCGAAACCGTTACAACAAAATTCCATACTATGATCTAAAAACAACATAGTGTATAATACCACTCACTTCAGCAGTTGACCAAAATCTGATTCTTACTTTGGATATTTTATGACCATTTATACCCGCAAATTACCCCCACTCTGCACGATTGTAATGCTAATTGCTTATTTGTTACCATAACCACCCCCAAGGTATTACCTGATCCACCCATTTTAAACTGAAACTACTAAAATGTACTTCATTTGTTTATAAAATGAATGGAGGTCCATTGAAAGGATCGTTATGTTATTATCAAGGGAAAAAAATTATACTTTATCCTTTCTCAAATTTTTATGTATTCACAGACTAGTTTCGGCCTTTAGGCCATCATCAGTGTGCACGTTAAATGCTGTGGGAAGATGCTTTATATTCTTTTTTTTTTACTTTTATTTTGTTCATTGATTACTTTGTAACAATTTTCTCATACTGTTTTAAAAATTGTTACTTTGTTTTGAGTTTTGATAATAATTGCTGTTAGTTTTAAATTTTTATTGTTGATTCAGTACGGCAGATGCCATTTTTTAATAAGAAGTTTAATTTAACTATTCGATTCTCTGGACGTTTCCGGCCAATTTGGTGTAAGTGATATTTGATAGTGGGGGTTACGCGATCGAATATCGATAAATCGATCTTCTTTCTGGCAAGACAGCTACGGAGCAGGATGTGCTGGTTGAACTTGGATTCAAACGACGCATTTTTGACGGCCATTAGAGTTTTGTGAGTACATATTGTCTCTTTAATATGAATATTTTGTTGATTGAAGAAATTGAATTGCTTGGTGAGTGCCATCACTAATTTACCTTTTCTTTTCCGCACGGCGTTACCGTGTTGGTAATTTCATTAGTGGCACATTAATTTTTTTTTTTATTTTACAAGCAACGATTTCTTTTGTCTTGAGTTAATATGTGCTCACGGATTCTATAACCGTACCTGTTGAATTAAAATTTGATCGCGTCGCATGTTTGAGTTCAGGTTCGACAGGTGCTTTTTGTTCTAGAGTTTTCCGCCATCTTTCTTAATTTCTTTTACAAGCTTTCTTGCTTTCTAAATATCCTTTTACCTTTACATTAAGATCTCGAGATTTAATAGTTAAATGATCGTTATTTATTTGTTATTTAGTTATACAGTTTACCTCTTCAGTTGTTTAAGTCAGCTCTTCAAGCAAATAATTTTATTTCAAGTTACCAGTGGTGCTAGGTTATAGAGTCTACCATCAATTTTATGGAACAAATACTCGCTCAGATTCTTTAGATTCCAATCTACGTTCTACACCAAGTTACCAAGCTGAGTTGCTGCATAGTTTTACTTCAATACTGTTGAATGGTTGGACCATCGTGCTTATTTTGTTGAACCATCGCTGTATTCTTCAACAACTTATGAGAACAGCCTATTATTGGTGGTCAACGTGCTGTGGTCAACTGCTGGAGTCAGCCAACGTGTGAAATTTTGGTTTGGTTAAAAGGACTGGAAATTAATCTAAATCTGGAACCTGGTGGTTTATGGGCGACATGGATATCTGTATAATTTGGGCGAACCAACGAGATCAACGTAGACCGAAGATTAGGCTTAGAACAAACTTTAGATTGTGTCACAACACTTGGTAACGTTTGCTTACTTTTGTTATTTTTTTTTTCAATTGATAAACTGCTAGATTGTTATTAATATTTAGTGATTCGAATATCATTTTTTTATGAGTTTCTCATTTACAATTTATTAAACTGTGATATACTTGATACTGTTTTTGATTTTCTGTCTGTCACCAAACTTACCTTGAGCAGCCCAGCGAACACCACTCCTGAGATTAAAGTATAAGACGGCTTTTGTGAACAATTGGTTAGGGCATTATCAAATCATTTTATATATCATTCTAAAATCGTTACACAAATTGGCTCCTTAAACATGGGGCTCAGGTAATAATTTTGGTGATTGAAAAGTTTTGATAACTTTATTCTATTTTGCGCCGTGTTATCGCACTAACAAATTTAATGTAAGTCACCGACTAACCAGTGGGTGGTCGTGGTCCAAATTTTGTGAAATTATGTGGGCGCCACGTACTTGAATGACTTACCCGACAGGTCAAGCACGAACCCTGTGTATTGAAAAAGCTTGGTAAAGACAATAATGTACAATCTTAAGATCTATGTTTTATTGTTAAACACATTTAATATTTTATACACTAAGATGTAGGTACTGTATTAACAGCACAAAATTCATATTTTGGTGTAATAATTCCAGGCCTAAGCCTGGGAGAATAAGAACTAAAGCTAAACGTCGAAAAAATAATTAGGCCTATTTGTACAAGTCGACAATAAATAAACAATATATACAATATCCTCCGGCCAAGTAACTATCGTTACCTTGGTCGATATCAGGTGATAATAGTTAAGTTAAAAATGTAAAAATTAAAAAGCATCCTCTCTGACGAGGCCAAATTGTCTCAGTATTCAAGATTTACTGAACAAACCCAAAACAATGAGCAGTAACATGTACCATCAAATGAAACAAGCCAATTTGCTTCCAAATCTCATGTGGCTCAATTCATCAACGAAACTTAAAATAATCGTAGTAACATCAAACTACAAGTTTAATCGTAGTATGAATTATATTCAACAAGATCTAAAGTACAGGTACTTCAAGTAACAACATTAATTGTATCAGTAAATAATTAATAATTACCAGTAGAAAATGCTCTACTAAAACTACTTAATTCATTAATATAATTGACTTATTTCAATTGTCTAATAAAATCAATAGGCTTTACGATGAAGTACTAAAAGTTAAAATAACTCACGGTATAGCTACAACCAAGGAAGTTAAGTCAGACTCCAAACGATTCCGCAGCCAGCAGCATATCAAATCATAACCAGAGGCCGGATTTTGTTTTGTTGGCGAGTTTTATGAACTCGCCAAATCGTCATCATTTTCCGCCAATTCGTCATTATATACATTGTTCTCTTCGCCTAAATGATGACGTTTTGGCGAGTTTTAGAATCCGCCGTAGAAACAAAATCCTACCTCAGGTCAGCAACCAATTCCGCAACAAGCAGCAGATCAAATCATAACCAAGTCTAACTTCAAACGATTCCGCAACAAGCAGCATATCACACCTTATTATGCCCATAAGCAGCGTTCAACCATTCCATAATTATATCTGGGCCCACTTCCAAAAGCAGATAATTTCCATCCTACTATACAGCTCACAAGATGGCGTTGGTGACGACACAGGTGGTTCCAGCACAAGTCGTACAACAAGAATCATTAACCACAATTCGCCTGCCAAATATATATCCACTCATCCATAAAACAAAGAGCGTGTCAATCCAATACGACCCAATAGGAGGGAGCCCTTCCTAAGAGGCCTAAAGATGGAAATGCAAATTAGGACTACTCCACGTGGAAACAATTAAGACCCTTACCTAAAGATGACATGCGGCCTCAATTTGGAAAATAAAAATCACGCACGAATTCTCAACCGAGCATTTTACTTGTAAACAATTACAGAGAATTAACTCAACTCTGCTCGCCTAATTAATTTAAAAGTCGGTGGAATTACACCTTACACCACGTCTGTACGTGAGCACAACTTAGCGGAAAAAGACTCCTTCCCGGCCGAAAACCACATGTCCCCCTTCCACTGGAAAAACGGAAACCTCAAAACGCCATTTATCAAAACCAGAGTAGCCAATTCCAAAACGCTTGCAATTACAAATCCAAACTTGCCTAAAAATTCCTTAAGTCGATCAACCTCCTTGAAAAAATCGGCCTCGAGCCGACCCTGGCTACCGCGCTTAATTAGGCTCGCTACTGGTTTTCCTTGATGCAACCCGCCAAGACCGTTCCTTGCAGTTCTATACCTCCTCACGCTCTATGGTTTAAAGTTAACCAAAACAACAACATAACCCTTAAAAATTGTAAACAAATACGGCAATGTTATGAGAAGTAGCCACATAGTAAGGAATAATCTTTAAATAAAACCACGGTCCTAAAGTGCAGTAAGATAAATAATTAGTGACCACCAAATAATCTCGCTCTCCTCCGCTGGAAGCTTAAAACAAAAATCAATCCCCCAATTCTAGTACTTCAAAATTAGAATGCTACAATTTTTATATCCTTCTAATTTAATCTTTTTTCATGACTATGGCAATGGAACCAAATTTTTTACTGGGTGAGGAGATTGATTTTGAGCTGAAAATTCGAGGTATTGAACCTCATGGACTCGTGCCGGAAAAGAGAAATGCACTGACATCTATATTGGCACAGGAAAGGTCTGGAGAAGGAACACAGTATCCTAGGATTGAAGTTAATGATGCTAAGGAACTAGGAATATGTCAGGTTAAAATTGATAGAATTATTACCGAAGCTCAAAATATTAATGCGGATTCTAAAAGTTCTCAATTTAAACGAATTTTGACAAAGCTGAGTCATTTGAATAATAGAATTAGATATTGTATTCCTGATACACCAGTTTTAGGCGAGGTACAGACCACACTTGCATCAGCTTGTGAAGATTTGTATAAAGAATTACACAGTAGAGCAGAGAAACAAGTTACACCTCAAGTAAATTTAATATCACTTCATGATGATCAAACTGATAGGAGGTGTTTGATAACAATGTTTCCTTAATTGATATACCTCTTGATAATATCCCGTGTTCCACTAAGCTTCCTGTACCGATTGATCCAGTTTCTTTTCATTACTCATTAGTAGATATTAATCCACCTGAATCTAATCATAGTCAAATGAATGAATTAAACGAACAAGACTTATTAAGTAAATCTTCTCGGTTAAAGAATGCAGTGAATCATATTAATTTCAGTGAACCAATGCCTTCACACAGTAGATGTGTAGAAGCCGGATCATTTAACTAAGTAGTGTCTAAGTAGACAATTTTAATAGTAACGCGCCAGATAGGTTAGTGAATTTGAATACGTCATCACCAGCTTTAACTAATGTAATGCGCCAGCTAGATTTTTATTTTAGCAATAACGTTTTCAAATTAGGAATTGTCTTTGAAGGGGATTCAAATAAACTCTTATCTATTAGCACGAGGAATTTCAACTCGCCAACTTTATTTATCTGCGGTTGATTTATTCAGGGGTAACGCTTTGCTATGGTATAGGGCAATTAAGCATAGGGTAGATTCGTGGGAGGAATTAGTTTTCCGACTCAAATTAGATTTTTTGCCAGTAGATCACGAGAGTAGCTTGTGGGACGAGATCCGTCAGAGGACTCAGGGTAGTGACGAAGGCACCTCGACTTTTATTTCTATTATGGAGAACTATTTTTCAAGATTAATGGGTCCACCATCAGTCGAGAATAAAGTACAATTAATCATTCGTAACTTGCACCCTTATTATCAACAAAGACTGCAAATTAAGTTAGTTGATCACCTTTGATCAATTTGTAGGTCTCTTGAGGATGCTAAACGTAGATCGGAAAAATTCTCTAATCCACCAGCGCCTAGTAACTTTACCCTTAAAAGGGACTTAGCATATAAACAACCTTCGAAAACTTATGTAAATGCACTACCTTCACTAATTGTACCAAAAACAAATGCTGCGCAAAATATGTTCACTAGGATTAAATGCTTTAATTGTGGCAATGTCGGCCATCGTTTTCAAAATTGTTCTAAACCAGTTTCAGAAACTTTTTGTTATCGTTGTGGGAAAAAGGGGGTGGCGGTGAGGAGATGTAGCAATTGCAATCCAAAAAACGGATCTTCGGAGCAATGGAAGTAAAAGGCAACGTTGTTCCTGCGTCTAAAACGAAGTTTGCCTTATGATGGTTGGGCGAAGTGGTTAAATACAATTCGCAATTTTACAGTAAATTATAACACCAAGTTAAATGTTTCCTCGATTTTTTCCGTTGATCCATCGGATAACCGACCTTTTTTGAGTCTTAAAATAAATAATACATCGGTAGTTGCGCTGGTTGTTTTCGGTAAAAACGGTATGAATTTAGTGGAACTGACAAGAATTAATAACGCTCTAGTCTGATAACTGCTGCTGATGGTACGAACCAAAATATCTTAGGCTCGATAGATTTAAGTGTAAACTGTTTAAATAAGACGGCTCGCCTTGATTTTTTAGTTATTCCTTCAATTAAACATTCGGTCATTTTAGGAATGGATTTTTGTAAAAAAATTAATCTTTGCGCTTTATGGACTCGGTTAATGTCTTACGTGATGTTACGAATTTAAATGAAACTTAGAAGTCGATCTTAACTGAAGTTAAAGAATTGTTCTACCAGTTAGACAGATCAGATTTAGGTTGCGTTTAAGGAATAACTCACGAAACTGAGATTGATGCAGCGCGCCCATTTGAATAAAGAATTAGATCAAACGCTTGAACAAGGACTGGAAATGAATCTAAATCTGGAACCTGGTGGTTTATGGGCGACGTTGATATCTGTATAATTTGGGCTACCAACGAGATCAACGTAGACCGAAGATTAGGCTTAGAACAAACTTTAGATTGTGTCACCACACTTGGTAACGTTTGCTTACTTTTGTTATTTTTCTCTTTTCAATTGGTAAACTGCTAGATTGTTATTAATATTTAGTGATTCGAATATCATTTTTTTTATGAGTTTCTCATTTACAATTTATTAAACTGTGATATACTTGATACTGTTTATGATTTTCTGTCTGTCACCAAACTTACCTTGAGAAGCCCAGCGAACACCACTCCTGAGATTAAAGTATAAGCCGGCTTTTGTGAACGATTGGTTAGGGCATTATCAAATCATTTTATATATCAATCAAAAATCGTTACAACTTATTATATTTAACATTTAATTATTTAATTATACATTTAATTATTTAATTACAGGTTATTTGTGCGAGTGAAGTTTGGGTATCAGCTGATTCAATTATAAATGTTAATACTTCATTTGTATTATGAAAATAAAAAAACATAATACCTAATAAAGGGCAATCAAGTAGAAGATCAATTAGTAAACTGTTTTTTTTTTGATTAAATAAATTGTAAAGAATTTCTTGGATGCTCACAATTTGTAACAAGTACCGCCTGTATTATAAACTTTATTATAATGTAGTACAAACTATACTCGCTATAAATAAATTTCCATTCATCGAAACCGTTACAACAAAATTCCTTTCATTAAAGGCTAAATATTAAAAAAATAAATTAGTAAATACTAAATCAGTGGTCAGTTAGTCAGACAAATTTAGTTTATTCGTTGTTACATTAATAAAACAGTTTACGTTTCGCCTGCCAATCGGCGGCTTCTTCAGAACTAAAATAACAAATAACACTTAATTAATTCTACCAATTATTAAAAAATTATTAAAATAACATTGTAAAGCTAGAACTTAACCGGATGTACCTACCTAACTATTATTCAACAACAAATAGTCAATAAATTTTGAAAAATTATCATAATTAAAGCTCAATTAACATTAGTAGAATCTGTTAAAATAACAGTATAAGTCAATATGTAATACATTCAATACATCAATTTACTTAGATATTAATTATTAATTAACTTTAGAGCAGCGTGCTCGGCTTAGGTTAAGTTGCTTACGCTTTAACGTTGTAGGTGGCGCCACTGCTGGAGTAGTCTATACAGTGTGATGTAACAAACTTAATACAATGTGATACACATTAAAAATAAAAAATTAAATTTAAAAAAAAATTTTGCAAAACTTATATACCATCACTTATCAACACTCCACCCATCTAATAAATAAAACTATAGACAATTCCGCTTACTTGGATACAATATTTTTAATTTGTGTGCTATAAATCGGTATCTGTCTTATAATTCACACAATCGTTCATCTTAATGAACACTGCTTCGCTAATAAGTCTCTTATAATAATTCTGCTCATTATCCAATATTTTAACATCATTGAACTTAAAACTATGGTTCAGATTAATACAGTGTCTAGTAAGTGCAGTTATTCCATCCGTTTGTTTATGTTGTTTTTCTGGGTCACAACTGAGTTTATGTTGTTGAACACGTTTTTTTCAAATACTGTTTTGTTTGACCTATATAGGTCAAACTACAGTCACTACACGGGATGGAATAAATGACATTACTCTTATCACACTGGGCAACTTTATCTTTCAAACGCGAATACAAACTGTTTATGGTATGAGTATTATATAATGCTAATTTAACATTAGTGGTACTTTCAATTTTTATGGGTAACAGAATAATTAAAGGATCTAAATAATTGTAATATTATAAAATAGCATTTTTAACAGCATGTTGAGGGTTAAGCATAATATATAAGAGTAACTTTTTTATTAAAAATTAAAAATGGAACAATATTATGAGGAAAAAAGTCATTTTAAGTTAACCATAAAAAAGTTAACAACAATTTTAACCCCATCCCTCTCCATAACTACCATTTAAAAGCTCGTAACAAATCTGAAAAAAATCATGAAAACATATCTGAAGTGTACTAAGGTTCGTACCATCTCTACAATAAACGGTCTTAAATAAACAAACTAAAACCACTTTTTTCTCACCATCTATATTGGACTGTATCTCTATTAGGAAGCAAAACCGGATATGTTTATACGAAGTTTTTTTTTACTTAAAATCAGTTGTAGAAACGTCTCCTAAAATTTTGCCGCTTAATTACTGGACACCTTGTATAATTAAACACCGTATGGTTTAAAATATCTTGCTGACAAAAAATAATTTAAGAAAAAAAATGGATTTTTTTGGTAACGAAACTTGAGGTTTATACCTTCCTGTCGGTTATCAGGGTAATCTGGTAAAACCTCTTTATAATTAGTGGCACACTATTTCGCTGTTTAAAAAATCTTTATGTTTATATTTGCTAAAAATAGCCAAATGAATTTCATAAACCATAATTTATTTTATCTATATTATTTATCGGTAGATTTAATTAATTTTTTTACCAAAAAAATCCATTTTTTTTTAAATTTCGGAAAACAAATTTCTGTTCTAACAAACATACTTCAAACTTACCGATGTTTAATAATATTCTCAAAAAATAGGATGTTACATTTAAAATCGAAAAGTTTTTCTTTTTATGAATAAAGAAAGGACATGGTCACTCCTAGTTTCGTGTACACCTGGTATTATCCTAGAACATAGTAGGTAGCAGGTAGAAAACCAATGTAGGGGTAGGCATAATAATTTGGAGACCTTTCATTGATGGGTCATTAAAGATTATCTTAAATTTCCAAGAAGAGGCTTAAGTAAATAGAGGAGCTAACACTCTAATTGGTCAGAACGAGTCTTAATTACTTGTATCCCCTCCCTTCAATAAGGAATTACATTTTCCCACCCTAAAGGGATTAAAATATATTGGAAGAACTTATGAATAAATAATCAGTCTGAAGTCTTCAATCGAAGTAACAAGTTCTCAAGTGAAAGTTTCTGCAAGAAATTGTTGCAAAATAGTCCGTCGTTGGTTCGTGAAGAAATATTTTAATTTGTTAAAAAAAAGTGTTCTAAACTCACAGTCGGAATGGAAGCTGTAGCCATCCACAATTTTAACGCTATTGCTGATGACCAGCTTAGTTTTAAAAAATCACAACTTTTGAAGATAATAATAAATTTGGAAGTTGAAATGAATTGGTACATGGCAGAATTGGATGGAATGAAAGGGCTTATTCCTTGTAATTATGTTGAAATGCGAGAACATAATTGGTATGATAGGAAAATAGCAAGAGCCGATGCAGAAAAGCTATTATTACCCAAACACGAAGGGGCCTTTTTAATTCGAAATAGTGAATCATCGCGAGGAGAATTTTCGTTATCAGTAAAATGTTCTGATGGCGTTCATCATTACAAAATACTACGTGATGGTGAAGGTAAATTCTTCGTGAGGGTTGTGACGTTTAACTCGCTAAATGATTGAGTGCGGCATTATAGTTGGTCTTGCGTTTCACGTTCACAGAAAGTGAGGCTACGAGATATGGTTGCTAAAGAGTTTTTTGTCCTAGCTTTATTCGACTTTACTTCAAAAGAGCAAGGAGATCTGGAGTTTAATCGCAGCGATTTAATTTTAGTAAATGATCGAAGTGATGAACATTGGTGGCATGGTGTGATTGTGCACGTCGAGGGGGTTTATTTCCTGCTACATATGTAACACCATATAACCCATCATAAATTTATTGCTATAACCAAAGAAGCGCATCATGTTTTAGCCTTTTATCAGGATTTATTTTAAAAATTATTAATAAAAGATTATTTTTATTTTCAAATCATTTAGTTATAGTCATTTACACGTATACTTTATTTAAATGAGTATTTTAAACAACTAAAATGCAATAGCTTTTAATATGTCAAACTATGGCTTATTATTTGAATATACTTGTCAGTTAAAACTATTTAACTTGCATATTTGACAAGCATATTGATAATGTAACTAATAGGGCACTAACAATGTTAGGATTTGTAAGTAGATCATTAAGTGATTTTAATGTGGAATGTTTAACTTCTGTCTTTTGTTCTATTGTAAGACCTTTATTAGAATATGCATGTCAGGTTTGGTCGCCTCATTATCTTAAGTATATAAAATATAACAAATTAACTATGACTTTCTATTAGCTCACTTAAACCTACAAACTTTAGAAAATAGAATACTATATTATGATTTATGTATAATATTTAAATGTTAATAACTTAATAGATTGTTCAGATTTACTCCATGATACACATTTTATTGTACCTATGAGGCAAACTCGTCTAAGGGCGCGTTCCAGTAATGAACACTAAAGCCCACGACCACGACCGCAAAATTTTCCCGTTCCACTAGCTCAAAAGGTCACCATTCAACAAACAACCACGAAAACCCACGAATAAATACGGTCGTTGTGAGCTTCTTGCGGTCGCCATCGATGCACGAAAGTAAAAATCGCGGTATTATGTAGTACGACTTTGCGGTCGTCGTGGGCTTTAGTGTTCATTACTGGAACGCGCCCTAAATTATACATTTAAAACAAGATTATGTACGACAAATTAGGCATATCATGCTCCTATTACTAGGTTTTGTCGAAATTTTAATATTTATTGTAAAGAGCTGGATATATTTAACCTAAATTTTAGCAGTTATAAAAACAGATAAATCAATTGTTTTTTAATTACTCTGAATTGTAAAGTTTTAATTCTGTTCTGTTTACTTATACAGGGTGTCCCTGATTGGTCTGTACACAACGATACCACATACTCCTAAGGTGCTACAAACCATGAAAGTTCTTAAAAATATTGTTTTTCATTAAATCATAAAAATTGGCTTCTACGTTCATAATAAAAGGACCTTTTCGTTTTCCTAGGTGTTCTTAGGCAAACATGAAAAATAAGTTAAACCTACAAAAATTAACTAAAATACCTCCAATATTAATTATATTTCCAATTTCTTCAATAAATATGAATTATAAATACATTTATGATATTTTACATTATTTAAAAAAATATTTATTAACACAACAGCGGATTTTAAAATTCAAATTTTGACAAGTACTGTCCGATAAATTTTAATTACCTTTCATTTTCGTTTAAATTGAATGCAAATGACAGTTAAAACTAATAGAGTGGTTTCCTTGTGGAACCTATGTTAATAATAAAATACAATCGCCAAAAGGATTAACCTGATGGTAGATATAAATGACCTTTATTATAAGGCACTTTAGGACAATGGTTAATGTTACAAACAAGAAGTAATGCCCGGGCTAATAAATTCCTACGCGCTTTACAAAGGTATCTGGCAACTGACTCACACCTCACGCTGGATTGAAATGTTTCCCACATTGGGTGTTATTGTCATGCGCACACATTGCTTGCGTTCATACGTTTATTTATAAAAACAGCTAAAACCGGCGCATACACATAAAAAGAAATCCGGTACGCGCTCATGTAACATACTGGAATGAAACATTCTAGCAAAGGAGAAATAACTTGCCGAATGTCGTAAATAGTATCTTGCCTACTTGATAGGAGGTGCTTAGAAGTGCCAGAGGATGTGTCTTACAAAAATAGAAGGAATTTGCAAGCCCTTTGCCGCCACGGAGGTCCCTTATCGGTTCTACTTTTTACTAATAAATGACTAATAATTTTTATGCATTTAATTTGGACGTTTCGTATGAGAGGTAATAATTTCAATGTTGCCTGATTGTGCAATAAAGTCTTACGATAACCTGTAAATGATATTTTATATTTAATTGACCCCGTAATATTACAAATCTTATTACAACTATTAAAACTATAGCCATTGAATTTACAATAAAAGTTTCAGAGCTCCAGGGAACTGGAAAAGTCATTTTTTATCAAATATTTTAAAAATTGCAAAAAAACGACAAATGTGTAAAAATTGTTTAATTGTAAAAAATATATTCTTAAATTGTAGGTTTATTTGAATAAAATAAATGCTCAACAATTAATTTCTAATCAAGTCATAACAAATATGTATTTATTTGTATATTTTTTATACTATTAAAGTCAATAAGTCATGGTAAATAAATGGCATAGGCAACCAAACTACTTTGTTTGTTAGAAACACCGTGGAAAACACCAGCATCGTTGTCTAATTGTGGAAAAATTAATTAATTTCAATTGAGTTTTTTGGCGAAAGCGGTCTCCTAACGAGCGAAATATTTTACACTATTGTATATTTATTTCTTATTTACATGTGGCATAAGTTTCATTCTTGTACAAAATGCTCCCAAAACCCGATAACGTCCTTTGGTATGTGGCTATGTAATAGTAAAATGTATTTCTAGGCAATATGTATTTATTTCATTCCGTTACGTAAGTGGTCAAAAATAGGTCATCGGCATGCAAAATTTCTTATAACTTTTAAATGGCTAAATAAAACTTCATAAAACTTTACTTGTAGCTAAACAGTGAAATTATATACTTTTTTTGTCTCTTACAAAATTTTTCTATCTCCTTTATTTTAGGCAGAAAAAAATAATTTTCATGTAGTGCATAACCTTACTTCAGAAAAATATTTAAATTTTTCGCCAAAAGTTATGTACAAAGTTACACTACATGTTCTTGAGACCATAATAAAATTATTTAACCAAACTTATTTTAATCCAAAAGTGCTTCGTTAAGTGTCTAGTGACCTTGAAATATCATATCTTTTTAAATAACTTTCACGAAGAATATAGGCTTAAGTTAGGTTATGTACCACATGGAAATATTTTTTTTTCTGCCTAAAATAAAGGAGATAGAAAAATTTTATAAGAGACAAAAAAAGTTTATAATTACACTATTTAGCTACAAGTAAGGTTTTATGAATTTTTATTCGGCCATTAAAAAGTTATAAGAAACTTTGCATTTCGATGACCTTTTTTTGACCACTTACATAACGTGAAAAAGTAAAAACAAATTGTCTAGAAATACCTTTTTCTATTACATACCCACATACCAAATTATGTTATGATCGCATGAACCACTTTTTATTAATTTAAAAAATACAAAATAGTTTTAAGAACTTTAATGGTCTGTAGCACCTTAACGAAGCACTTTTGAATAGAGATAAGTTTGGTTAAATCGACTTATTTTGGTCTCGGGAGTATGTGGTATCGTTGTGTACAGATCTTTCAGGGACACCCTGTATATGTATGTTGTTTTTCTTCTTTGTACTTATTGGTGTAACAACCGTTAATAAACTATTATTAGTATTATTTGTGAATACCTATTAATTAAAAGTAATAAATAAGCTTAATATAAATAAAGACGTGATTATTTATAATTATTTAATTTTAGGTTATCTTTTTACTTTGAAATTTCACTCAAGTGTCACTCAACTTAACATATCTCTTTCTTACTTACTGTGGTAAATAGAATACGACAACCTCAAATTCGCGTTTAGAAACGATTCGATAGCGGAAAATGCGGTGAGGGGATTTCAGTAGAAAAGTGTATCAGTGTACCAAACTTCGGTAAAAATCGTTTCAATTCGTTCGAGCATTTCTATTTATATGGTAAAGAATCCTGGGGTGAGGGCAAAAAACATCACATTTACTAAACCTCTTTTATTCTGCGACTAGTTTCGGAAAAATATCTTATTTTATTGGCGTCATCTTGTGCCCAACCTTCGAACCTTTGGTTGTACAGGCAGTGGTTGTTCCTAAAGATTTCCTCAAAAAGAATAAAAGCCTTAAAATTCAAAAATCAGATAAAGGGGGAACGTTACAATTGTTGAAAGGGATGAATACTATGGAAGTATGGAAGCACTGGTAAGTAATGTTAATATATATCAAGTACTGAATAAGGACCCTACGAACAAGTACCAAAGGTTGACTAATGAAGTGGTTAAACAACTACAAATGAAGGTTACATAAACGACACAACTAAAAAACAACTAACAAGATACAATTCGGTACCACCACGACTTTGCGGTTTGAGGAAAACTCACAAAACCAACATTGCATACAGACCGGTAGTAAGCTGTACACACAATATTTCAAGATAGTTACATAACACCCTTAAACCATTAGTCTCAACCTGAGACGCAGGAGGAGAAAGAAATAATTAAAACTTCTTTTAATGTAGAAACATATTTATTAAATTCCCAAATTCACCTTTAGACAATTTGTTGTAATTTGTTAAGTAATCAGCCGCCAGCATATCAGTGGAGAAGGGCTGGGTTGTATTCAACAAAATATCTTAAATTAGGGCGCCACGTGTTTGTATGATTACTTACAATTCTATGGCAGGTAAATTATAAAATGAATGGTACCAAGCACGAGTACCACCGTATATTGTAAACTAAAGGTGAAACAATTTATTACTAGTAGTATTGTTATGACCACTGGTAAAGATTTCTAAATAATTAAATAAACAAATAATGATAATTATAGGTACCATAAGCTTATGCTCCCCTCACTTTCACATCAATTAAGATTTAAATAATAATAATATGAATTAATAATGACTTCCGATAATTGACCAAGTAATGAAAAGTATTGTTACCACTAAGTGTGACTATATTACCTCTGATCGAAAATTCAACGGTTTAAGGAACCACACAATTAATAAAATTTTAAAATAATCAAATTAATGCGCCTATATCAAATGCGCTAAATATTCTGAAGGGATTTAAACTCCTAACTTGACTTGAATATTAACAAAACTAAACAGATAATCACAAGAGCGTAACAAAAGGCTCTGGTACTTCACAACCTCCGAATAAAAACTGCAGAACAGCTCCCAGAATAACCACCATCCACTCAGCTCCTTTGTCAGCTACAAAAACTCCAATTGAGTGCACCTTCGGATTTTTCCCAAAACAACCACTTAAAACCCTCGCAATGAAGACTAAAGTAATGTCCATCAACGAGTTTAAAATCCAGAAAATCAAAAGAGTGACCCAATACAAAAAGGCCTAAAAGTCAAAACCTAAGTCCACATGGTTTACACTATTTTCAGAATTTACCTTAGATGGAAATGGCCTTCGATAAAAATATATAATTCCTCTTCAAGAACGGGGTGTTTGTCTGCGATGCAACGAAAACTAAAAGGATCGGTGTTAATATTCGAAGGATGATTCAAGATTAAGCATCATCATACCTTTTGCAAAATGGCGAAATTTTCCCACTAGTAATGAAATCCAACCAAATCGCTGTGCGAAAACTTTCACAACTCAAATCCACCAAGGAAGAAATCACCAATAACCAGTGCGAAACACCACTTAGGAAAATTCACAAAATTGCAAACTGATGCTCACTGCTACAACTGCAGACTAAAAGTGAACCACGCCAACTAGAGAACCGGGGCAATTGTTAATAACAATAGTTTATTTGAAAATAGCGATGTCAGAGGGCAGCATCTCTCGAGGAAAAATTGGCAGTATGAATCTTATTACCAAATTTTTAAAAATGTTACCACAACAGCTGATTTCCTGCAACGAGCAATGTAAACAAACCAAGTTTGTCGATGTTAATTAATCGTGAACGGTGTAAATAGTGGACTGAAACCCCTATAATTTTGGGAAGACACCCCACTAAATGTAAGTAACTATTTGTTTAATTTACATTAATATTATCAGATCTTATGACTAAAAGTTATTACTTGCAGGCCTACTATTTCCTAACGAGACAATAAAAATCTCAACAGCTGACTCCAAGCAGATAATTTTTGACCAATGCTGAACCTATCACAAAGGTCATAAAAAGGTAAGTACCACTGTAAACAATTTTAAACTAACGAACTATTTATTTCCAGGTGCGGGCGAGAATAATTGAAAATGTGAAGTTATGCAACCAAATTTACTCCTTGATGTGAAAATTAATGATAATAAATCAGAAAATTACAATTATTATTGCTTCATTATTTTGAACCGTTACAAACCTTTGATACTGTAGTAAATAACTCTTTTAACTTTGCTGACTTCGTACAAGGGTTTGAAGTTCCGGAGGGCTACAAAATGATTTCCTTGGATGTTGTGTCATTGTTCACCAACATACCAAGGGAACTTGTATTTAACATCATAGAACGTAATTGGAAATTCATTTCAGCCTACATAGAATTAGATAAAATCACATTAGTGAAACTAATTGAATCATATTTTGATTCAAGTTATTTCTTGTTCAATGACGTATTCTATTAACAACTAGATGGTAGCACCATGGGTAACCCAGCTAGCCCATTACTGGCATCACTTGTAATGAATGATTGTATAAACACAGTAACTAAGAAATTGCAGTTCCAATTACCGTTCCTCAGAGTCTATGTGGATGACACAATAATGATAGTCCCAGCGGAATGCATCCAAGAGACACTAAAAGAATTTAATAGTTACCACCCCATGATCAAATTCACTTGTGAAATAGAAAGTGATGATTCTATAGCATTCCTAGACCTAAAATTAATCGACAAAAACAATAGTATTAAAACCAACTGGTACATGAAACCAACGGCATCAGGTATAATATTGAATTATGATTCAGAACATCCGTGTTCACAAAAAATAGTTGTAGTAAAAGGTCTAATCAGTAGAATGCTAAGATTCAGTCATGTCGATTTTCACACTGAAAATAAGGAAATCATTTTGGGTTTACTCCGGAACAACAATTACCCAAAAAAACTAGTCGAAAGAATCTACAAAGAGATGAAAAATAGTTTAGAAAAGCAAAAGGGTACAAGTGAACAGAAACCTAGTACAGAATCATTAATGAAACGAACATGCCGGGTGGAAATGAAACCAGGGCCACCCCTGGCATTTCTTTATTTATGAAAATATAAAATTAGAATTTTAGTATCTTATATGATCTAAGAAAACAAATTTTATGGATCGAATAAATCTTTCATTTTACTTCCGGTTTATCAGGAAATGGCACTCACTTTCTTTTTTTAAATGTAACCCCCTGATTTTTTCTACGTAAAATCAAACATTGGTTAGTTTTAAGTATGTTTATGACAAAAAAGATTTTTTTTTCAAAACTTTAAGAAAAAATGTTGAATTTTTTTTTGGTAAAAAATTTGAGTAAAACCTACAAAAACTATTTTTAAATAATACAAAAAATAAATTGTAATTTATAAAATTTATTTCACCGTTCTTGAGATATTATTTTTTTTAATTTTCAAGAAGCGTTTTTTGGAAATATCTTTACTTTTAAATGGGATGATATAAGGGGCACCCCCTAATTAAATAGAGGGTTTTTTTCCGGTTACTTTGATATCCCATATGTATGTTTTACTCAATTTTTTTACCAAAAAAAAATTCTAATTTTTTTCTTAAATTTTTGAAAAAAAAGATTTTTTTATCATAAATATACTTAAAATTAACCAATGTTTGATTTTACGTAGAAAAAATCAGGGGGTTATATTTAAAATAAGAAAGTGGATGCATTTCCTGATAAACCGGAAGTAAAATTAAAAATTTATTCGATCCATAAGATTTGTTTTCTTAGATCATATAATATAGTAAAATTTTAATTTTTTTATTTCCATAAATGAAGAAATGCCAGGGGTGGCCCTAGTTTCATTTCCACCCGGTATACTCAAGGTTTCCATACATCCACGGTATTTCAGAGAAAATAAATAGGATTTTTTAACCATACAAACTAACATTAGCAATGCATAACAAAAATAAAAGAAAAAACTTATATAGCGTAATAAAAGATAAACTACCAATAGAATTAGAATCTAATGTCGTGTATAAGATACCATGTCTAGGGTGTGATAAAATGTATATCGGCCAAACAAGCCAACATGTAAAAGCTCGGATGCAACAACACAAATATGACTGTAAACACAAAAACAAAAATAACAAATCCGGCATGGCTTTACACCACTTTATAGAAAACCATGATTTTGACTTTGAGATGGTATCAATATTAGGTAGAGAATGCATTTTGAAGAAAAGGATAATTAGTGAAATGATTAATGTAAAAAAGTTTAAAAACAATGTGAATATAAAAACAGACATACATGATTTACATGAGTCATATCATGTATTACTCAACTTAAGTTAAAGGTTTGTATGATGAAATAATAAAAAATGTCAGTGTTAATTACCTTATGTATTTGTGAACTTTGTAATAATTGTATAAAACCTGTAGATAGGTAAATATAATTAAGACGACAGCTATCTTGTGCCCACATTTCCGAAAAATTATAATGTTTATTACAACTTACTTTACCAACTATTTTAAAGGTGTGTATATAACAACAAAAAAACACATAAATGTATACCATGTTTTTAGCTTGAGAAAGGAAAAAATGATATTTTTCCGAAACTAGTCGCAGAATAAAAGAGGTTTAGTAAATGTGATGTTTTTTTGTCCTCACCCCAGGATTCTTTACTATATTGTATTAACAAGGACAGGATCTTACTATCATTTCTATTTATCATAGTCCCAGCACAGGACGCTGCTAATATCGTTTTGGAATTAGAATAAATTTGTGTCGAGTCCCAAACTTAATTTATGCACGCTTACGATGCTTACACGATCTGCTCAAAGTGGACCCCTACCATGCCATTATAAATTATTGTCGCCTGCCGTATCGCCCATCACTAAGAGTATCGCAGGAATTAGGAATAAATACTTTTTAAGAAATTTATATTCGATCATAATTTTGATATATTAAATTTTTATGCACGATGCACGCGCCCTTTCAAAAATACCTTCTGGTTTTTGCAAAAATTAAAAATAATTATTTTTTTAATATGCCTTGAATAGGTCCCGTAAGGAACGGAAAGGGTGTTTTTTTTTGGTGACCAGAAAAAAGCACACACGATAAATACGCACAGAAAAAAGCGCACACCCATAAATGCACACAAGAAAAAAGCGCACACAGAAAAAAGTGCACACGGAAAAAAGCGCACATGGATAAAAGCGCACACGGAAAAAAGCGCACACAGATAAAAGCGCACACGGAAAAAAGCGCACATGGATAAAAGCGCACACGGAAAAAAGCGCACACGGAAAAGAGCGCACACGGAAAAAAAAACACACAGAAAAAAGCGCTCACGGAAATAAGCGCACATTTCTCATAGAAATAATTAATAATGATCGTAATATAAATATAATCCTGTTTTTATATCTTTCATTAAGTGACATGAAGTCTTTCAAAAACGATTTAAAAAAGTGGGGGTTTCCGTTTAAAAAAATCGATAATGACGTCATTGCAAAATCCAAAGTGACGTCATTTAGACTTTTTTAATATCAAGAGATGGCATTTTAAAACCTAAAATTTACCTGTCCGAGCGATTTTCTCAAAAAAATTAAATACGGCATTTACGAATTTTGTTCCGAACTTTATCATCACCCTGTATGTATATTATCCCTAAAAAAATACTACTATTATTTATTTATATTATTTCATTGCTAATGCATTTTGACTAATTTTGATTTTAAGTCAAATTTATTTTTTCACTCCCAATAGTGTAAATGTGTCATTATTATGTTGTTTGAAGGTGCGTATCTAGATTTTACTGTCCTTAATTGATTGCCAATGACGACGGGAAATAATAATTATTATTTCCTTGATATTATTTCCCAATTCATTTTGGTGCAAATATGACATATTATTTAGTAAATAAACAAGGGTGCAGCGTTTCAAATTAACAATTTAAAAGTTAATAATTTTAGTTTAAAAAATTGATTTTTTTGAGTTTTTGGGGAGTATAATTTGGGGGGGGGGTGTAAAGGGCAAATGAACCCCTACATTTCATCCATTTGTTATTATCTTTCATTTGCGGGGTCTATTTTGAAATTTTTAATGGAAATTGGTTTTTATTTTTTTCTCGAAAACTATACAAGTTATCGGTTTCAATTTTTTTCCAAAAATAAACACCGTGGACAGACGCGTTTTAAAGAATATTTGGTTAAAATCGGTTAAATAGTTTTTTTTGGAAAAAATTTGCAAATTTTGGGACAATTTTGGTACATATATGGCTCTGGAGGGCGAGATTTTAAGCCAATAATTAAAATATTCACGGAATTTGGTGGAGGAGGTGACGGTACAAAATTTAAGCTATTTAAGATCTCGGTGGTGCTAATAGTTTCGAAGATATTAATTATTTTGTGAAAAGTGAAAAATTTCATACCGAAATTTTGGCTCCAAACGGAGATTTTGCTTATTTTAACTACATTTTCAGTGATAACTCGAAAACAAAAAGAGACAGCAAAGTGACTTTTTATTTGTCGTAAAGTGTACATTTAAAGCTTTCAGAGAAGGTATATAACGTGGGGGTGAAATAGATTTTGGGGGGTTGATGAGACCGAAACGCGTCAAAAATAGCGACATTTTTAAATGCGATCTTAAAAAAAATATTTTGTCGTTATTTTATCGAAATTCAAGAAATCCTACGCTTGGGCGGTTTCAGATCGAAATGTACATTCGAGTAAGCTTTTGAAATTGAAAATCGGTTAAAAATCGCCCGACTGTAGCCGCCAACCCCTAAATTCGAAATTTCGAATTTAATTCGACATAACTTCCGAACCCCGTCGAAAATAGAAAATCCTCACGCGCTACCGGATGTAGAACTTATTCCTTTATAGGACAGTGTAGAAAAATGTAGTCATTTTTGGAAACTGGGGGCCAAAAGTAGTACACCCAACTTACCGCGTTTAGCCCCATTTTTTGAACATATTACTCGCGATCTTTTTTAAAGTCCAGGAGTAAAATTGAAAAATGCCGATTTTTTTGGTTGTAAAGAACAAAGTGGGGAGGCGAATAAAAAATATTCGGCGTCTCTAGGAGGTCTAAATCAAAAGTTAAGAATTTTCAAAGTCGGCGTCAAAAAAGCACTTATTTTAAACCACAAATTTGAGGGCGCCAAAAGTACAGAAAAAATTGAGATATCAAAAAAAGCGCCCGTTTCATGGCAAAGTCTTGTATGTAGATTAGGAATAAAAAACCGCGATTTTTTTTCACTTGCCGATCTTCTTAGCGAAGCCGCACAGTTTGAGCACTTTTGCCGCCCGAGAATACGCTAGATTTGTACAATCGGCGTGCCGACACCGCTACGCCCCACCGTCGCGCCTGGAGACTTAAAAATGGCCTTGGTCCATCCCCAGGATTTGAGAATAAATGGGGCCAAATTTCGTCGCTTTTCTTTAAAACCGGACGGGTGTGCGATTTTTCAAAGTTGACGCCGGCGAAAATTGTAAAAAAGCAAGAAAAATCGACCATTTTCGAGTGTTAGAGTGCTTGGAAAAATTTAAATTTCGAACCCCGCTTAGAATCCGCATCCCTCTTCATGATGCAACCGGAATGTGCGCTTTTTTCCGTGTGCTCCTATTTCCGTGTGCGCTTTTTTCTCTGTGTGCTTTTTTCCATGTGCGCTTTTCTTCATAAGGTGTTTTTCGTCTGATTTTAAAATATCGAAATGCATCATTGATTCTAAGCGGTGCACGAATTTTAAATTTGTCGAAGCATGGAAACACTTCGAAAAATAATTTTGAATAAAATGTTCAAAAATGGGGCTAAATGAATAATTTCTACTTTCTACAAACGGTTGCGCGTAGGGATTTTTGTTTTTTCGAATGGGTTCGGAAGTTATGAGCAAATAAAGTCGAAATTTTGAATCCAATTTTTTGCACTATTATTGAACATTGGTAATTTCCAAGTATATTTGTGACAAATCAAATTTTTTTTCTGAACTTTCAAAACAAATTTTGGATTTTTTTTTTGGTAAGTTTTTAAAAAAGAATCTACTAAAACTACTCTTAAATAATTTAAATAATTAAAATAAATTGTAAATTATGAAATGTATTCGGCCGTTTTTGAGAAATTAATATTTATAATTTTTAAAATGCGTTTTTTGCAAATATCTTTATTTTTTCAAATGAGTAAGTACACTTGAGGTTTATACCTACATGTTGTGTATCACTATAGTGATACATATTATAATAAGAAAAAAAAATCTTTCATCGACATGGGTGATGGCACCACTATCATGCCATTTGAAAAAAAACGCATTTTAAAAATTATGAAAATTAATTTCTCAAAAACTGCTCAATGAATTTCATACTTTCCAATTTATTTTAGCCATTTAAATTATTTAAGAGTAGTTTCAATAGATTTTATTAAAAAAAATATTTAAAAAAAAATCCAAATTTTTTTTTAAAGTTCAGAAAAAAGTTTTTTTTGTCATAAATATATTTGGAATTTACCAATGTTTAATAAGTACAAAAAATAGGGTGTTAGATTTAAAATAAGAAAGTTGATGTCATTTCCGGTGAAACTGAAATTTAAATTTTTCTTAGTTCAATAAATGCGTTTTCTTATGCCATATAATATATTAAAATTCAAATAAATATTTTCATAAATAAAGAAATTGCAGAGCTGGCCCTAGTTCCGTCGACACCCCGTATTTTCCTCGGAATGGGACAATTCGGCGAGGCCAACTCGGCGCGAGCCAACTCGGCGCCAGCCAAGTTGGCGCAGGGATTAGTTTGTTACATAGAATAAAGTAAGTTATAAGTGCTAATTAAATTTATTTTATTACCAAGACAAACAATATTATAGTATTACCATAAAATAAAATAAAAAATATATTATGTATAAACAAAAAAATAAAATAATATTAATTTTAAAAATACTATTATTGTCCCATCTGATAATTATGAGCAATTTCCCTAAGATACTCTAGCTTATTTCTGTTATAGTAATCTTGGACCAGGCGTAGGATTCTGGCATCTGCATCCCGATACTTTTTAAGTTTGGTAGGTGGTAAATTTCCAGCAACAAGAGACTCGTAATAAATATTACGACCTCTTTGTACCTTATGAAGTCCATCTATTAGCTTCCATATGGTTGGATGGTCCATTCCAAGTTCCGATTGAAGTCGACGGTGAGCAGCTTCTGCGTGGTTACTTGTTCTATCCGAACCATCTAGAGTCCTCAAATAAACATTCCAAATTGACCACGAAAATAATGGGACATTTCTTCCATTTCCACGTCTATTTGGTCGCCCAATATAGGTGTCTTCGAACCAATTTAAAACTGGGCTCAGTTCGTTTGGTAAAGGTAAAGGCTTTCATCTAAACCATCCTCTGAAACAAATGCCAATGATGTTATTATTTTGGCATGTAATGCAAAATCTGCATCGTTATTATAAGTCTGCATGAGTCCCATTGATGAAATTTGTTTTTTCATATTTTTTTTTAGTAAATGAAATAAACAACCATTAATTTGAATATCGGGGTAGGCATCCTTAATAGCTAACATTGCAGCTTGCTCAAAATCACAGGTTAGGTTAGGGTAGGGTAGGGTAGGCTAGGCTAGGCTAAGTTAGGTTAGGTTACGTTTGCGTAAGCACGATTTGGGTTGGCCTCCGTAAATAATATTGGAATTTCATTGGTTTTAAGTCGATTTAATTGATGATTTCTGATAGATTGATAGAGGTAATGATGGGCTACATTTTGGTTGTTTAAGATCTGAGAGGCATCGTTGGTGAGAGCTAATATAACAATTTTTTGAATTTATACCACATATTCACACATATTCTTACATTGATTGACATTTTGACATCTGTCTGTCATACATTGACAGGTGTATGTCAGTTTTGACATCTGTCATCTGTCTTTTATCAGTTTTGACAGCTGTCATCTGTCACTTTGACAACTGTCAATGTTCTTTCAAGTGGAAATTTTTTTGATATTTCTGCTTTCACTGTCATTGAATTTAACAAATCTTATTCAGTTACCTATTATAAATATCATGCCCAAAAATATAAAGAAGAATTTAGATATTGATCAATCTGTCAATTTAGAATTTAGAATTATTTAAGTATAATTAATGATTTAATTAATGAATTTAGATAATATATCCATTAATGAAACATCTTATGTTGATGACTTGATTAAAGTTAAGGATTTTATTTTAAAAACTTCTTCAAAATTAGATGATGAAAATATTGTATTGGACAACTTCATAAAATCAACCAGAAATGTACATAAACAGATTAAATCTCTAATTTTTCAAAATGAATCTGTATTAACTAATACTATTAATGAAGAATCTGATAATGTTTGTATTTCGGAAGAAAATAATGATATTACTAATTGCTTTATTAATGATGATATATTACATAATGAGTTTGATTCTTCTCCTGATGATAATTTGAATATTTCTGATATTTTAAATGATAATACAATGTCAAATAATTCTACTAAACATTACAATCCTCAAAAGTTTAATAAGAAATCTTTGAATACTCTCAATTTCAAAAATAATAAAATGCGGATTCAATTGAAATTGTCCGATAAATCTCTTTCTAATGGCTTTATTGAGGATGTTAATAATTTGGTTACCAAGATTAACCCTATTGATTCTATTATGTCCGAATCTGATAAATTTGATCATATGAAGTTATTAAAAAATTCTGATTTCTCTTTAAATAACAGAATTATTTCTAATTCAAAAAAAGAAGCTATTATAATTAAAAATTATGGTAGATCATATCAAGATTTATTAAATTTTTCAAAAAAGAATATTAACCTTTCGGACCACAAGATAACTTTAAATTATTATAGAAAAACTAAAAATAATGACTTACTTTTAATAATAAAAAGTGGAAATGCAAGTTTATTGTGTGATTACATTAACAAAAATATTGAAGGACTTGAAGCAATTTATAAAAGTAATAAAAAGAAAATAATTCACATTAAAAAGATGGATCTGGACACAAATAAAATTGATATTATTAATGCAATAAATAGTAATTATAATATTAATATAAATGAAGTTGAAATAACTTCTATTAGATTATATTTAATAATAAATTAAATGCTACACTAAGCATGGATTTAGACAAAGCTAATCTTGCCCTTTTGAACAATTAAATAAAAATTGGTTGCTCAAATTGTCTTATTTTTGAAAGATTTAATAATTGTAATAAGTGTTTGTCATACAATCATCTTGAAAGATTTTGTGATGGTCCAGATAGGAAAAGCCTGTGTAAGAATTGTTGTAAAGATGGTCACTTTTCTGTAAATTGTACAAATCTTTCTCATTGCCCACTTTGCATTACTTCTGATCATAATTTTAGTAATTGTATAAACAGTCGGAGGCAATTATTAGATTCAAACAAGAAAAATGAAATTAATCCAAATAAATCTCAATAAAAGTAGATGTGCCTCGGATCTACTTCGTCATAATTGTGATGTTGGTGATATAGACTTACCACTTATTGCTGAACCGAATCCATTAACCACGAAATCCTCTAATAAATTGTATTGTGATTCTAATAATCTAGCTGCAAAATGATATAATAATTCTAAATAATAGTAATATCCCTACATTTGAAAGAAATAATGGTGCATCATCCTATATTGATCTAACTTTATGTTCTTCAAACATTATTAATAATTTATCAAATTGGAATGTTTCAACTTTAGAAAATCTTTCAGATCACAATAATATTTATTTTGACTTGTCCTCGAGTTCTTTAAAAATCTCATCTGATAATAAATCAGGTAATATTAATGAATGGCATCTTAACAAAAATCTTTTTAAGAATTTCATTGATAAATTTTCAAAAATGTAAATAATGCAAAATTGGCATTGCTCAAATCAATTATCCAATTGGCATTATTTTAATTCCAGCTGTGACCATACTTCTTTAGATTGTGTTTATTGAACATTTGTTTAAAATTTAAGCGTAGGTTTATTTTTATTGCTAGTGTGCATGTTCTCTAGGGAGAATATTTTGGCCTGTGTATTATAAAAGGGAGAATCGTCATAACGAAGAATGTTTTTTTTTCAACATTCGGGTTATTTCAAATTACGGTCCGATATGTAATTCATGGATTATTTATTTATTTCTTAAAAGCTTTTTTGTTGTTTTTGCTGCATTTCGTATACCCAATTGCAGGAAATAATAATAAAGTTGTTAAATTTCAGTTATCACACCATGTGTTGGTATGGTCGAGTGGACCACCAGCGAAAATATGAGAAATTAATTTATTTTATTGTACAATAAAATAAGAAAATAAATTCATTTGTTCAAAGCAAATTTTAATTAATATATTTCAAAACTTCATCTTTAAACATTAGTATTGAATTAAAATTCTCCGTGTTCTATAAGGTCAAATAATAGCCAACGTATTCTCGATAGAATCGTTTTATTTATAAGTTTAATTTTGAGAAAAATTATGTTAAAATCTCTGGTGTTCAGAGAATTAGTTTATTAAGATATTATTATAATGTAAGGATTTATTCTATCATCAGTTCAAATTAATTTCTTTTACGCGTACAGATTCATCCTAGGCAACCCGTTGTTCTTACTTAGCAACCCTCTATTGAGTAAGGAGAGGGGTTTAAAGTAACTTTCGTGGGAACTGGATGGACCAATCAGGAATTAAGATTGGGGGTTTTCTCCCACTTTTAGTTCCTGAAACGTCCATCTTGTTACGTCATATTAGGGTTGTTTAGGTATTTTCAAAAATCTATAAAGTCACGGGGAACTGAAAATTTAGTGAGTTCACGTTCACCCTTAAAAAGCATTCGTAGAGTTTTTCGAGTCGTTCGTTGTTTTTTTTTGTTCAAAGTCAGAATAAATCCTTATAAATTTTGAGATCAATCAGTTTCTCATTTTGAGTTTATTCATTTAAATAAAGTTTAATCGTCACTTTAGTTCAACTGTTTATTTTATTTTCATTTTTTTTTGGTTTGAATAAATATAGTATAATTTGCTTTTATTCTATATTTTTGACAATTTTATTTAAAAAATATCCTTTATCCTCCTCTAAAATTTAAGTGATTATTATCGAATTGTGAATTATTGGAGCATAAGTAACAATAAAGGTAAGTGTCCTAAGATTCATTTTATCTCTCTTCATTTTCTGTCGAGAACATAGAGTTTCCATCTCAGCAAGTTTTAAGTTTTTATTTGTTTTCTTTTATTTCGTGTTTAGAAAATTGTGACGTCAAATTGCTTTGTGCTCCAAAAAGGACCTAGAAAATTCCTTTTCAAAATCAATTCGAGTTGGTTTCAGTTATCTAATTTTGATCAATATTATTTCAAGTTAGTTTTATTCTTTTTTTATTTTTTTTAAATTCAGCTTTCAGTTAAGGAACACAAAGCTAGCTGAGAGTTTGACGGAGATTCACAAAAAGTATGTCAAATTCTAATGATATTAGTACAGCAGAATCTTTTAATAAAATATTAATTGATTCTATGAATAAAACTTTTAAGAAAAAAATATAAAATTATAATGGCAAAAAGAGTACTCATTGGTGGAACCCTAAAATTAAAGAATTAAGAAACATATGCATTAAAGCAAGAAGATCTCTAACCAGATTCAAACATAATTCTAATACCTATGTTGACTATGATTTAATTTTAGAAAATTATAAATCAACAAAAAAAATCTAAAAATTACCTTTAAAAATGCTAAAAAGAATTCTTGGAACAAGCTATGCTCTGATTTAGATAACAATTTATGTGGAACTGGATATAAATTAGTAATGGGGAGATTAGGTTTTTAATCGCCGATATCTTTAACTGATTCTGAAAAAATGATTATTGCTAAGAATTTATTTCCCAAACATAAATTATCTATTTGGCCAATTTTAAATTTTGTTATAAATGATATTCCACTTTGTATTGATGATGAAATTATTTTTGCGGGTAGTAAAATTAAACCTGGAAATCCTTCTGGTCCAGATTATAAACAACCTGAAATTGTGAAATTGATTGCTAAAGAAAGACCTAATTTATTAAATCCAATATTTAATAATTTATTAATGAAATGCGAATTTCCAAAATCATGGAAAGAATGTAAATTAATATTATTGGAGAAACTTTCTTCAAATCTATCTATTAAAGCTTATAGGCCTATTTGTATGTTGAATAAAATTGATAAGTTATTTGAGCAGATTATTAATAGAAGACTCTTAAATGAATTAAATGATGGTCAAGGTCTTGATGTTAATCAGTTTGGTTTCAGAGAGGGCCTTTCAACGATAGGTGCTGTTAAAAAAGTTGTAGATATTGCTAAACCTGCTAAATTAAATAATAAATATTCTGTCTTAGTTACTTTAGATGTAAAAAATGCTTTTAATAGCGTACCTTGGAATGAAGTAATTAATACCTTGAAAAGACGAAAAATTTCCTCACATTTAATTAATCTGATTTGTGATTACTTTAAAGACAGAATTTTTAATGTTGGTGATTATGAATTTTTTAATATGAGTTGCGGTGTACCACAAGGTTCTGTTTTGGGTCCATTGCTCTGGAATATTTATTATGATGACATCTTAAGATTAAATTTACCACAAAATATTGATTTAATAGGCTTTGCTGATGACTTGGGAGTCATATGTTCAGATGTCAATGAAACGCATATAAAGGATAGTGTTGAATGGTCTATTTATTTAATTATGAAATGGTTGAAGGATAACGGTTTAACTTTGGCACCTCAAAAAACGGAATTGCTTATTTTGGAAGGTGGGAACAGTTTTAAAAATTTTGAAATACATAGATATTGATAACATTTCTATTATCAATAAAAAATGTGTTAAATATTTGGGAATCTGGATTGGTCAAAATTTAAATTATAGTTATCATATTTCTAAAACTGTTGATAAGGCTGAGAAATCTATTTCTGCATTAAGTTTAATTTTACCTAATGCAGGAGGAGCTAAATACAGCAAAAGGAAGGTTTACTTTTCAATGGTAAATTCCATAATTTTATATGGTTCACAGATTTGAGGACATTATTCTAAATTTAAAAAATACAAAAATCTTTTAGAAAGACCGCAGAGAAAATTGGCATTAAGAATTGCAAGTGCTTATAGAACAGTTAGTACTGTAGCTATCCAAGTTATTGCAGGTATAATTCCAATTCATTTTCTAATAATTGAAAGATTGAAAGATAATATAGATAAAAAGGAACTTAGATTGATAACTTTTCATAATTGGCAATTAGAATGGGATTCTAATACAACTTATGGTATATGGACAAAACGTCTTATCAAAAATATAGATTCTTGTGTCAATAGAAAACATGGAGAACATAATTTTCATTTAACCCAATTTTTATCTGGCCATGGTTGTTTTCAATATTACCTCCATAAATTTAAAATTATTGATAGTAATTTATGTGTATACTGCAATGAAATTGATTCTGCCGAACACACTGCTTTTCATTGTCATAAATGGCATAAATTAAGATTCGATTTACAAAACAGCATAATAGATATTATGCTATTAAACAAAAATAATTGGTCTCCTATCTCAGATTTTATACATAAAATAATATCAATTAAAGAAAATGAAGAAAGATTAAGACAATCTGCAAATATAATTTAGACCTTGATTAACTTAAAATATATTTTTTATTATTTGACTTCATTTATTATCGTTTATTGTTATAATTATTGGTGATTATTCTGTTATTTATTGTTTATGAAGTTAATAGTCTCATAATGTTGTTTATTTGTTTTATTATTTGTTTATTATGAATCAAGGGGAGAAGAAGTGACTATTATTAATTGAAGAATGGCGAAAGCTGATCCCGTTAATAATAGGGAAAGTTAGTCCAGTCTTAATATTAGACAGTTTGGACTAGAGTGTTTTTAGTGGTGTTAGAGTCCCACACTACCCGGTTCATTAGAATCAAAAGCTGGATGTGCATGATGCATTTTCACTCACCAAAAAAAAGGTTAGGTTAGGTTAGGCTAATAGTAAGTGCTTGGAAACATTAGCCGACGCGAAAGACAAAAGCTGACAAAGCAGCTGAGGAGGCGAGGCAAGGCCAAGCGTACGCCGCGCGTAAGTGAGCACAGTGAGACGCTGACGGCGGGCCGCGTAAGTGGGTCAGGGGCCGACAAAGGAGATGAGTTCGTCAGCTAATTGTTGGGTTATTTTAATAGATAACCCAAACAAATTATCTGTGTAAGCGACTGCAGGCGTGGTTTTATCAGCCGGTGCCTTTAGTTTGGAGTAACAAACAGTCAGGTGGCCCCTTTCTTCATCCTTTTTAATTAATGAGGGGAAATGGGGCGCGCATTGACCAGAAAAGGCAGGCTGATGAGGAGGTGCAAGGTCCACCAGAAGGAGGACAGCGCAATGATGGCTGTGCTGCAGAGCAGGAACAACGGCTTTCGCAAAAAAAGTTGCGATATGCTGACCGTTGCTCGCAGAAGTAGAGCACAAGACGCAGCAACGAAGGCGTTTTCGCAACCACACTGCGAAGTGCGGAATTGAAGAAGGCGAAGGCGGGCAGTTTCAGAGCAAGAAGCATACGGAAACAATGGGGAAGACTCAATCAAAACAATCAGATGTGAGCGAAACTGTGGTGGTGAACTCCCAGTTCATCGTGGAGGAAAACGCAACTAAGGTGCCAATGGAGGTTGCTATCTCCGGATACGCCACACTGGCGATGGTGGCGGTCCTGTTTGTACTGAAGATGCGGGAGATGTGGCGGAAGTCCCTGAAGCGGGACCTCTCGAGGAGCAGGGCGACAGTGTCAGTGTAGGTAGGTGCTGGGTGAACACTAGCAAGCCGTGCCTCGGGGCTTGCTAGGTTAAAGAAAAGTGACGGACGCGTAGGTGCTACGAACACAATGTAGGGTAACGAAAAAGTACGTGAAAAAGTAGGACGATGTAAGAAGGGGATGGCCCGGACGGGAGGATTAGGCAGGTTGTTGGCTGAAGATATACCGTAAGGTCGTGCCGGCCAACAGCCAGGGAGTGAGAAATAAGGGTTTTACTGGGTATGCTTAAAATCTGAGAGAATCCCAGACTACTTTGGGCATAGAAACGTAGTATATTCGAGCCCATCGTGTCTTTAAAAGATTTCCCAAACAACCTCAAAAAAAGGTTAGGTTAGGTTAGGTTAGATGAGGGTAATTTTAAAATACAATATTCATATTGTTTTGTTGACGTCCTTATTAAGATTAATTGTGTATGTTTGATGGAATTAGGACCAAAGAAAAACTCTATTGATTGATTATTTATTGTAGCGACTAGTTTCGATGGTTAATTTCCATCTTCTTCAAGCTACAAAAATATAGTTATTTAAAGATAGTTTTTGCTAAATATAAACATTCATATAAAAAAAATACATAATCAGCGTCAATACAAATCATAAAATATTACGACACATAAAACAATTAAAATCATCCAAATTTGAATAAAAAGAGTTATAATGAGTAATGAGGCAAGAAAGAGAGAAAGAAACTTATAGTTACCCTTTTTAAAGTATTATCAATATTGTCAGATTAAAACTATTATTAGGTTCAGGAATTTTGGTTGAACTTTTCAAAATTAGCATCCCACCAGTTTGGTAAATACAAGACCATTAATTACGATATTTAACCACGTTTCACGTCGTGCTTCTATCTGCACCAACTTAGATTACAACAAGGAATACAGGAATTACATATTTTAACATAAATATTTTACAATACGCCATCTCTTAACAAAATAAATTTTTTTCTGTTTTCAATAAGTATATTATATTGCCTAAGTCTTTTTGATTAAGCCCGTGTAAATGTGGCTCAAATTATCCATATCACTTTTCAAATTAACGTTATTAGTGTTTTTCCTAATTTGTATAGACTTATTTACTAACCTTTTTTTAAAATTAATGGTTGGTGCTGAAGTGGTGTTGAGCCAGACCTGTTTTATTAGTTTTATGTTCATTTTTAGGGTTGCAGTCATACTCGTGTTGTTTTAATCGCTTCAGTAAAAGTTGTCCAGTCTGACCAATGTAAAACCTATCGCAGTGTCTACACGGGATTTTATAGACTACATTTGAATTACATTTCTTAGGTATTGGATCTTTTAATTTAGTAAAAGTTCTGTTAACTTTGTGTAAGTTGTAAGGGGCTAACTTTATATTGTATTTTTTTTAAAACATTTACAATTTTATGTATTTTTTTTATATGAATGTTTATATTTAGCAAAAACTATCTTTAAGTGTAACTATATTTTTGTAGCTTGAAAAAGATGGAAATTAACCATCGAAACTAGTCGCTACAATAAAGAATCAATCAATAGAGTTTTTCTTTGGTCCTAATTCCATCAACCATACACAATTAATTTAAAATACAAACTATTCTTATTTTTTCTTATACAGGGTTTCCCAAAAGTCCCGGGACGGACCTATAACTTTTGAAAGAGTGAAAAAAAATAAATGAAAATTTGGGTATACCTACAGAGTAATTACAACTATATTACAAGATGGTTCACAACTTTCTTGCACTTTGGTGGTGTTCTGGGGGATGGCCACCCCAACATTTTTAAATAGCAACCCCTATTGAGTTTCACCTTATTTTAAAGGTAGTGAAAAGGACTTTAAACTGGTGTGCAAAATTTTGAAATCGGATCAGCACATCCTGAACTACAATTTTGGGGTAAAATTTGCCCCCTAGATATCGGTATAAATTAGTATAACATATTCCTGAGACCAAAATTGAATTTTTTAGCCCATATTATTTCTATTCAAAAACAGTTTGCTAAGGCGCTATTGAAACTCAAAGATAACAAAATTTGCAGATTTTTATCATTCGATTGCACTTCAACATATCATTTTTGGATAAAGATAAGTTTGATTAAATCATCCCATTTTCGTCTGAGGAATATGTTATATAAATTTTTATAGACTTATAGGGGACAAATTTTACCCCAAAATTATAGTTCTGGTCTGACATTTTTAGTTATAACTTGTGATGTGCTGATCCGATTTCAAAATTTTGCACACCAATTTAAAGTCCTTTTCATTACCTTTAAAATGAGGTGAAACTCAATAGGGGTTGCTATTTAAAAATGTTGGGGTGGCCATCCCCTGGGACACCCCCAAAGTGCAACAAAGTTGTGAACCATCTCGTAATATAGTTTTTATGACTCTGTAGGTATACCCAAATTTTCATTATTTTTTTTTTCACTCGTTCAAAAGTTATAGTTTCGTCCCGGGACTTTTGGGAAGCCCAGTGTACCTAATACATTCAGTATTTTATTTTTGGACCTATACAGCAAAATATTATGTTTATTGACTTTAGATAATATTATATAAGTAAACGATTTGACGATGATTTGGGATAGCAATTAATATCACTAGGAAAAATAAATCAATCCCAACTGTTTCTAGACAATATTTATTTGGTGTTCATGTTCATGTGACTAGTTTCGCCTTATTGAGGGCATCATCAGACACAACTATATGAAATTAAACATTTAACACTGGCGCATAGTTATAACAATTTTGTTTTTCCTCATCGATTGGGCTCTTTTCTGCTACGAGATGTCGACTTAATATTTACAGCTCGATCAACATGTGCTTTTATTTTAATTACTTAAAGTCATAATTTTTGAATTAGATTATTAAAAATATTGTTTAAAACACGTATTTGGAGTATTGATAAAATTATTTAAAATATTATTATCACAAAATTATCACAGATGTTTAATTTATGACTAGATTAGTAATTGTTCCTTAAGGGACCGACATCATATTGCAGAATGATTAATTCTGAAACGCACCTAAGCGTGTCCGTTATGATTTTTTTACACAGAAAAGCATTTGTGTTAAAAACAACAACGCGCAAAATAAAGTCCGGGATCCTTCGTATATTACAATCATAAATCGTTTAACAAATTTAAAAGTGAATTCATAATATTTGAGCCCCTTTTAATTATTTAGGACATTTAGAAATAAAAAAAAAATTAAAAATATAAATAGTGTAGAGTTGTATTTAATTTTCATTTAATTAATAAAGGGGTTGCAAAATAAGTTGTTGAGTATTTCTACGTTGACCTGCAAGTTTTCTAAAATGCATCAAGCGCTTGTATTTTCATTGCAGCGAATTTGATTTTGGGAGTACGTGAGTAGGTTGAATCGAGGTCATTGTCAACTGCGGGCAGTGTGAGTTGAGGAGCCGCGCTGTAATTAAGTACGAGTGGGTTGTACTCTTGTTTGGCGCGGAAAACGTGAGGTTGGGTTTTCATTTAAGGGTTGTGTAATAACCCAGGCAGGGTTAAGATGAGTTAGTAGGCTATAAGTAGTTATACTGGGTTGCGTGAGTGGACCCAGTGAAGTGATTAGAAATGGGTTGCGTGGGAGAACCCAGTGTTAGTAAAAATGGGTTGCGAGGGAGAACCCAGTGTTGGTAGTGAAGGGAAGTGATTTGATGAAGTGTAAAGAAGCGTAAAGAGATTAAATGATGTAAAAGGTGAGCTAATAGGCTCATTACATTTGTTGGTGGTTGAGTTGTAACTAGTTGAGCAGGCTCAAGGAGGGGCCTGGCTAGTTAATTAATAGTTGTAACTAGTTGAGCAGGCTCAAGGAGGGACCTGGCTAGTTAATTAATAGTTGTGTCTAGCTGTGTAGGCCTAAGGAGGGGCCTGGCTAGTTAATTAACAGTTGTAACTAGTTGTGCAGGCCTAAGGAGGGGCCTGGCTAGTTAATTAATAGTTATGTCTAGTTGAGCAGGCCCAAGTAGGGGCCTGGCTAGCGAATACGGTCTTTCAGGAGCCACTAGCTGCAACCCAAGGGCTGGAGTTTTGTCATCAACTAAAAGGGACCCAAGGGCCCCGGTGAGTACTATTAAGTTTCTCAATGTTGTCTTGAACTAATGCCTGACTCAATGTTGCATGACCCGCTTGCTTTATCGACGAATGGTTTATGCTTAACTTGGCTGATTGGCGGAGGTGAATTTTCGGAGCAGGTTCAAAATAATGGAACCGTCCGCAGCGCGGTTTCCCTGTTGTAGGAATTTCAAGGTTGGTGCATTATGTTAAGTAAACTGATTGCAAATGGTGATAAGTGTGTAAATCTTAAGCTCGAAAGTAATTCATTAATTGGTATTTAAGCAGATGAATTTGGTCGTACAATGAAAAAAGCGCTTACTTTTTTCCCCTATATTTTTGCCCTTTTTACAATAGGTAAATTTTTAAACAAAATAATGCCCTTTATTACTTTTAAAGAAAATTTATTAATATATATGATATATAATTTCATAATTTGTAGAAATTAAGACGCCTCAATGGGCCTTTCCACGATTTTTTAATTTTTATTTAGTCTCAAAGATGAAGTTAAAATAAAAAATAATATCCAATCAGTTTTTTGATATCTTTTGTCTAAGAGCTAAAAATTTGAATTTATGAATCCGTGACGTCAGAATGTTCAAAAGTTCTAGTCCGGCAACGTTGCTCTTTCCCCTGTCGTCTCGTCCACCGCAAAGCTCCTTAAATTCTGTTTTGACAGATGACGGTTGTCAAGCCTAAGTCAGCTGTTTGCATTGACGCTATAACCTAATAATTTGTTTGTTTATACTAGAAATTAGAACACAACTATTATTTACCTTACAATTAGATTGAAATAAAAAATTAGAAGAAAATGAAAAAAACGTGTTTTGTGCCGACATGCAAAAGTAATAGTGTTAACGCACCTAACAAAGTATTTGTTTATGTTCCGAGACAACCAGAACTTAGAAAACTTTGGTGCGATGCAGTTGGTTGTAAAAAACAGTATGCAAGTGTTAATTGCTTTTGTTGTGAAGACCATTTTAATGTAAGTAGAAAATAATTTTAATTATTCCAAACATTATAATCGTGACTTCAGAATACTTTTTTTAAAAATTCATAACTTGCTTTACTTATCCAAATATAAATTATAAAATATTTATACAACCACTTTAGTCAATCAAATATATTTTATAATTTGTTTTGTCATCATTTTCAGATTGTAGAAGATGCTGAAAACTTTCTTCAATATAAATTAAAAAGAAGCAGTTTAAAAATTAAAAAAGGTGTTGTGCCAACAAAATTTATTAATAGACCTTCCGAAGATGTGGACTTCACTCAAATTTCTCCTCTTAAAAAGAAAGGTTTTAAAAGAAAATTGGTATATGATTCCACTGAAAATCCGTCCACTTCGAAGGAGAGTTTATTCTTTGAGGAAGGGAAAGAAATTTTGGGAACTAAAAATCAGAATATAGTATGTGATGAACCAAGTACATCCACTTCGAAGCAATTTTTGCCAGTACCTGAAGAACCTGCACCAAGTACATCCACTTTGATTCGATTTTTGCCAGAATATGAGGAACCTGCGCCAAGTACATCTACTTCGAAGCGATTTTTGCAAATTTCTTCAAACAAACCATCCTCATCTAGTTCTTCAGAAGAAGTGGTTAGTTCTCCCAGTAAATTTTCAGAATCTCAAAGTAGCTATTCAGAATCTCCAAGTAAAAGTTCAGAATATTCTGCATTAAATTCGGATAATGCTTATCGTGAAGAAGGTATTAAGAAATTAAGTAATGACCGAATAATTTTCATAATCGAAATGAAATCCCGATTTTATCTTGGATTACCAAAAGATATTTACTTTGTAATTAAACTAATTAGTCAATATGTAAAATTAGTACCTGTAGAAATTTTGATCACTTTAAAAAAGATCAGGTCAAATGATCCTTACTTAAGAATTGCTGATGATTTTGGCGTAAGTTCCAGTTATATAGGTAAAACTATTAATAAATCAATGAAACCAGTTGCTTTATTTTTTAAAAATACTATAATTTGGCCATCAAATGAAATTGTTTTTCAAAATTTACCACTTTCGTTTAGAAGAAGATATTCTAAAATGACTTCAATAATAGACTGTTTTGAAATTCAAATCCAAAAACCTGCAAATTCAATTTATCAAGCACTCACATGGTCGAGTTATAAAAATGCCAATACTTTAAAATATCTAATATCTATCACTCCATTCGGTTTGATAAATTTTGTATCGGAGGGTTTCGGAGGACGAATTAGTGATGTGGAAATAGTCCAGCATAGTGGATACTTAGATGTATTACCTGATGGCTCTACAGTAATGAGTGACCGTGGATTCAAAAATCTAAGCTACATTTTGGGCCAAAAAAATTGTGTACTTGTTCGACCTCCTAGTGTGGAAAAAGATCAACATTTATCGAAAGAACAAGTCCTAGAAGGAAAACGAATAGCCTCCTTAAGAATACACGTAGAAAGACTAATAAGTCGAATTAGAGAGTTTGATTTATTAAAACCACATGCTACTGTAGACATTCACTTTTTAGGAAAACTGAATTTTGCTGTCATAATAGCTTGCGGTATTGTAAATCTACAACCTTCTCTGTTGCGTTCATAAATTATGTTACAAATTTGTTACTATTTTAAAGTTAAATTATAATGTCTTTCTAAAGCAAGCCTTATAACTTTTTACAAGGTAAAAGAAATGATGTATTTATTAGATAAAATATTTTGATTGGGTCATAATTAAATTACATGTTTATGTTATAAAATGTTTATTTAAAAAAAAATTATCAAAATATACAAAATGTAAATTATTTGTTAAATTTAAATGTTCATATTTTTAAAAATAAAATCTTTCCAAAACAATACTGCTTCATCAATTAGTTTTTCACAAAAATTTTTATTATACCCTACCACAATTTTTGTAATTTTTTTATTGGACTCAAAATTTGGGTCAGCGATTACAAAGTACCCTTTCATTTTTTTGGCAAAGTGCATCTGCATTTGTATTTGTGATAGGTATTTTTTTTGTATAGTATTATTTTTATAATAATTTTCAAAAGTCTTTTCTTTGGAAGGCGCTTTTATTTCCACAACAAATTCATCGGAAATAGCATCAGGGGTTGCTCCTAATGTGGGAAGCTTTGGTTCCAAAAATAAACCGCACTTTTGAAATTTTATATTAGTTTCTTGAGACAAAACTTGTAAAATTTGACCTTCTAAAGCTCTTCCTCTTTGCATCGGAAGAGAGTCAAAAGTTTTAGTTGAACCAAATATTTTTTCAACCAAACTCCCCTCTACACTACATCTTGTTGCTTCATAAATATTCGAAGCACTTATTCGACAATATCGCAGTTCAAACCACACTTCACAATCACTTTGGTTTATTGTGGAACGTTCAGCTGCAACACAAGCATCATTTGTCATGCACTTTTCACAATATCTTATAAAATCGTCAGCTGTTTTTGCACCGTCCGTTTTCAAAAACTCCGAATATAAATAGTGAAGTGATAGCTGTTCCACTGGATCTGGCGATTTAAATATATTCATTAGTGTTGAGTCCTTGACATTTTCAAAATGAGGTTTTTAAATGTCCACTGTGTTGAACTCCGATAGTCCTAAGGAACTTCCAGGGCACATTTCATCCAGTGTAATAAATTTTTTGGTTGTACCAACTTTGGATAATGCAGACTTCTTCCAGTAACATAATGTGTCTGTTACCGAAGGTTCTTCTGCTCTTCTATGAAGCCAGAATACTAGAGCAATGGCATGCTTGCAACCTCCAGATGAAGCAACACATCCATTACATTCCGCTAATAGCACTGACTCTTCTTCTTCATCAACTTCGACAGTAACAGGATATCCCTTCTTTGATACTCTGTGTTCTGGTGTAACCACAGCTTTAACTATGCACCTAGGATGTTGCCTTTTAATTTAGACGTATCCTACTGCGGAATCTCCATAAGAAGCTCTAGCAGATCTATAAAATAAATGCAAAAACAATAAATATTTCATACTACAAAAAAATTTACTTTAAAATAAAATCAAAATACTTATACTTACTTTGTTGCTTTTTGCCCCTTTGATTCCACACTGGTATAGTTTTGATTATTATGATAATAACTTAAAATCATGTCACTACTAACTTTGGGTAGGTTATTTGAACTTCCTTTTTCAAAACCTGCTTCCATTTTTAACAAATAAAAGAAAAGCACAGATAAAAATTCTAAACACAAGCGTTGCACAAGTACCTAGTTGTTCAAGGAAATGAAGGAAATAAGCTTGACATTTGCAATCTATCATTACCGATCACAGACTCTGGAGCTGGTAGAGTTAACATAAACGACTTCACACGAGGACACCCGACGGGAACACCAGCACACGTTGCCGCTATTTTGAACATAATTTCTAAATAAATTAATTTAAATTTTTTTGGTGCCTTAATTAAAAAACAAACCTGCCCATTAAATTAGGCTTTTAAAGAGCTATCCATAGTATAAAATTCATTGAAAAATATTTTACTGTGGAAAGGCCCATTATCTAAATAGTTTTTCTTTATGACGCCTCAATACCAAATGCGTTTTTCCGATGTAAACAAACCCTTCTTTTCTTTATAATTTTTTTGTTTGCATATAAATTCCAAAAAAACGAACATACTTGCAAAGCTATTAATGTGAGTAAAATGATATGATAAAAAATTGTTTTTATTTTTTTATACAAATCATAAAAAGTTGAAAAATTAAGCAAAAATAAGGTATTCTTTTGTTTTCAATTTTTTGTGATTTTTACAAAAAAAAATAGATACAATTTTTTATTATATCATATTACTGACATTAATAGCTTTGCAAGTATGTTCAGTTTTTTAGAAATTATTTACAAACAAAAAAATTATAAAGAAAAGAACGGTTTGTTTACATCGGAAAAACGCATTTGGTATTCAAATCAAATCATCTTGATTCATGTAGCCATTATTACATATAAAGTACAGTACAGCACGTTTACATTTAATGGATATGAATCGTCAGTAAATTAAAATAATTAAATCAATAAATTAAAATAATTAGGTAAAAAACAGTGTTCGTAAAATTTAGGTTATAACATGTGACTCTTACATTCATCTTCAAATTCTTTGAGTGTGTAGAAACATTTAGTGGTTAAAAATTGTTTTAGTTGTTTTTTGAAAGTATTAAAGATTTTTATATTTTTCATGGGTTTTGGCAAAAGATGATAAATTTTAATACAATTGTACTTCGGTGATTTTTGATACAGTGATGTTGAATGTTAATGATAATTAGATTTGTTTTATTTCTTGTGTGGTGTTCATGATTATCACATTTTTTTTCAAATTCATTAAAATGTTGATACACATATGTGGCACATTTATAAATATAGATACAAACAACAGTCATAATATTATTTGTCTTAAAGGTCTCTCGGCATGAGTCTAGATATCCTAGATTGAATATGAGCCTAATAATTCGTTTTTGTGTAACAAAGATTCTGTTAATACTCACAGCCTTTCCCCATATAATTATATTATAACTTATATAGGAATATGCCAGTGCATAGTAGACATCTAATAGTGAGGATGCATAGACTACACTTTTTAGTTTTAGTATGGCATAATAAGCTGAATTTAATTTTGAGGAGACATGATCAATATGCTTTTCCCAGGATAAATTATTATCAATAAATATGCCTAGAAATTTTGTAAACTCCGAAGCATGAGGTAACGTTTGGTCTGGTGGTTTCCTGTTAAAAAATTGCACTAAAACTGTTTTTGAGTGATTTATTAATAGTTTATTTCTTTGGCACCAATCAGTTACGGCGCTATTGACTGTGTTCATTTTTTATGATAAATCATCTAAATTTTTTGCAGCAACTATTACACTAGTATCATCCGCATAATTGATCATATCTCCACAATTGACAATATCATTAAGGTCGTTTATAAATAAATTAAAAATTAGCGGACCCAATGTTGATCCCTGAGCTACCCCATCTGTGACTTCAAAGGTGTTAGATTTCTTGTTGTTCATATGGATGTAGAATTTCCTTTTATCGAGGAATGAAGTGTAACAAAATAAATTTTGTAACTTTTTTTATATTATCAGCTCATTTCTTAATAACACTCTGTATATCGCTTGGTCTGTCAATTTAATTGATCAATTCGGCCGTGAAGATTTACGCTTGGCAACTGCGTTTGCTAAGTGGGGATTTTCGCGCTGAACGCGGAATTGAGGAGGACTTGCTCGACGACCTGGGGACAAGAGAGACTGTTGTGGTATTGGGTAATGTACTGTATCTTTAATTTCCATTAATTGCATGCATTGAATTACTTAAGCAGTGGTTTTTAATTTGGTTATTTGATAATCGTTAAACTAATCACAATTATTTGATATTCTTTTTAATTTGGTTATTGCCGGTGTGTGTTTTGACCTCCAACCTTATCGCGCCTCCGAGTTAAATCTCAAGGCATCGGCTTGATTTTGCCGTCTATCTCTTTCCTTTCATTTGAATTTGCCTTATCTTTTCCTTTAATGTAATCTAGTAATTGCATTTATCAGAATTACATTTTATCCTAGCAAATTCAGGTGATTTTTTCTTGGTTGGTGTTTGAGGTTAAAACCGCATGGGTTGAAGTTTAATCAGCCTTTGGTTTGATTCATTTGAATCAAACACTTAATTTCTTTTGTTGGCTAATTAAACGGGGTTTTCCTTTTATAATTTTGTGATTAATACCCTGCTTAAGTCTTTCATATTTGTGTGACTTGCTTTACCTTTCTCTATTGCTTTTTGTATCTAAGACGACGGACTTACAGTAAATATCTTCCCCAACTTTGCTTGTTGATTTTAACATTTACAGTTCACACATTTTCTTTTAGAGCTCCTTAATTTAATTTGCGCTTTATATAAGATACTTAATCACCTTTTTCTTTGTATCAAGCTCCTTCTAAATTGGTGAAGAGGAATATAATCGTTTGGACGACCCTTGAGTGATACAGCCTGCTGCAACAGTAAATTCATAATACATTGGAACGTTACCCTTGGGTGGACTGTCCTTGGTGCTGTTAATTGGTCCAGTTTGGTTCCACGCACCTGATTTGCTGCAGTTCATTAATTTGGTAACCAACATCAGCAGTTTAATATCTAGTGGTTGAGGCAGCATTGTTTTTGGAAGCCACACACCTTTGTTAAACGTCCATTGGTGTATCAGCAGTGCGCAGGGAGTCCAAACACCTGATTATTTGACGATCTGCGGAGTCCAATTTTAGAAGCTGAGTATTTCTCTTTCTTGTACAGTATCTTATATATCTTTGTATCTTGCTTTTGCTTATCTTTGCGCTTGATTTGTAGTTTTTCAATAACTCTTTTCAGCTTCACTGAATAGCAGTTTTTAGTTTTACATTCGATATTTACATTTTTGCATACATTTTTTACATTTACATTTGTACATTTTCAACACTTTCAATTTCATAACAATTTATTGCATAATATTTGTTTATTCTTAAATATTCTTGTTAAACTTCATTTGTGTGTTTTCTTTATCAACGACTATCCTAGCTGGCGCCCAATTTACATCTTTTAAACTCACGACCCTACCGTGTCAGACTGAGCAGCCCAAAGGTAAAATAACACTATTGGTAAAACGCAGAAATTGCGTTACAGAAGTCAGTAGGTCTAAAACAGAACCACGAAATCCAATACACTCAAGCTTATCTCGCACAAATTTAATGTCAATTGTATCAAAGGCACTTGTAAAATCGTACATAAGTCCTGCCACGCACAATCCTTTGTCCAGTAAAGAACTCACTAACTGCACAAAGCTGACCGTTACTGTTTCAGTAGATTTATTACTTGTAAAACCATGTTGTGTCTTTGATAATAGCTTGTATTTGTCAATGAAGTCCAACATGCAGCTTAGTATAGTTTTTTCTACGATTTTTGATAGAACAATTAAGACTGTTACAGGTCTGTAATTTGACATGTCTTCTTTGTTGCCTTTCTTATAGATTGGTACTACACGATCTAGCTTCAGTAATTCAGGAAATTCACCCTTTTGGTAATAAAGGTTAATTAGATAGCACAGTGGAGGAATTAAAAAATCCTTAGTTTCCTTTATTATTTTTGATGTTAATTCGTCGTATCCAGATGGCTTCTTATTATTCATATTTTCAATGATTTCTTTAATTTCTTCAAAATCTACGGGTTCCCAAGTAGAATGTTTATATTAATGCAATATTGATATTCAATACACCAATATTGAACTCATATTGATTTTAAATATTTAGACACTGTGTTTTGTGAACCCTCTTTTACATTGATACAATATTGAAGTTTATCATGATATTCAAGGTAAAAACAATGAATTCTCAATATATTGTAATTACAATGTTTGTTCAATATTGGCAATACTGTATATATGCAATATTGTTAATACCACTTTTCTTTATATTTGGAAAATAATTACAGTTTTCGGAACAATGGATAGGATATACTTTTTGAACTTATATTATTTTTTTGCCAATTACCTTCGGCAAACAATGTTATCTTTTTCAATATTTAAAAATCAATGATAAGTGGATGATTTTCAAAATAAGAAAAAGATAACATTGTTTGCCGAAGGTAATTGGCAAAAAAATGATATTAGTTCAAAAAGTATATCCTATCCATTGTTCTGATAACTGTAATTATTACCAAACCAAAATTACAACAATTAAATGGTATATAATAAAAGTTTAAAAAGTGTTTCCATTTTCCATCCACTGTCCATACAACTGCAATCTTCATCAACAATAATAACTATAAAATTGCTTGGAATTTAAATGGTATACAAAAGTTATAATTTTTTAATTATTTGGATATCTGTTTTTCTAGCTGTGTGATTTTTTCCTCGTTTCATATATTCAGCCTAAATTTGGTGCGAGTAAGAGCGAGACAGTTTTTAAGAAAGCTAGAATAAAAGGACCTTATTATAATATTAATATGGAAATAAGTAAAAATTTTATAATTCAAAGTAAATATTTATTAATTAATTTTATAAACTTTTAAACTGAAATAAAAAATAAAAATAAATCTTTATTCTGGATATCTCTTCTTAAATCATTATCAACTTCTTAGTAGGATCACCTAAAATTTAATAACAAAATATTTGTAACGTAAAAAGTTCGTAATAATACAAATACATTTACTAACCTTATTATTATTTGATCATAATAAGAATAATGATTTTTTCCATTTACGATTCATAAAAAAAAATTATAGTTGTGCCATGATGACATCAAAAAGTTTAAACTTTAGTTTTGAATTTCTTCATCAGCAAGATCATCTTCGTCAGCAATGTCAATTTGAACATTTGGCACTATTTCACCGTCAGTGGTGGCTAATACGAATATCTTGTCCTTTGCTTTCTCCTTTCGACCACCTTCTCGATCACCTGCTGTAGCCAATGATAATCCTACGCTTCGTATAATGTCCAAATCCGAAGCACTTGGAAATCGGATCCTTACTGCTTCTAAAAAGTTTTTAAAATTTAAAAATACCTTTTCAAAGATTTCTTATAAATATTTTAAATGTGTGTATAAGACCTGTATTATACAGGCATATTTCTATTTCTACCACAAATCTTATGTAAGATCAACTCAGATGCCACTGCACATTGCGCACACATTCTGAGTCAATTTGTTAACAAAATGTGCCCATCTAAAACAGCTTTTACTGAAGAATTAGTTCTTTCAGTAAATGAGAGTGTATCCTTAAAAATAACCAAAAAAAATTCATAGAAAGAAATAAATATGCGGGAACAATTTTCAATCATAATAAGGTCAATCACCGCAGCTAATACTCACTGAGAACTGATGTATATAATTTAGTGGCGGAAAAATTTTTCTTCTCTCTTCTTCCTACCGAAGAATATTGTAAAGCTAAATTTTTGCTGAGTAGCTTTTTAATTATAAAATTGGTATTTTGACGAACAGTTTCGCCACCTACAAGAGACAACTCATTTGCCTACAAATAAAATAGTTTAATATTAAATAATAATAAACATTTTGTAAGCTTACCAATTCATCTGATTTTGCTGGTAACCAATTTTCTAGCCAAGCAAACTCTTCTTCAGTTTTCAATGGTAATTTGTCTTGAAGCCATTTTGGACGATTTGAGATTAATCCCTTTTCAGATCTTATACGATTTAAAGTGGACAGAATAAAAGAATTCTAGGTCTTTATTTCCTGCACCTCTCCGAATAATTTACTTAAAGATTCGGAAATTACATTAAGAATTTCGGTATTGTCATTTAAAGTAGGCACATCATTTAAACCTGGTGTAAATAATGGAACCTGTGTACATGTGTAATTCTTGGTCTCATTCTGTTTTCCTTTCGACTTTGGTTTGTTAAAATCTTCATCACCATAAGAAGACTTTGATGGTCTTTGGGAATATGATTCTGACTCTGAATGTGAGGTGGCCGCATTCAATTGATTGGCAAGTTGTTCTGCTTCAACATATGTGCAATGCGTACCCTTATAAATTACCTTCAATTCATCATACGAATATTTTAGATTTGGAGAATCGCATTTTTCAATAAGGTTTTGTATTTTTGATAATTTTAACCTGGGCCATAGGTATAATGATTTTTGCACTTTCCATGATGTCGGAACAACTCCAATAGAGTTTTCGTCCACCCATAGTACAACATCCCACGAAACAGACATGTTCATTAAATCGTCAGGTTGATTGGAATTTTTCCTGAATCTAATCGATTTAAAATGGATTAGAACTTAATAGTATTGAAAAGTTCAAGAAATTTAAAAAATAATTATATTTTTTAAGAACCACAGCTTGAATAAATTTCTAATTAAAAAATAAACGTAAAAACTAATAATCATTATAATAGAACCGATAAAAAGTAATTGGAATTTATGATTTATAATAATTATTTATATTATTATTTCTAAAAGAAAATTTGGCAACAGATTTTGTATTTTATATATAAAAGTTTTATTGTAGAAAATTAAAGGACCGGATGGGAAAGAAACAAAATATTTGTTCATAAAAACAGAATTTTAATGTAAATAAGCAACTGAATAAAAAGTAGTATCATTTTTAAAAACAATACATTTTGTTAATATATCTTCCAATTTAATTTTGAATACAAATGAACTTTTCTCTGAAATAATAAAATATTGAATAAATTTTGAATCAATAATTGTATGAAAGTTGTCATTGTTCTGATAAATGTTTCCTGAAATAATTATATCACTATCTTGTGATTCAATTTGCGTTATCTCAAGAGTTTTATTAGTTTTAAGTAAAACGAAGCAATCAGGGCTTTTACAAGATAAAGTGAAATTCATAAATATTAGTGACTTAATGGTACCATCATTTTTATAATTTAGTTCGGTTGGTTGTTCGTTTATTGAAAAATTGATAATTGAACTGCGTTCTAGTAATCTATTACATACTTGCTCAAGGGGCTTGTTTGGTCCACGAATCAGTTTTTTTAACCTTCCCAAGAATGACTCAAATACAAAACAACTTATATTGTCTAATGGTTGATTTGAATTAACTGCTTCGTCAACTAAGTGAACTATGCCGTGTAAATTGTAAGTAGCTTCTTCAGGACCATATAATTTAAGAACCCCTTTAAAGAATTTTCTTATAAAAGTAACTGCATCTGTTCCATAGCTAGAATCATAGATTTTGAACATAAAATTCTTATCGAACAATGCAGGTATAAAAAATTTTTATAATTCTTTTTCGGTAAAAAATCTTTTAAAATAATTGGTCCTATATACAACAAAAAAAATCGAAACTCGGTGGCTTTCCACCTGTCTAACTCATCAAGACCTCTTGGTTTTCGAGTAATTTCGGATGGAACACACTTTTTTAAGGATTGAATTAAAATATTTATATTATTTATACTGGATTATTTTGACTGGATAAACTATATGCACACTTGCGTTTTTTAACCCATAAGGTAAGTATTTTTTCATTACACCCAAGCAAATCATATGCATATAGTCTAACGGAATATCTTTTATGATGTCAAAGTTGTCTAATTCAGTTAAAGGGGAAATGCCAAGATGATGTTCTTTATTTATCTGTTGCCTGAATGATTCATTTGACCGAAGAGGTTCATTGAGGTCCGGATATTTTACAGTTTTATCAATACGTACTCCTTTTATAATACACCTCTCGCAGCTAAAATATCCACCATGTCCCTTTACACATTTAATAAAGGCACGAGCTGGTGCATCACAAACTATTGATTTTATTTTTACTTCAAAAAAAATTCCATTTTTATTTAAATATTTTGTTTCTGTTATAAAGTCGTTTAAATATTCATGTAAACAATTCGGTTTGCTATTCCCGTAAAAAATTGCAATTACAAATGGGTTGATTTTAAAATGAGGAGAATAAATATTACATAATATAGGCGACATCTGCATCGAAGTACTTTTGTGAATAGGAATACCATCAATGTTAATAATTAATTCAATTATATTATTCGAAACATAAGTAAATATTTTAGATAATATCGGTTTTAAATTATTCTCTATTCCTAAATATGCGAACTGTCCGTCAGTTTGTCGAAGACTTTTCATGGTAAAAATTTTTATAGTTGATGTAATTTTTAAAAGAGTTTTAGAACATGTTGGCAAATCATTATGGTGCTTTCTTAATATCTTTAAAAGAGAATCAAGTTGGGTGTGCTTTACATTTTGCTTAATCGCCCAAAGTCTCAGTTCCTCTGATACATGACTGGTATTGTTTTGTAATAAACCACTGTTATCTGGTAAGTAAGATTCATTATTGCTTTGTTCGCTGATAGGAAATGAAATATCAGAATCATATTGTAATTCAAGGTTAGGATTAAAATTAGTTTCACTAATAATTGTGATCAAAGAAGAAGTGCTACTAAAGCTCGTTCTAGAGGGACTAATACTTCTATTACTCAAATCATCATTAGCTGTCATAAAATTGTTTTCAATTTGTTTACGATTAATATTACTTGTTTCAAAAATATTCATTAATTGATTTTTTTTTCTTTTTATTCGCATACTCTTTGTTGACTTTTTAGACTTAGGTTTTGCCATAGTTCCCGATCGTCTAAAATTAAAATATATTTTTAGTAAATTATTATTAAAATTTTACATAAAAATTGTTTTTTAAGTGGTACCATGAAAAATAGCATACACAATTGGAAAAAAGTGATTTTTTTTTTCTTGTTTGATAGCCTGCTCAATAAGCTCGCACCTCATTCGGCTAATTTCAAACTCATGAAATTTTTCACTTTCTTGATTCCTTGCGTAAAATACTATTACTACTCTACAAAATGAAACTGTTGATGTAAATTTCAGATTTTAGTTATTTTGCGGAGGCATGGACTGCACTTCGCCTCTGGTGTATTTTACTATGACAAAATAATTCCAATGTCCATTTAAGGAAATTATGTTCTAAACTGCATAAATGAAAAAGTTCAGAATATAATTCTTTAACATGTATTTTAGAGTTAATTTCCTTCATATAAATGAAATTTACTTCATGCTTGCTTTCGATTTTATTTAACCTAACCTACAAACCTTCTCAATAATGTTCCTTTATATTGTACAAATTAATCCCAGAAACTTTTATATTTATTTTTGTGGACATTAAATAGATTTTTGTACAAATTAATGTAAAACAAACAGCACTTACTTTTTATAAGAAACAGCAAGAAACAAGACCACTAAAGACTCAACACAGCTTTTCGCTCCGTTCTGTGGCTCCGTTCGCGCGCAAAATGACGTCCGTCTACAGTGTTGCCAGTTATTCCCGCAAAATAATTAATATTGGGTTATTATTGGTGTTGGCACGCGCATTCAATATATTGAAAATCATCTTTATTACAATATTAAATCATGTTGTGTCTTCTATATTGCACTGTTGGATTAAAAACAATATAAATATAATATCAAACTAAGCTTGATTTTCATTATAAGATGTATCAATATAAGTACAATATAATTACGATTAATATCAAGCTAACTTTCTATATGGGTTTAAGGAAAAACGAGAAGTTATTTCTAGCAGTCATTGTGCAGGAAGTTGATATGTTGTTCCCAAAATGCTCATTTATTTTTTTGGTGATAACTGTACTAAAATATTCACCAAACAAATTTGCTACTATCTGTGGATCTTCAACGATTTCGTTTTCATTCTTTATTTGATGGATTCTCTGTTTATTATTCCGACCAATTTCTTCATTAAGTATTTGCCAGATTTTTTGCTGTTTATTTGATGAGAATTTACTTTTCGTATCTTTAATAAGTTTCTTGTGTACTTTTTTTTTCTAATTTGTATTTCTCTTTTAATTCCTCTGAGTGGTTATGTATCAGAATCGAATGCATTTCCTTGAGGTTATTACTTGATGTTATTACTTCAAAGTTGATCCATTTTTTATGTGCATTATTATTTGGTTTCGACTTAATTAATATTTGCTTTTTGGGATAAGAAATGTCCAGTAAATTTGTAAAGGTGGACATAAATGAATTAAATGCGGTATCTAGGTCTCCTGTGTAAATTTCAGTCCATTCCTCTTTTTCCATAAGACGTTTCAGATGGTTTACATTAACCAATGATAGGTCTCTTCGAAAAATAGGTGTTTGAGGTATTGTTGGGTTTTGAGATATATTATTGGAGTTAAATGTTATACATATCTTTTGTCCTAAATGGTCAGATATGCTAGTGTTTAATATATAACATGTAACTCTGTGATCTGTGAAGTTAGTGAAGATATTATCTATTTCTGATTCGCAAATGCCTTTAGTTGTTTTTTGGATCCTTGTTGGTTTATTAAGGAAATTTTTTAAATTAAAACATTTTAGGAGGTCATTAAAAAGACTCGTTTTTTTTAAATTTGCGGACATGTCAATGTTGAAATCTCCGGTTAGTATCATAAATTGGCATTTTCTTCTTAGATGACTTAGCAGCGTTGACAATCGATTTAAGAATACATCTATGGACCCTGATGGAGGTCTGTAGACCAAAACAATACCTCTTGGCGTGTTACAGAATTCTATAACGGAGGATACACATTCGATCTCCATTTCTAGACTGATATTTTCACCTCTGTCATAGTCTTTATATGGTACGTTCCCTAGCATCATAACACCTCCATGGCGACGATTCCTTCTATAAAAACTGCACATTTTTTTGTGACTACTTACTGTCACCAAATTATCGTTATTTACATTTGTCCATGTTTCGGTAATGCAAACTATATCAGGATTTTCTTCCTTTAGTAAGATCTCTAGTTGATCGACTTTATTAAAAATACTTTGAATATTTATATGAATTAAAGTGAAAATCGAAATATTTGTTTTTGTAGTAGCTTCTTGTTCTGGTTGTTTTTTTGGTGTCACTTTATGTCTAGGTTTTTTAATTAATACTCCTTGTTTGTCCTGTATATCTTGGCCTTCGCATTGAGCTATATTGGGGTTTATATGTTCTAAATCTGTTTGTTGTGGGTCTTTGAAATCGAAAAAACTGAATTGTTATACCAGCAGGCCAGTTTTCATCTTGTAAAAATAATTCTTTTGCTTCCAAAGGTACCCCAACTTTAAAGCATGAATATTTCTCTTGAGTAAATTTATCCTGTTTTTCCAATTTTTCGATAACAAATTTGACATTGGTATTTTTTTCTGCTAGTAGGTCGTTCAAGTTTTTTTCAGTAAATTTTTGTTTGAATTTTCCAATAAAGAACCATTCTTTTTTCCCTTCGTTGTAGACGACGTCTTGATTTTGTACTAAATTGCTACCTGTGATAATATCCTTTCGGTATTTATTTTTTAATATTACGTTTTGAATTTTATTTCAAAGTTGTAGGTATTTTATTTCATCCGTTTGCATGATTATTAATATTGTAAATTATATTCCTTTTATTACAGCTAATAAAAACTTAAATTTTTTAAAAGAATTATAATAGCTCCTACTAGAAGTAGGTATCATTAGATTAGAAGTATTAACTTAAAAAAAGTAAGTTTTAAAATTCAAATTTTAATTATTCTCAAAAAAATCTAAAAAAATATTGTGACGTAATTTTGAGCTGGTGTTGAATGCCAGGATGTGATCAAGTGAGCTGAAGGGGGTATATTTACAGGTACATACATTGATTTGATTTTGAATACCATAAAACCAAAATAAATGCTATTATCGGAATACCACTAGATGGTAATAATAAGCAATTGGAGTTAATAGGATAAGAATAATTCTAAACTTCAGGAGAGATTTTTTATCAACCGAAAACACATACAAAATATCTAAAATGAAATTTCGCAGGTTTGAGAGAAATTTAAAATATAGTAGGTTTAAAATATACTAAAATACATGAGAATAACATTCGTACAAAAAACCAATAAAATATAATCTTTCGCCTATTCTAATCATAATCTGGTACAGAAATAGATGCAAGATTAATTGAGGTTTCCACAATCCGAAAAACTTTAGGCAATGATGTGGCATGTATTAGATCCTGGCTAGTATTTTCGATTGCTATTTGGTGCAATCGAAAATATTATTTGTTTTCACCTCGATGAATTTGCATTCCACACTATCAAATTCAGCAAAAAAAACCAATAGATTTTCTGGAAATACATTCGACAGGTTTTGGGGAATGTATTTTTATAATTTAATATTTAAATGTTTGGTTTCATTTAAAAATAAAGTACAATTTGTATAAATAAATATCGCATTGAATAAGTTTATAAAGTATCCTAAATTAAGAAGATAGTCGGCAAAATGTTTGAAAAGCGTACTTTTCGCTAGTAAAAATTGATTTTTGGGCATTTGTAATTAAAAATTTACCAAAAATGATGCGATTTTATCATTGTACCAAACGTACATCCCTATCATAGACTATACATGAAAAACAAAAATTCTATATGAAAACTAAATTCAATTTGAAGGGCACTAGGCATTGTTTTTGTAAAATTTTGTATTACAAATGCCCAAAAATCAATTTTTACTAGCGAAAAGTACGCTTGTTTGAAAAACATATTGCCGACTATCTTCTTAAATCAAAAGTTTCTTTTATAAAAATAAAATAACAGTTTGTTTATTAATTGTTACTTTGATTTCAATTTGTATCACAGTAAAAACAAAAATAAATGCTAATATCGGGAAACCATTAGGTAATAATAATTTTAATTTTATACCTGAGGTCCCCTGTTGGGATATTGAATTACCTGGTATTGAAATGGAAACAAAGAAAATGCGAGTATTTAGAGATAAAAGAAAATGGAGTTAATAGGATTACGCTAATGCCTTTGAAATAGCGATTGATTTATTTTACTACTGCTAGAATGAATAAAAGTATAAGTTACTAATAAACCGGTTAATATTGCATCTGATTCTTTTGTGATAATCTCCCATTAACCTCAACCTGTTAAATCTCAAGAAATTTTATTTTCTTAGAAATAATTTAAAATAAAATTGTTTTGTATTTTGAAATTCTGAACTGGAAAGTACCCAGCAACTATCGCTATAAGCAATGCCTAAGTTTTAAGAACCGTTGGTAAAAATGGTCATAATAGTTTTTGTTTGGGGCATTTAAGGGTAATGAATAATATAGTACATTTAAAATATATTTATTATCTAATTAAGTAGTAAAAATATAAAATATATAAAAAAAAACACCATAAAAAAGTATAATAAGGCATAAAAGCGACATAATACATTATTCATAATATCATAATCAGGTACAGAAAGATAAGCCTTATTAAATGCCGCTTCCACAGTCCGAAAAACTTTATTCGGCGATGACGTATTTTCGATTGCTATTGTGATGCAATCGAAAATAAGTTTTCTTTCCATCTCTATGAATTCAAATTTCACACTATCAAATTCACCAGGAAAAAAACATAATGTTTTGAAATCGGAATTAAATGGAATTACCGAATCCTCATTCAAAATAGCCAAACCGATGATCTATGGTATGAATTAAAATCAAATAAAAAAATAAATTAATAAAAATAGTTGTACTCTTCCCCCCATTAAAAAAAATTCAATTTTAACTAACACACCTTGTCCAGCTGGTTGAAGGTCACCGAATAATTACTTTTTTAAATAGCAACCACCCATTTTTATTGCGTATTAATAAAGTTTGCTTTCAGAGATTTATGGGGTATATTTTTTTACATTTGTTAAAAAGTTTTTACTTTGATATTTAAATAAAAATTACTAATTTCCTGGTTAAGTAAATATACGCCAGTAATATTCTCGATTAAGTACACGGCCCTTCACTAGAACTAAGCAAACGGACTTAGAATCCCGTCAATTCGACTTACCCACTCCCCTCTTGTCAATCAGAGTTGACAGGGCGTGGCTTCTCAAACAGATAAAATCAGAGACAATCCCTTCATAAAGTCAGTTGCTCTCGAGTTTCAGGTCTAGCCCGGACCAACCCTAAGCGCTGAAACAAAAGTTCAAATAAACCTCGACGGATTTAAGTGAATTTGTGACTGAAATAGTGCAACAGTTTTGTGACGTTTTAGTGATATAAGGTATGTTTTATTTGCCACTCGTATCTGATATAATGTGATGATTTTGATCATATCACTTAAATTGACTATTATATTGTCATAACTAATAATGTTCCATCCAAATCGACAGATCTATTTCGAGGTTACGTTAAATATTTGAGATATAATAGATATTTAACATGAAAAACTAGGACCGTTTTATTTGCAAACTGAAATAATATGATTAAAATTATCGTATCAGTTGTAACTGATAATTTATAAAATCAAATAAAACATACTTAGGTATAGGGTGATGATAAAGTTTGGAACAAAATTCATAACTGCCGTATTTAATCACTTTTTTACTTTTTTTGTAGACATTCATGTCACTTAAACGATGATATAAAAAATTATTACAGTTAGAAACAAATTTTTGAATAAAAAATCTTTTTACTTCGATAAACTTGAAAAACAAATTCTGTTAATTCTATTTAATCATAAGAAAATTTTCAAAGAATAAAATTTTAAGTTTAAACGATTTACCATTCATTGAAATTAGTCAAAATAAATCTTATACAACATTCAAATCTTTTAAATTTAAGAGTACAAATTAATTTTAATTTGACATTAAAATTTTTTTTACAAATATAATCGTTTAAGTGACATGAATGTCTATCAAAAACGACCATTTAAAACCATCGATGACGACGTCATTGCTACATCAGCAGAGACGTGATTAATACTTTTTTTATATCAAGAGATGGCATTTTAAAAACTAAAATTGACATGTGCGAGCGATTTTTTCAAAAAAATTAAATACGGCTGTTACAAATAATAAAAATATGCAACTTTGTTGGCTTCTAACTTTAGCGCTGTCATAAATGAGAGGTCTATCAAATTATTATTCTGTGATATGTCACAAGATGGCGGAGACTGTTGCCGTGTAAAAAAACCCGCGTTCTTATTCTTGGACCGGTCGACGACTTTCATCATTCCGTCCTTTTCATTCACATGAAAAAATAAAAGTCCGTCCTTCTAGTCTCGTCGGCGACACGATCTCGACCAGGTCAAGAATAAGCCCACTGTTGATAAATTAATAATAAAAGTACATTTGTTTTTTCCCAAAAATTAGGACTCTTATCAAAAGTAATTATTTAATATTTATTAACCTAATTTAAATATGTGGTTTATTTGGTACTTGTTGAAGCATAACACAGATTTTTTGTTCTATTTTAGATGTCTGATTCCGAAGAATACTTTTCTGACGCCTCTGAATCAGGTTCACAAGTATTTAATCGCTCAGGCAAGTCACGAGCTTCTTCTGGATATACTAGAAGTCGTTCAGTGTCCAGATCGAGGTCCAGTTCCAGTGAGGAAGATGATAGTGATAATGGTCGTAGTCCTAAACGTAGGAAGAAGGATCGATTTGGTGGTTTTATTATTGATGAAGCTGAGGTTTGTATTTACATCCGTTACCCCAAATTATCTTATCAATTATACTCGAATTTACTTACTGTAATTATTTACAGGTTGATGATGAAGTTGAAGACGAGGAGGAATGGGAAGATGGAGCTCAAGAAATTGGAATTGTGGCAAATGAAGTGGATGAGCTTGGCCCAACGGCTAGAGAAATTGAAGAACGTAGACGTGGCACGAATTTATGGGAGTACGTAATAATAAATTATCTTAAAAACATATAACTAACTATAATTTATAGCACTCAAAAAGAGCACGAAATTGAGGAGTATTTTCGGAAGAAATATGCAGATAGCAATTACACCGCTCGTTATTTTGGTGATGGTGGGGAAGAAATATGTGTTGAAATTACCCAACAAAGACTTTTACCAGGCGTTAAGTAAGTTTTAATACAATAAATTATTATAATCCTAATTTATTATATTTAATTTAGGGATCCTAAATTATGGATGGTAAAATGTCGTATTGGTGAAGAAAAATCCACTGTATTGCTTTTAATGCGTAAATTCCTCGCTTTTCAAAACTCTGAAGAGCCTCTGCAAATAAAATCGGTTGTTGCTCCTGAAGGTGTTAAAGGTTACATTTATATCGAAGCCTATAAGCAGGCCCATGTCAAAGCAGCGATTGATAAAGTCGGAAACTTACGCATGGGGACGTGGAAGCAACAAATGGTTCCAATCAAGGAAATGACTGATGTCTTGCGAGTTGTTAGAGGACAAACAGGTAATTTAGTTTTTTCCAAAATAAAACACAACTTATACCCAGATTCTGGTCAAATCATTTGAGTTTAAAGGCCTTTAAGTTTAAATTTGTTATATGGGTTGTAACGGATAATTTTCATGGTTAATAATTAAAGGCCTTTAATTTTGACCAGAATCTTCCTAAAAAAATCCCTAGCGTGGTGCGTTTCAAATTAAAAAATTGAAAGTTGAAACGGATTCTTATGAAGGAGGTGACGGGGTGAATTTTAAGCAATTAATTCCCATATTCTGGTGGGATCATTTAAGTTTAAAGGTCTTTAAATTTAAATTTGTTATATAGGTTGTAATGGACAATTTCCATGGTTACCATTTTTGTCTCTAATTAAAGACCTTTAATTTTGACCAGAATCTACCTTTTAAAATCCCAGTGATGTTAATAACTATTAATTAAGTAATTTCTTAATTATTAATTAGTTGCGTTACGTTTGATAGTCCATCAAAGCATCCAATTTCGAGGTAAAAATACAAAATTAGTAATTTTGGGAAAACTACTTGGGCAATTGATATGGTTATTTATTTGAAATTTGCAGGAGCGCATCCTCTAATATGATTTTTTCATTAAAACTTGATCGCACAAAAAAATATGCTTTCCAGAGGTAATTTTGTTCTGATAAATTCAATTTATGCGTGTTCATCAAGTAATTTCAACTTTTACATCAAAATAATTTATTTTAGGTCTTAAGTCGAAGCAATGGGTGCGTTTACGTAGAGGTATTTATAAAGATGACATTGCTCAGGTGGATTACTTCGATATGGCCCAAAATCAAGTTCATTTAAAATTATTACCTCGCATTGATTATACTCGACTAAGAGGAGCTTTAAGGACTACACAATCTGTAAGTATTCAAACCCATTAAATTGCAATAAATTATATAAAATTATTTTAGGATTCTGAAGCAAAAAAACGTAAGAAAAAACCCAGACTACCAAGTAAACCATTTGATCCTGAAGCAATTAGGTAAATTAATTAATTAAATAATTTTTTTTGTTGTTGTAAAACGCTTGCTTTTAATTTAATTTAGGGCTATTGGTGGTGAAGTAACATCCGATGGAGATTTCCTTATTTTTGAAGGCAACCGTTACTCCCGTAATGGCTTTTTGTATAAAAATTTCACGTTAAGCGCTGTAATTAGTGATGGGGTTAAACCAAACCTAGCAGAATTGCAGAAATTTGAAGAACAACCTGAGTGCATCGATTTGGAGTTACCTCAAGATAAAGATGATAAAGTAGTAACGCATTCGTTCTGTTCAGGAGATAACGTTCACGTATTCGAAGGAGAATTGATGAATTTACAGGTAATTAAAACCAAAAGGCGTAAATTAAATTAAAAACTAATAAATTATTTTTAGGGTAAAATCATCTCCATTGACGGTCCTTTGATAACGATAATGCCTAGGCATGAGGATTTAACGGAAGCATTGCAATTTCAACCGTGGGAATTAAGGAAGTATTTTAAAATGGGTGATCACGTTAAAGTGTTAGCTGGGCGATATGAAGGAGATACAGGTTTAGTTGTACGTGTAGAAAACAACCGGGTTGTTTTAATATCAGGTCTTACTAAGCACGAAATGGAAATACTACCAAAAGACTTGCAATTATGTACAGATATGGCGAGTGGAGTTGATTCGCTAGGAAAATTCAAGTGGGGAGATTTAGTCGTTTTAGATCCAGAAACGGTTGGCGTTATTGTGCGAATGGAAAGGGAAAATTTCCATGTATTAAACATGCATGGTAAAGTAGTCGAATGTCGTCCAAGTTCTCTACAAAAGCGACGTATTAATCGCTTTACTGTATCATCAGATGCTTATCGTAATAATTTACACCGAAAGGATATTGTGAAAGTAATTGATAGTCCACATTCAGGGTTCTCCGGAGAGATTAAGCATTTATACAGGAATTTCGCGTTTTTATACTCATTGGAGTTTTTACAAAATGGTGGAATATTTGTGTGCAAAACGAAGTTTTTACAATTGTCGGGGGGAAATAGAAATAATTCTAATAACGATGTATCGTTTGGAACTGAATTTAGGTCGCCTAAAAGACAATCGCCTTTCCATCCATCGAGTGGTGGAAGCAGACTAGGTGGTGGTAGAGGTAAGTCGATTGTAGTTTATGTATTTTAAATATTTCATATTAATTATTTTTTTAGATGGATTTGCTGGTCGGTTTACTAGTAGAGGGGGGTGTGGTGGTGCTAGGGGTGGTCGTGGTCGTCCAATGCGTGATCGTGATTTAATAGGAACTACGATTAAAATCATCAAAGGTCATTATAAAGGAAATATTGGTATCGTAAAGGATATTAATACAGGAACTGCTCGTATCGAATTACACACTTCATGTCAAACTATTTCCGTTGACAGAAAACATATAGCTGATGTTGGTGAGTTAATACTAACCATCATATATTTCTTATTATTAATTTGCTTTTTTTTTAGATTTTCAAATTCGTGATAATTCTGCATCAACGTACGCTCGCACTCCATCATATGTTGGCTCACAGACGCCTCTTTATCGCGAGACTGGTAATAAAACGCCTATGTGTGATTCAGGATCACGCACACCTTTGTATTATCGTTCCATTCTACCTAATTTTGATGTTCATTTTTAATTTGTGTACGAGAAATAAAAGTATTTATTGCAAATTTCTAGTTAGTCGTAAATAACTTTTAATTTTTTTATGTATTAGTCACACGTTATGTTATTCCCAGGTGTATTCCTTGTGCCTTGTGTTAATTAATGCCAGAAATAATGAGGAAATAGAATATTGTTTTACTGATAGAAACATGTTCGAATAAAACTAATATTGTTATCACCTTTTGTTTGCTTTTAATAAATCTGTATATATTAAAACGAGATAAATTACTTCGTTATTTGCCCCAATAATAATTATATTTACCTTCGTATTCAAGCGTTCAAATATTTACTAAGGAAATTGATTGGCGGAAAATCGTGAAAGCTTAAAAAACACTAGCCACCGTGAATCGAAGCCACAAGCCTGTATTCAGCGACCGTTACGAAAATTTTAGAGACGTCGTTAACTTTAAAGACGTCTTTAAAAAAATATTTCTCATGAAGAAATATTTTTTAATCACCTGTTTAACGTTAACGACGTCTCTAAATTTTTCATCACAGTAGCTGAATACATGCTACAGTCTTTGTTTCGCGTTTTTTTAATTCCAACGACTTAGCGGTTGTGACAATCAAGCAGTTATTATTACTAAAGTTAAATAATTGAAATGTAGACAATTTTCTTGAAAACTTTGAAAAAATTTTGGTAAACAACAAAAATCTATTGTTGATAGGTGATATTAATATTAAATTACTAAAACAAGAAAGTTTATTAGGATCCAATTATAAAAATCTAAATAAAATGAATTAATTTTTAATAAAAAAATAACATGAAATGTGCAAATAGACAAAATAAAAATTCAATAAAGTTAATTATAACAGATATGAAAAATATTAAAATGAAATTTAATTTAATGAATAATGAAATATCAGATCATAAAAAAATTCATATTCAAATAGAACAAATTAAAAAAAAATAATCTTATTGTGATAATATAATCATCCATGGTATATGTATTCAAGTTAATAGTTTTTTATAATCAAATAAATGATACTGACGTCGTCTTATTTTTGAATACAATTTATTTAAAAAATAAGCGAGTTCACTTTCGGCCCTTAGGCCATCTTCAGGCTATAATAATATAAAACATTTAAAAAATTAACCATAAAAAATATACAAATAAAAAAAAAAAGAAAATCATTTGATGTTAGAAGGATATATTTTGTGGATTCTTCATCATCTATATTTCTTGTACCATGTACGGACGTTGAAATATTGGACATAGTATATAATTTAAACAAAAACACATGTCCTGATATTAATAATACATATTTCAGTAAAGGACATTATTAATATTTTAATATTAATTTTGGATTATTTAGTAGAAATTTTTAATAATGTTTTTATAACAGGTGAATATCCAAATATTTAAAAAAAAATACCCTAATATTTAAAACGGAAAATACAAATGATCCAAAAAGTTATAAACTTATCGATATTTTCTAAAATTTAAAAAAACTGATTTATTTTGGATTAAACACTTTTTTTTAATACAAATAAAGACTTTGTTTTAAATAAGTTTCAATATGGCATCCAAACAAAGAGCAATACACAAGCTGCAATTACTGATGGTTTAAATGAAAAAATAATTGTAATAGTAACTTCAATTGATCTTAAAAAGGCTTTTGATTGCGTCAGTCGTAAAATTCTTTTAAATATTCTATATAAAACGGGAATTATAGAAACACCTCATAGAATGGTATCTAATTTTTTAACTAATAGATATTAGGCGACATGTGTGGATGCAAATATAAGTAAATTTGAAAAAGTCAAAACTGGGGTTCCACAAGGATCAGTTTTGGATCCCTTATTGTACTCATTATACATTAATAACATTCATAAAATTAAAATTAAATGTAATTTTTTTATTTATGCTGATGATACCATTATTGTTTATAACGGCAAAAATTTGAAACAATTAATAACAGAAATTAATAATGATATTAATATTTTTAATATTTGGCTTCAACAAAAAAACTAAAAAGTAATGAAAAAATCTGAAATAATTATCTTTCAATCACATCAAAATTTAAATAACAAAAATATAAATATTAAAATAAAAAACTCACACTGGTTGACGAAAACGCCCTGGCTCATTAAATATCTTTAAAAAGAGTGAGTTTTTTATTTTAATATTAAATAATAAATAATTAATTTTAGATGGATCTATCACATATTAATTATAAATATTAAAATTATGTTTAAGCGAAAAAAAAATATAATGGTAAATATTTATTTTTGTTTCTGCCTATCATAGACTTTACATGAAAAACAAAAATTCTATATTTATGAAAACTAAATTCAATTTGAATGGCACTAGGCATCGTTTTTGTTAAATTTTGTATTACAAATGCCCAAAAATCAATTTTTACTAGCGAAAAGTACGCATTTCAAACATTTCGCCGAGTATCTTTTTAAGGGAAAGTATAGAAGATTGTAAAAAAAGTTGCCTAAAAAACTAGTAAAGCAGCGCCATGGCTTAGATTTTCAGGATAACTTAGGGGCAAAACTTTTTACATGCGACATACCCTATCCTGGTCTGATTACTACAGACTTTAGTTGATATTTTGGCCTGCAGATGGCGTCTAGAATTCTAATCTGTCAGAGGAAACTTGAAATATCATGGCGCGCGTAATGTTCGATTCGCATTAATTTTATTGCTGATTCGCTTATAATTTGCAAAGAAGCTCCGGGAAAGTGGGATGGATTTTCTATTCTCTGTTATTATCTCCGAAGGAAAATTTATCACGGGCGTCTAGGAAAATGCTCTTAATATGTGAAAATTGTTACATTCAAAATTAAAATATTGTATAAATTATTGCTAAAAAATGTACAAGGTGTTACAAAAATCAACTTCAGTAGATTAATTTCTGTAATAATTTTTATTGTGTATAATATGATAATCTTTTTTTAATTTTTATCATAATTTCTTGGAAAGTCCAAAAAACTATTTAATTTTATATGTTGCATTTCTTTCTTCAGCTTAAGTTTGGAAATGGGTTAATGTTTTCCATGTTTAATAGTTTTTTAGAAAATCCCTCAGACAGGTCGATTTTTATTTTAAAAATGGCATCTATTGATCAATTTTTTTAAATTGCAATCCTTAATTATTTTCCTTATTTTCGGTAGATCTTTTAACAAGGTAAAGGATGATACAAAAAAATTGGAACTATAAATAACATTTTTTTTAAAAACATTTGTGAGTTTCCTTGTCATCACCTCAGCCTAGCCTTACCTGGTTAATTTTGATTAATAAATAAAAAAATATTAATTTGGAAAAAATAATAAAAAAAAGAATCTAAAAATAAATGATCGAAAGGACACGTGAATTAAATTTAATTAAATATATGGTTCTTTTAGGCTTATGATGACAGCACAAACATTACTACCATGTTTGAATATGAGATGTCAATTAAAATAATGCTGAGTTAGTTTTGCTTGATAGTTTAAAAACTTTGTCAATTATCCTAATTATATTTTTAAATTCTTAATAATTTAAATGAAACACTTACATTTTCTCCATCCAGTGAACTCGTCAAAAATTTAACAGGGATTATTTTTATACAAATAAAAACTATTTGTTAACTAGAAATAAATATATTAAGACATAATAATAATATATAAAAAAACTATTGAAGTTAGTTTTCAAATGAAAACTAATTTAAAAAAATATATACATTCTTCAAATGAGCATCTTTTTGGAATTTAGAATTTCAAACGGGACTAAATAATTTTAAAAAAATATGACAACATTAAAACAAACTGAACCTAACTAAATGATGACCGTGTATAAATTAATCAAAAAATGCTAAAATTTTAACATTTTTTCTCGTTACGTCATCTTTAAGTTACGCGCTCTAAAGACGGAAATGCCATATCACCCTAATGAAACTAAACAATTAGATTCCAATAAAATATTTTTACAAAATTCATTATTTATATATTATATAAATTCTCAATTTAATCAATTACAAAAAAATCAATTTTAGTATGTACCGCCGAAGCGAGTATAAGGCGTATTCGATTAAAAGAGCTTCGAGCACCGGGGCTTAAAGCCCAGCGCTTTAATCCCCGGGCAATAAAAGAACGCGTTAATTGAACCGTTGGTGATCCATAGTTGTCAAATGTCAAATCGGTACGTCAAATGTCAGTTTTTATGAGTGATGTTTAAAGTTGTTAACTGTGGTTGTTAAAATATTATTAATTATTAAAGTATCTATATAAGTATATAAAATATATCGCTGTGACTTTTAAAACTATTTTTAAAAACAATTTTATTTTTATTGAGACCAAATACGTCTGTTACGTTCAAGTATCGTACATAGAGTGTTTTTATTTACAATTATTGTTACAATGGCAAAGGCAAATGCTGAACCAGCAAAGATAAGAAAACACTCATGCATGCGTTTTTAATATAATATTTCTTGATATAATTCCTCTCTTCGTAGATCTGAGACTCCGGATAGGGTTATTAAAATTTGGCAGCATCCACCTTCGATATTGGTTGAAGTACGATCGTTGCTGGCGTCACGTTTGGTCGAGTTCTTCTTTTTCGGATATACTTGATGTACAACAAAACTGTTCCAGAAAAATGCAATGTGCTCCCTACTGTTTCGGGTACAAGTTCAATGGAATGTATGTTGGTTGAAAGTTTCGTTACTTGTAGATGTTTCAAAGGAAATTGAGGCTGTTCCTTCGTCTTTTCATTTTTCTTCAAAGGAGAGTATTCCAAAAATATTGGTTGGCCCTTCGGAATTGGCTTAGGAAAAATTCCCAAATATTGATTAATTTTTTACACACCATCAACCATTTGAATGAGAGAATTTGATTTATGTAGATTGCGTCGAAGGTGTGCCGAAAATGATGATCTTTTTATAAATTCATTACACGTGTCACACTTTACATCATTAAGATTATCAAATTTTCCAATGCATGAAGAAACTTTATGCCCCTTCAAATTATCTCTACGTGTATAACTTTTACCACATTTCTCGCACATAGGCATTCTAATTACTAATTTATTTCACAAAGCTGATGAAACTGAATAAGAATACGCTGCTATTTATATAAGACTACCTCCTCCATTTTTTGAAAATCAAGGTCATATCAAGGTCTAGTCAAGGGCAACTCAAGGTCGGGTTCTGAAAAATTACACCGCCACCTCAAGGGGACGAAATAGCCATTATTGAATTTATTTTTACTTATTTTAACACTAAGGATGAGTTGCATGGAACAGTTTCATGCAACCCACCCATTTATATGCCTTTTTAAGAATTTTTTTTGAAATTAATTCTAATTTATATATTTTTATTATATCAAGTAATAAGTATACTTTGACTAAATTATAATTTTTAAATTTACGCAGTCTGGGACTTAACCCCAAATGACATTCGTGGTAATGACAGTGAAAAATATTCGACTTAAATTTGGCCACTCGTGATATTACATATGATTATTTTTATTATTATAGAATAAAATAATTTAAATTAAACATATTTATTATTTTTATTATTAAGAACACCAGAAACTTTTTCAATAATATATTTAATCATTTATTAATTATTGTTCGAAAATGTTAAAATGAAAACTTGAATCACAGTTTTTTGGACATGTCAGTTATAGCAAAGCTAAATAAAACACAAAGATCGCGTCATACTGATTTCGTCAATAAAGACTAAAAATATCCAATGTTTGCCTCCGATTTTCCCGTTATTTTACGATATATTAGTCAACATTTTACTTTAAAAAATTTAAATGTTTTAATTCTAGCACTCTTGGAGCTTGAAATATTTTAAGAGCTTACTTTTTTAATTGCGCTGTTATTTATAAATTAAACCAAGAGCATGGATCTAAGGTAAATAATTATTTCAAAAATAAATACTTTACTGTAAAAATTTGTATATTTGTTATTTATTAATAACAAAATATGGAGGTAAATATTGAAGTGATTCAGGCAACCAACCATACACTCGAGCGAGCGGTAAAAAACAGAGAGCAATCTAACAGGTGCTTTTATTTGCAGGGATGCAGCGGTACATGAAAGACGATCGTCTACAACGCCATTCTATAACGCCTGGAGTGCGCCTTTCTCCTGAAGAATGGACAAATTTCCAATTGACTACTTGAGAGAACAGAAATCGTCGAAAAATACTAAATACATGTTTATCTGTTTTTTGATTCATTTGATTTCTGTTCAATTTTTGTGATTACAGCGGCATCTGTCGCAAATAGAAAATATTTTTTCAGACAAATAAGAAGCTTTGAAATTAGGAATGAGTTGATTTAGTATTTTTGACAAGAATTTTAGAACGCCATAATTAGCTCTCTATACCGGAAACTATGGGTCTTAGAGGTCGATCGGGTGGAAGAAGGTTGTTGTTAATTAATGTGTTATTTTCTTTATCTATGACATAGTCTTTATCTCTCAATTGACATACTAAATTCTTAAGTGATTTTAGAAATCTACTGACAGTGTCCCTATTTAATAATTGGTAATGATTTTCATCCTCTACAATTTTTTTAATTTTGGATAGGTATTCTGAGTCAGAATGACTGTTTTTTTGCCTATATCCGCTTGTGATACTACCATTTTTTATGTTCCTTCAAAAATTCTTGCGTTAATTCAAAATTCTTATATTCTATCAAAGAATGTGTGTTTTGATTTTTAACATTACAAATATGGTTAGTCAAAATATTAGTACACTGCGCTCTCTGTCTATCTCTCAATTCATCTTTCTCGGTCCTAGTAGAAAGACAATATTCTACATCTTTTATGAATGAAGTACTCGGAAAATTGTCGATTGTCAACACGACTTCAATTTTGAGGAATATAAAACGCTAGATCATGAATCCAACTATCGGAAAGCGAAATGATACAAATCAAAAAGTTTCAGTATGTCTCTGTTAATCTATATGACAGACACCGACGGTCTCAGCAAAATTTATTCATTTCTAATTTCTAAATTGTAGATCGAGCGGTTGGTCCTGGTGCCCAATGTTTACTTGTTATTTTAATGTGTAACCTCATCCACATTCAACACCCAGTATAATTGTTTATTATTGTGCTGACGGTTGCCTGGTTGGTGACTGCGGACAACTTCAATTTGCTACGTCTGTCAGATGTGCGTCATTTGTTTAATGAAATCGTTGATCAGCATTGGTTTCTATTGATTAAAATTAATCTTGGTATATGCTGCAAATTTTTGTGTGGTCATTTATGGTCTTTTCTTGTAGTTTTTTGGCCTGCAACAAAATATTTCGACATTTTTTCATGGGATTTCAAAAAATAAGCCCATGCTTTAACACCTGCTAAAACTGGTACGCGCTGTTTCGAACAAATTCAGGTATTAATGATTACTTTTATAATTTTTATAATTGTTGTGTTATTGTATAGTTTTAATTACTGATAATAAACCATTGATTTTTAAAAAACACTTGTTTGTAAATGCGTAACATTTTTGTTATTTCCTTGTTAGTCATGATTAAGGTGAGAAACTCCACCGGAACGTCGACTGCTCCTTTTTACACCTTCCCTATAATACATATTATGTTTTTTTAAGTGGCCGCAAATATTTCTACCGGGTCGAATTCGAGTCCCAGTCCGCCCTGCAAGAAACTAATCTAACCTAACCTAAAACTCTTTGATTTTGTTTGTATTGGGAATTTCGACTACGGATAGATGGCGCCATTTTGACGTAAATTTGAAAAAAACATGTAGGAAAAAGTAATAAAAGTTTTTGCGCCGATTTAATTTTTATTGGTTTTAGTAACTGCGGCTCTGTTTGGATCAAGTTTTTTGTGTTTAAAAATTGTGTTTATCTTTTATTGACCAGTTTGTGTTATTTCTTACTTGCATAATTGCCTAAGGGGCTAGGCCACTCTAGGATTAAAAAAAAGAAATTTTAAAACAGGCACGGTTCAACTTAAAATCGGTTATAAAAGAAGCACAGGAGCAGGATATTAATGTTGAAGGCCAATTGTATCGTAGAGGCATCGGAAATTGAAGGTAGGTACATAAAAAAAACTTTGAAAGCATTTTTTTCGAAACCATTTTCTCAAATTGGCCGGACTCCTAATTCATACAATTCTTGACCTATTGACTTTAAAACTTAACTGCTTATTCAAAATTACAATCTCTATAGAAGTACGTAGGATTTTTATAATATATTGATTTTTGCAAAAACGGCGCCCTTCTGAAAAATGCCATGAAAAATCGCTATAAAATTAACTATAACAAAAGATCTATTTAATATAATAAAAAAATCCAACGTACTTCTATAGAGAATGTAATTTTGAATATACAGTTAAATTTTGAAGTCAATAGGTAAAGAATTGTATGAGTTAGGAGTCCGGCCGATTTGAGAAATGTTGTTTCGAAAAAAACGCTTTCAAAGTTTTTTTTTATGTACCTACCTTCAATCTGCGATGCTTGTACCATACAATTGGCCTTCCACATTAATATCCTGCTCCTGTACTTCTTTTCTAACCGATTTTAAATTGATCCGTGACTGTTTTAAAATTTCAATATTTTTAAAATCCTAGAGTGGCCTAACCCCTTAAGTAATAAATTACAGCCTGTAAAAAATATTATTATTTTAATATAGTAATAATAAACCCAAGGAAACTGATTTATAACTGAACGGAAATAAATTTTACAAAAACAGGTAATGTCAAGGTAAACCTTTTCTAGCTTCAGCAAATAACTCCCAGAGGGCGTATCCCAAGTCGAAATTCCCAATAGACGACGAAAGTCTTTTAGTGCAGCGCCCCCTCTGCCAGTAATTGGCAAACAGAAAAGAACGTCAAATATTTGAATTTAAAGTTTTGTCATATGGCAGAAAGGTGAAAGGTGTGGAATAAAAATATTAAAAGAAAATCGTAAGTATAAAATTTATTGTTTTATTAGTGGTGTATTTTAAATTTTTATTATATTACACTGGCCAACATACATTTTGGTGCCGGCGATTTTGTAACTGTTTCTAGGTGAATTTTGGGTGCAGAATCCGAAATAGCCGTCAATTTTATTCTATCAGCTCTAGTTTTTGAGATACGCCATTTTGGGCTCTTTTATTTTATTCAATTATTACTAAAATACGTTAGTGGCTCCACCTGTCAACCAAATATCACCATCTAACTCGAACCTCATACATGACAGCACCACACAGTTCAAAACTTGACATTACTACCTACCAAACTGACCGTCTTTCATCGTCATCTCATCAAACTTTATACACCTAGCTTCATTTTTATTTTACAATTTTTACAATTTTCTCATACATCACAGTTTTTATTTAAATTTTAATGTTTAACAACTACATAAACAATTTACAAGATTAAAGTCTAGTTAAATTCTTATTTTACGTCCTTATAACTTTAAATTTTCACTATTTTTTTTTCCCCAGGTAGGACCAAAAAAAAAACCTTCTATTAAACTGCCAACGTTTCGTTTATTTTAGTTTATAAACTTCATCAGGGCTATAAAAACACAAGTTAGAATCAATGCTTAACGTTACAATTAAAATATAAATATCGTTCAAAACATAATAAAATAAACAATTACCAATGTAACTCATAGGCAAATTCTACAACACAGAGCAGCATATTTTGGGATCATATTTCACAAACACATCTATCTTGACTATCTCCAAAGTATGGGGTTTATTTCCCTCCCTTTCCTCCCTCAGGTGTGAAAATACAATTCTTGGGCGTATGTTGTGCCCTTTATAATAATTCATAAATTTGAACTCAACCTATAATTGGTTTTACAATAGATTTTATTAACAATTGTTATTAATAATACCTTCTAATTATGTTATTCTTTTTTTCCTCCACACTTTTTTATTTGTTTAATAACTGATTCTCAAAACCCTTATAGTCAACGCAGACGCTCTTAAATTTTTTTGTAATAATTATACAGAATTTTTTTTTATTAAAACACACAGCTTAATTTAATAAACCTCATTCACAATTTTTATCACGCGGTGTTACAATTTTCAGCCATCTTAGGACAAATCTTATAAATTTAATATGTCAAATTATTATCAACAAATTGAGTGTGCAACCAAATTGCCACCAACAAATTGAGTATACAACTAAACTGATATCAACAAATTGTGTATACAACCAAACTTATAACTATAACATTTTAGTAAGCTACATTAAATGTAAAATCAACAAACATTATCAGATTTTTTGAAGCACGAAAGAATATATCTTGCTTAGATTTTCTGTGTCAGATCTTAAATTGACACTATTAACTTCTTTATTTATGTGTATCATTTCCAAAAACCTTCTTTTGTCTAAGTTGCATTCATTTTCCAAAATTTTAACTTTTTCGAAATCGAAATTATGGTTTTCTTTTATGGCATGTTGAGCTAGTGCAGTATTATCCTTTTTTCCTACATTTTTACAATCCTTTGAGTGCTGTTCCATCCTTTTTCCTAGGTGTTGTATTGTATTGTATTGTATTGTATTGTAAGCTCTACTTCCCATAAGACATCAATCATACGATGTATCGGGTATTGTCACACACACAATCACAGTATTAAATGACTGTGATGTGTGGCGATCCACAGCTCGACTTTAATTTACTATCTCCGGATTCGCCGCACAGAACTTGGGAAACTGTGGAAAACCAAGCTGAGATAGCGGCCGTACGTCCAAATACCGCCAGCATCTTTACTCCGCAAAATTTGTCAGGTTTTACGGCGTAAAAATCGCTGAACGGGATTTGAACCCGAGCCTACGGCGTGGCAGCCTTGCACTCTCACTGCAGGACCGCCGCATCGATTGTTTGGTTTGTCCTATGTAGACACTCTTGCAATCCTTGCATTCAACTCTATAGACCACATTTCTTCTTTGGTGTATTTCGATTTTGTCCTTCGTTTTAGTAAAAATATTCCCAATATTATTGTTATTGTAGTTAATAATCTGGACTCTATCTGTCTTTAAAACTTTCTTTACCTTCTCTGTTAAACCTGTAATTACTGGTAATTTGTAATATCTGATCTCTTCTGCGTTGAATTTAGAAATAAAAATTACGTTTTGGCAGATTAATGATATGTACAAGACCATTAGAACACTGGTTGAGGAGGTCAAACTAATACTACCCCACGAATTAGTCAATACATACATTAATAAACAACACAAACATTATGAAAAGATATACAACATAAAAAAGAACGTACAACAGAAAAAAGTTAAATCACTACATAATAGTCAAGGAGTGATCAATATTCCTGTAGTGGCAAACCCAAATTGGATTAAAAATATGTCGTCACGTACCTTACCAGATGAGGTTAACAATATTTTAGCTTTTGGAAAAAAATTTACTTTAGCACCAAATGATGACAAATTACCTTTTACTAAGTTTATTGCTGAAGCTGAGTATATCATTTCACATGAATTTATAGAAGAGAATGAAAGAAATAAAAAACGGGCCCAGATCACCAATATTATGACTAATCATTTACCGAACAACAGAAAAAAGAATGACAACAAATTGATCAAAGATTTTATTCAAACAAAAAAGTTTTTGGAGGACCATGATGATATTGTAGTAACGAGATCGGACAAAGGGAACTTAACAGTGGTATTAAATAGAAGTGATTATATTGAAAAGATGAATTTAATGCTATCAGACAACGAAGTGTATGAAAAAATTCACAGAGACCCAACGATGACAATACAAAATAAATTAAATAGCAAGATAAGGGAACTAGTAAGAATAGGCCATTTAGAAGATAGAGAAGGAAAGAAGATACAATGCCACAATACTGTCCAGTCCAGAATATATGGATTGCCCAAAACACATAAAACTGGGGATTTGAAACTGAGACCTGTATGTTCCTGTATTAACTCCCCAACATATTATTTAGCCAAGTAAATAGACAAGACTCTCAACAACATACTTTATACATGTAAATATAATGTAAAAAATTCCTTTGAGGTGGTTAAAAGTCTGAAAAATGTTGTAATACCAGACAGTTACAAACTTCTGTCTTTTGATGTAGTCTCTCTGTTCACAAATATACCAGCAGATGTGGTGTTGGAGTGTGTGGATGAAAATTGGGAATTAATCAAGGGACACACTTTATTAGAAAGAGAAGAATTTAAAGATCTTATTCAATTTTGTTTCAACAACAGCTACTTTCAATTTGGGGATGTTACTTATAAGCAAAAATTTGGGACGGCAATGGGTAACCCATCATCGCCCATCTTCGCAAGTTTGGTTATGCATAAATTACTGGAATTCGTGATGAGTAAGCTTGACTTTAATATTCCCTTTTTATACATATATGTGGATGATATCATCACTGCACTACCGGGACAGAATATACATACGACCTTAAAAATATTTAATGACTTCCACAGCAAAATCCAATTTACGTGTGAAATGGAGGATAATGGTACAATTCCATTTTTAGACTTACTATTGATAAGAAAGGACAATAGTTTGATAACAGATTGGTTTAGAAAGACCATCAATTCCAACAGATTCTTACATTACGGATCTAATCATCCACTCACACAAAAAGTTGCATTGATCAAAGGTTTAAAATTTAGAATTCAAAACCTAAGTCACTCTGAATTTTGGAATAAAAACTATGAATTGATTACTACATATTTGTTAGATAGTGGGTACCCAAAAGGTTTATTAAATAAAGTGATATTCAATAACAGAAACACTGGACAAGAAGACAATAGTAATAAAATGCCGGCAGAAGAGATCAGATATTACAAATTACCAGTAATTACAGGTTTAACAGAGAAGGTAAAGAAAGTTTTAAAGACAGATAGAGTCCAGATTATTAACTACAATAACAATAATATTGGGAATATTTTTACTAAAACGAAGGACAAAATCGAAATACACCAAAGAAGTAATGTGGTCTATAGAGTTGAATGCAAGGATTGCAAGAGTGTCTACATAGGACAAACCAAACAACACCTAGGAAAAAGGATGGAACAGCACTCAAAGGATTGTAAAAATGTAGGAAAAAAGGATAATACTGCACTAGCTCAACATGCCATAAAAGAAAACCATAATTTCGATTTCGAAAAAGTTAAAATTTTGGAAAATGAATGCAACTTAGACAAAAGAAGGTTTTTGGAAATGATACACATAAATAAAGAAGTTAATAGTGTCAATTTAAGATCTGACACAGAAAATCTAAGCAAGATATATTCTTTCGTGCTTCAAAAAATCTGATAATGTTTGTTGATTTTACATTTAATGTAGCTTACTAAAATGTTATAGTTATAAGTTTGGTTGTATACACAATTTGTTGATATCAGTTTAGTTGTATACTCAATTTGTTGGTGGCAATTTGGTTGCATACTCAATTTGTTGATAATAATTTGACATATTAAATTTATAAGATTTGTCCTAAGATGGCTGAAAATTGTAACACCGCGTGATAAAAATTGTGAATGAGGTTTATTAAATTAAGCTGTGTGTTTTAATAAAAAAAAATTCTGTATAATTATTACAAAAAAATTTAAGAGCGTCTGCGTTGACTATAAGGGTTTTGAGAATCAGTTATTAAACAAATACAAAAGTGTGGAGGAAAAAAAGAATAACATAATTAGAAGGTATTATTAATAACAATTGTTAATAAAATCTATTGTAAAACCAATTATAGGTTGAGTTCAAATTTATGAATTATTATAAAGGGCACAACATACGCCCAAGAATTGTATTTTCACACCTGAGGGAGGAAAGGGAGGGAAATAAACCCCATACTTTGGAGATAGTCAAGATAGATGTGTTTGTGAAATATGATCCCAAAATATGCTGCTCTGTGTTGTAGAATTTGCCTATGAGTTACATTGGTAATTGTTTATTTTATTATGTTTTGAACGATATTTATATTTTAATTGTAACGTTAAGCATTGATTCTAACTTGTGTTTTTATAGCCCTGATGAAGTTTATAAACTAAAATAAACGAAACGTTGGCAGTTTAATAGAAGGTTTTTTTTTGGTCCTACCTGGGAAAAAAAAATAGTGAAAATTAAAGTCTAGTGTTATTTCAAAAAGTTTGATAAGTCAATCACCTCTACAAAATGGCTATAATTTTTCCAAAATTTCTTCAATGTTCAATCTGACGGTAAGCCACTTTAATAAAAAACAAAAAAATAAATTCTTTGACTCTACACATACATTTTAAATACTTATGTTATTAACCTTTGCATTTTTTAAATTATATAAGGTCAAGTACTCTTCTTTATTTCTCTACACTTTACACGTTTGTTTAAATTTCTTTGTATGAAAATAGTTTCACTTATTAAGCTTTTGTAATAATGTGGTCCCACATCCAATATTTCATATTTATCAAAGTTGAAATCATGCTTGCTTTCAAAGTGATGTATACTTAACGCCGTTTTATTCAACTTATTTCTATTTGATTCTTTGCAATCGTATGTATGGCTGTATATGCGTTTTTCAATATATTGTTTTAAATATATAAATAAATAAATACTCCAAATAATCAAAATACCGGGTGTAAAGGAAACTAGGGCTTCGTTTCTTTATTTGTGAAAATATAATATTGAAATTTTAATACTTATGTTATAAAGAGTGGTGATTATTTCGATGCTCACTATTGGTAAATATTAATATTTATATCTCAAAAACTGTCAAATGAATTTCACTATTATAATTTATTTTATGTATCTGTATAATTTGGATGTAGTTTGCGTGGGCTTTATTTATTAAAAAACCCACTTTTTTTAATTTTCGAAAAAATTATCTTTTGTCACAAATATACTTTAAACTTAAACAAAAACAATTTCAGGAAGCCAACTCGGAATTTTATTATATGTATATTTAATAAAAAAAATAATGGGTATTTAAAAAAACGTAATGAAAGTGGATGTAACAGAATTCCAGACAAATATAGTTTCTCATAAATTCAATGGCGTTTACATGTCTTTTTCAAACTCATCTTGGTTCTTGAAGATAATTAATCTTCTTATTGTTTAGTAACCGGGTTCAAGTTACATTTAAAAACAATTACTTTTACATTCATATTTTTTATATCAAAAACAAAAAAATGTAAAGAGTCATTTTTTTATATACTGTTACACATACAGTCCTTAGTAAAACTACATAAAAAGATTTTTTTAAATAAGACCACTTGGAGTGAATTTTTTTCAGTCACTTTTTCAGATTTTATTTTTTTTAATCGAAAACAAAAATATGTAAGGGCTCAATTTTTTATTTTGTAACACATGCAATCCTTTGTAAAATTCCATAATTTTTTTTTTTAAATTAGCCCAGTGCTCAAAAATTGAATTAAGGGCCCATTTTTTAGATTGTTACACAAATTGTTACAGACCTTAGTAGAACTGCATAAAAAGTTTTTCAAAATTAGCGCAGGAGTCAAAAATATTAAAAAAATATTAAAAATATCATCACTTTTTCAGATTTAATATTTTTAATCAAAAACAAAAAATGTAAGAGCTCAATTTTTTATATTTGGTTACCTTAGTAAAATTGCATAAAAAGTGTTTTCAAAATCAGCCCAGTAGTCAAAAAAATAAAAAAAAACATTTAAAAACTTAAAAAGCAGACACTTTTTCAGATTTTATTTTTTTAATCGAAAACAAAAAAATGTAAGGGCTTATTTTTTAAATTTGTTACACATATGGTCCTTAGTAAAACTGCATTAAAAGTTTTTCAAAATCAGATCAGTAGTCAAAAAATAAAATAAAAATTAAAAAATCAGTTACTTTTTCGTATTTTGTAATTTTAATCGACAAAAAAATATAACAGCTTAGTTTTTTTATATTTTTGTTACACATACAGTCCTTGGTAAAACTGCATAAAAAGATTTTTTCAAAATCAGCTCGGTAGTCAAAAAAATAAAAACAAATAGTCACTTTTTCAGATATTATTTTTTTAATCGAAAACAAAAAAAAATAAAGTCGCAATTTTTTATATTTTGTTACACATACAGTCCTAAGTAAAATTGCATAAAAGTTTCTTGAAAATAAAACCAGGAGCCAAAAACTTAAAAAAAAAATTAAAAAATCGGTCTATTCTTCAGATTTTTTTTTACATTTTGTTACACATAAAGTTGACTCGAAATTAGACCAGAAGTCAATAAATTAAAAAAATCAGTTACTTTTTTAGATTTTATTTTATTAATAGAAAACAAAAAAAATGTAAAATCTGAAAATTTTTTTAATTTTTTGACTACTGGTCTGATTTTAAAATACTTTTAATGCAGTTTTACTAAGGGCCGTATGTGTAAAAAACTAAAAAAATTAGCCCTTACATATTTTTCTTTCCGATTAAAAAAATAAAATCTGGAAAAATGACTGATTTTTTTTCAAAATGTTTGACTCCAGGTGGTCTGATTTTGAAAAATCATTTTATGTATGTGTAACAAAATATAAAAAAAAATGATCCCTTACATTTTTTGTTTTTCATTACAAATATAAAATCTTTTTTGACTACCGAGCTGATTTTGAAAAAAACTTTTTATGCAGTTTTACCAAGGAATGTATGTGTAACAAAATATAAAAAAAAAATGAGCGCTTATATTTATTCGTTTTCGATTAAAACAATTAAATTGGAAAAAGTGACTAATTTAAAAAAAAAATTTTGCAATTTTTTACTCATGGTCTGATTTTGAAAACACTTTTTATGTAATTTCACTTGAAGGTAGGTAAAGGGCATTTATTTAAAATAAACTCGAGGTTGAGCTTTCTTCTTGCATATTGTTGCTTTTAATCAACTCAAGTTTGGTTGTGCCTTTGGTAATAACTATCGAATTAAAGATCATAGAAAAAATCGCGACAACGTAGCTGGAGCTTGATTCTCTAGTCGTTGCCGGGACAACGAAACTTTCGTATAATATCAACAATATCCGAAAAAAGCTCAACCTCTTGTTTATTTACCCCCTAAAACAACGTGTGTCAAGTTTTCGTGTCGCCAATGTTCTTCGTTTTCTTGTAAATGCAGAATTCATTCAACTATGTCAGGTGCTCAAATTTCTAATTTTTTAGAAAATCACAAAGAAGAAATTTCAGCACCTGACCTATTGGAATAAAATCCGCATTTATAAGAAAACGAAGAACATTAGTGACGTGAGTCAAAAGGCCTTTTCTGTAGAGAAATGAGCAGGGATTATTTTAGTAAAGTTAAAATCTTCAAAAAGTTGGAGGAAAACTTGTTAGGCTTAAAATAATGGTCATCCTCGACTTTACCGTCCCCGAAAACTTTTTAATACTCTTGTAATGGACTAGAATATGCAGCCCAATATCAGAATAGTATATTACGCAACGAGCTAGAAAGTGACGAATTTTGTGCGAGTGTGAAAATAGCCGAACGAGGCGCTAGCCGAGTGAGAATATTACACGAGCAACGAAATTCACTTTCTGCGAGTTGTGTACGCTATTTTTCCGACGACCACGGAGATTTTGCGACCATTATTAATATTTTGTAGTAACAACATAACATAACCTATGTTAACAGCAGCTGACATTGAAGTTATCGATTATTTTTAGGTAAAAGTAAATAATTGTAGGTGGCGCTGTTTTGACGGAAGCAACTTATCGAAAAGAATAAAAAATCTTCCTATTTTATTTAAAATTTACAGAAAAGTTAATTATATAATGATTTTAATAATAAAATTAGTAATATTGGCGGGGTTAAATATAAATTTTTATTTGAACTATCCTTTTTTGCCAGTTCAAAAAAATCCAAGAGAGGGCTTTCGGAATTCCTTCGTAGCGCCTCTATTGAAAATTAAAAGAAGTATTTCAGAGTTACAAAACAGAAACCCAAACTCACTAGTGTTGAAATGAAACATTTTCTAAACTACTAATATGAATACATATACGATTTTCTCATATGGTCGTCGGAAAAACGACTTCCAAACTTTTAAAGTAATAGTTCTTATAATAACTTTTATATTAACAAAAATAGCATTTCCCGCGTCCCTCTTTGAGTTGAAATAACTCCTTAATGAAGCATTTCCGGACCCATGTTTATAGGATTTTTATTTAAGGAATCACCACCCGAGAGATTTTAACATAAATGTGAATCACCCCGATTAATCACTAATAAATAAATTATGTATAATTTTTTACTTGACGTTTATTTCAAATTTTTACATTCTATAATTTTAAAAACTGTTTGTTTTATTTGATACTGTATTTATTCATTTATTATTTAATTATGGTTTTGGATTTAATTTTTCTGCAAAAATTAACATATTTTCCCCAAAAAAAAAACAAATTTATGCATTTGCAGAATGTTAAACGCGTTCGCATAAAGTAGGATATGATAAACTTAAATTTAGCTAATAGTTACTAAACAAGTATTTTTTATTAATATTATTAAATTAACTAAAATGTAATTTCGCCGAAACGTCCTCGCGCCGAATGGGCTGCGTCGAATCGGTCCCGCCGAAAAGTCCTAGACCGGTTACTCATACAGTCCTAAGTGAAACTACCTAAAAAGTGTTTTTCTTCAAACGTCGGTAAATGTAATATTACGTATGTATGTAGGTATGTAACACAACAAGACAGGTTGAGTATAGACTTCAATGTCTAATCTGTCAAAGCAATTTGCTGCCGCCCGCGCCGGAATTTAGCACTATTTCATGTCTCGCTCAAGCTATAAAAACTATGATATTTAATATACTATTCAAACTTAGACCCGCAGTAAATAAATCAAAAATAAACAGTCAATTTTTAAATTTAATTTTTGTTTCATCGAAAACAAAAAAATCTAAGAGCGCAATTTTGTTACTCATAGAGTTCTAAATAAGACTACATAAAAAGTTTTTTTAAATCAGACCAGGACACAGTGGGAAAATGCCAGAAAACGCGGCAAAGGCCCCAAAAATGAAGTTTCGATTTTGGGACTATTTTTGTCCTAGGTACTAGTCAGATATTTTTGGCATATAACGTGACCATTTACGAGGTCCTGTGACCACTCCTACCCTTGGAATTAATTAATTAAAAAGTGTATTTCGCGGTGCGCTTGAAGCTTACGCTCGCACTTTGCTGGCGCTCCATTAAACTGATCACTGTTTGTTTTGTAGTTGTCCAAATTTTGTTTGGAAAAATGGATTTTCTTTATAAAAGTATACAGGGTGGAAGATTTAACTTGAGACAAATGAATAATTTAAAAACTAAAAGGTTTGGACAAAAATCTTTCAAATAAAAGTTGTTTGGTTTAAAAGGGGAAAAACCATAGTGCAAGTTATTTATTGGTTAAAGGTCATATTTGTGTTAATTTTAATGTAAACCAAGTTTTTTTAAATGAAAACCAGAGTGAAAACCCGAGTGAAAACCTATAATTTTTTTGGCAATATTAAAATTAACTCAAAAAAAACAAAAACCTTTTACATAAATCATTTTTTTGACACATTCTAAATTTTAAGAAAAAAATTTTTTTTTGACGCTTGACGATAAAATTAGTATGTTCTTTATTTTCCCCCATTTAAAACTAACAATTTTTATTCGACACATTTTTTTCAAAACCATTTTTTTTTAATCTGAATCCAGCAAAAACAGAAAAAATTATTGTCTAAAGCATTTTTCTTGTTAGCCTTTAGTTTAAGCACAATTTGTGTCTTAAGTTTTTCTACTTTTGGGCTTATTCCTTACATTTGCCAATATCTGGTTGAATATATTTTTATTGTTATTTATTACAATATTAAAAATGTAATTACAAGAAGAAAAAGTCCCAAAATTGCTCATGATTTTTTTTAATTATTTGGGAGGTGGTCGCGAATTTTGGAACTTTTTCTTCTTGTAATTTCATATTTAATATTGTAATAAATAACAATAAAAAAATGTATTCAACCAGATATTCGCAAATGTAAGGAATAAGCCTAAAAGTAGAAAAACTTAAGACACAAATTGTGCTAAAACTAAGGGCTAAAAAGAAAAAAAGTATGGGTTTCCATTTGAAAAAACTGAGTTAGGGTTACAATGACCATGTAGAAGTCCCGCAGGTGAAAACTAACTATTCTCATTCTGTGGCCCCTTTAAGACCAAATTATTTTTATTTGAAACATTTTTTTTTCTAAAACTCTTACTTTTGGAGATATTTCGACTATTCGCTTTATCTCGACCACCCTTTATACAGGGTGTCCCTAAAAGGTCTGTACAAAATGATACCACATACTCCTGAGATAAAAATAAGACGATTTAACCAAAAGTGCTTCGTTAAAGTCTACAGACCCTTAAAGTTTTTAAAACTATTTTGTATTTTTAAAATTACTAAAAATTGGTTCATACGATCATAACATAATTTGGTAAGTGGCTATGTAATGGAAAAAACGATTTCTAGACAATTTGTTTTTACTTTTTCACGTTATGTAAGTGGTCAAAACTAGGTCATCGACATCCTAAATTTCTTCTAACTTTTGAATGGCCGAATAAAAGTTTATAAAATTTTACTTGTAGCTAAATAGCGTAATTATAAACTTTTTTTATCTCTTACAAAAGTTTTCTATCTCCTTTATTTTGGGCAGAAAAAAAATATTTCCATGTGGTACATAAAAGGTCTGCACAAATACATTCAGTATATTCTTAGGTTATGCACCACATGTAAATATTTTTTCTGCCTAAACTAAAAGAGTTAGAAAAATTGTATAAGAGACAAAAAAAGTTTATAATTACACTGTTTAGGTACAAGAAAGTTTTATGAATTTTTATTCAGCCATTAAAAAGTTACAAGAAAATTTGCGTGTCGATGACCTATCTTTGACCACTTCCATAACGTGAAAAAGTAAAAACAAATTGTCTAAAATTATCTTTCTTCATTACATATCCACATACCAAATTTTGTTATGATCGTATGAACCAATTTTTAGTAATTTAAAAAAAAAAACAAAATAGTTTTAAGAACTTTATTGGTCTGTAGCGCCTTAACTAAGAACTTTTGGATTGAGATAAGTTTGGTTAAATCGTCTTATTTTGGTCTGAGGAGTATGTGGTATTGTTTTGTACAGACCTTTCAGGGACACCATGTATATTTTAACTGCCTACTTAAACTTTATTAAAATTCGTTTAGTAATAACGAAATCTAGCTTATAAAATATGCTTTTTTTCAGTTTTACTCCAAGAAATATATATAAAATATGCAGGGCGGGGAAAATTTAGCATTTTTATTTGTTATTAATATGACCCTAATTCAGTGATAAAATTGTGTTTAAGCAAATAACACAGTTTAAATATTATTAAAATTAATTTCTCGAAAACTGCCGAATGAATATCATGACTTACAATTTATTTTACCTATTTAAATTATACAGAGGGGTGCACAAAATACGGTCAACGATGTAGCTTCGTTATTTCTTATCCGATTGTCATGTCATATGTCAAATTAAATGGTTTGAAGAATACTACTATCAGATAGAAAAAGATTAATTCTATTTTTGAAAACATCAGAGGAGGAAGCAACTTTTCTTTTTCAAATGGCAACATTTTTTTTCGATTGAAAAAAATCATTAACAAAAATAATCTAAACCAATTATACCAATAATTTTTTTTTTATTTTTTTTTATTTTCTTATTTTTGTGTTTGTGTGTTTTCAGTTTTTTATTTTTTTAAATTTTGTTTTTACTTTATTATTAATAATTTTTAATTTATTAATAATTAATAATAAATTAAAAAAGGAAATTTAAAAAACTCAAAACTCAAATACAAAAAAAAAACAATTGAATTAAATTTGAAAAAATTAATAAAAATAAAAAAATAGGAAAAAAAAATTTATTGGTATAATTGGTTTAGATTATTTTTGTTAATGATTTCTCTCAATCGAAAAAAATATGTTGCCATTTGAAAAAGAAAAGTGCCTCCTCCTTCTCTGATGTTTTCAAAAATAAAATTAATCTATTATTATCTGATAGTAGTGTTCTTTAAACCATTTAATTTGACATATCACTTATTAAAATCGTATAAGAAATAACGAAGCTACATCGTTGGCCGTTTTTTGTGCACCCCTCGGTATAATTTAAATAGGTAAAATAAATTGTAATTTATGATATTCATTCGGCAGTTTTCGAGAATTTAATAATAACGTTTAAACTGCGTTTTTTTGCTAAAACACAATTTTATCACTGAATTATTGCCTCATTAATATCAAATAAAAACGCTACAAGTAATTGTCTTAAAAGTTTCAACATCATGCTATTTTCTAACACACGAGAAACATAATCGTGTTATACAATTGATAGTAATTGTAATTCTAAAGAAAATCTTTTAACGCATCGATAACCGAAACAATTATTGGATCGAGTTTGTACACAAGTAAAATCCAAAGTACCTAACTTACTAGCTTCAATACAAATCAACTTTATTATCGCTTTTGCCTAACTCTAGTTTAAAATCCTAACCTTCATAGGTTCAAGCGGGATACAAATTCACCCCAAGGTAATATTTTTCTCCATATTTTTTTGTAGAATTTTTTTGAGTACCGACAATTTTAATAGCTTCTTGTTATTGTATTTTACATAATCTGGTAGAATATTAACATCACTCGAACTATATTTGTCGATAAAAAAAAATATAAATTGAGTGGGGGTACACATACACCCCTGTCGTTGTTTCCACTAACCCAGATTAAAATATCAGAAAATACGGAAAACATTGGCATAGTTGAAAAAAAAATGTCTGTGTGGAGCACTCGATGGTTCGACTATAATTTAGCTGTTCAGTGCCAAAAGCTTGCCGAAGAAATTTCGCATGAATTTCTAAAGAATGTTAATTTTGCCTAATTTTTTTTGTAAACCGCAGAAAAATCAATGTATTTTATTTATATAAAATAAAGTAAATAAAAAAGTGTTACATAAAAATTTATTTTTTAATACCAAATTACATGTGAGGTGCAAGTGACCCCCGGTCGGACAGATGTGCTATTTTTTGAGCTCGGACCTATAAAGGTTAATAATAAAATAAAATTTTCCCGGCCCTGCATATTTTAAATGAAATAAAATATCTTTTTGTTGTACGATTTCCTTTAAAATTTTTACTTCACAAGGACAAAAATTGCAAAAAATTATAGCCTGAAGATTCTACATTGCACCCCAAAAAGAAAATTAAAAAACTCTTTCAAAGAAAAGTTTTTATGATCAAAAACACAAGAGCCTACCGAATACACCGGCTATCCTCTTAATGAATTTCTTTATTTCCGATTTCTTAATTCAAAAATTGAAAGTGCCTATACATCCTACATAAAGTTCTTTTTTAAGAAAATGGGTACTTTTATGTTATTTACCAGGTATTCCTAAATTTGAGTGAAGAATAGTTTAATAGTACATCAACACAAGACACAAAAATCAAAAATACAAACAATCTTAAATAACACCAAATTAAATAAAAACCGGATTAAATACAATTGGGTCGTTCAGGCCTTGAAACGACGCTCGTTTCAAGGCCTGAACGACCCAATTGGAATGCTTCGACATGTTTCTCTTTTACGGGGCAAAAATAACTAAATTATAGATTTTTATTTATTGCATTTTTTCAATTTTAAACATTTTAAATATGATTTAAAAAAATAAGGAATAAAAATATAATATACCACAATTTTTATTTAAAAGTATAAGAAGTTTAATTATTTTGTCAAACGAATTTGATTTCTATGACATTTGTTTGTATATATAACCTATAAATTAAATTTTTAAATGCTAACTGGAATGTTGCAGAACTTTATGTTTTATGTTGTATTTTTATTAATCTGTTAGCGATTTATCTAGGAGCCCAAAATGAAGTGCTATTATAAAAATTGCAAAAACGACACCCGCGTAAAATCTTGTTTAAAATCAATTAAATTTAAACCATTTCCAAAACCCAAAACAAATGTGGTAAAATGCCTTCAATGGTTTAATTTATGTGGAAATGAACGTCTTTCACTAGATAAAATCAATAAACATATATATATTTGTTCCGAACATTTTAAAGAGGAATCCGAAGACTTCCCTGTTTCTTTTGATAGTGAATTTTATTCTGAGATGCAAGGTGTAGAAGTTCAAGAGCTACACTTTAATAACAATAACAACCCTCTTACTTTAAGATCGGGAAATTTTACGCGCTCACCTAACTTCAATAGATATTATAGTAAAATATAAGTTTTTTGTAACCAAATTTTGTATCCATTTCTAGAAATACAAATTCTTTTAAATAAATATATTTAAAAAAATAATTTAAAAAAATTCGAATGCAAATTATTTTTTTGCATCATTTCTTAAAAGCAAAATTTAAAAATATACATTTTAGATGATTTGAAATGTTTTATAATATCACTCTAAAAAAGAATTTTTTTAAAATTTTGAGTTTTTTGGTATATACTATTGAAGTCCGTTTTAAACGGGGAATTTAAATTGAGCGCACTTACAAATTACCGGCTGCTACAGAGCGAGCGCTTGCTAGTGATTTTATAGTTCAGCGATAATGAAACAGATGACTCGCGCCTAAAATCCAAACAATGCTCCAAGGGTAATCTACCACGTTTTTATTTGTTTATCGTTATCAAATAAATACGTGAATTTATAATCATCGTTCCGTGTAGGGACTCGAAATCTTGCAGTGTGCTTTGCTATTCTCTAAGTTTTAGCCTGGTTTTAGTAATTACTTAATAAATAATTAGTGATCGTAGAAAAGAAAATAAGAGAATACCTTCTAAATAAATTTTAAATGTTTTTAATTACATATTTATTTTAAACCATAAATAATTTTAAAACATTTCTCGTCTTTTTAGACCAGATTTACCCCTAACGGGAAAGTCTTGTGGTAGATTTCTTCCATTGTATAGGTTTTTTGGGTTGCTGAATCCGAATTTTAGGTTTGCCAACAAAATTTCATAACGCAACATGCTAAAAAATCTCATTTTTGTCAGTTTTATTCTTATTACTCAGAAACTAGCAACTTTTCGTAAAAAACCTCCAACTCAAAATTAAAGTGCATAAAATGTCCTACACATTTCTTTATTTAGATATTTTCGCCGATGTGCCGTTCGGGCTCAAGCGCTAGTTAAAAATCGGCGTATTTTGTTTTTTGTGTATACTAGGACGATAAGGAAAGGGGTGTTAGTTTTTAGTTTTAACGGTAGAATTGAAATTTGTGGTTGGATGGAAGAGAAAATTCTAAGATTAAACGTATTAATAATTTTTTTCCTGCTATTCCCCGAAAAAAGTGGTTCAACCCCTAACGCAAAATCACTTACACCCCCTAAATGTTCGAAGTTCTCCCAGAATCGCACCAGATTTTAGTATTTTATGTGGGACCAAATTCTTAAGACGGTTGTTTTAACTATTAAGGGGGTGGAGATACATCCCCTTTTGATTTAAATCTGAAAAATCTGAAAAAAACCCCCTCTAAACCATCAGGCTTTTATTCGGAAACTTTTTTTGTCTGATGTACTCGTTTCGAGAAATTCCCCTGACAAGATTAAAATGGGACACCCTGTATTTTAGATCATATAAAAAAAAGACATTGTTCCTTAGGTAATTTCTGGGAAAACAAAACGTTCGTATAAAATCAACAATAACTGAAAAAAGCTCAACCTCCTGTTTATTTTCTCCCGAAAAGTTGATGGTTTCCGAGTAACAAGCAAAAAGTATTTTTTTTAATGTTGCGTCAGGCAAGAAACCAAAACTACCCAAAACTTTCCTGGTAAAAACACATTCTGAAATTCAAAATTTCGACTTTTTTTGAGCATAACTTCCGAACCCCTTTGAAAATAAAAAAATCCCCAGGCGCTACGGTAATAAGTAGATATTATTTCTTTATAAGGTGAAAAGAAATTCATTCTGATTGGCACGACAAACTGGTCGCACTTAGCCACATTTTTTGAAAATGTTATTCATAATTTGTTTTCGAAGTTTAGGGTCAGGGGGTAGGAGGTAATTTTTTTGTTTATAAAGAAAGTGAAAAATAAAATTGTTCAACGTTGGAAGGTGGTCTGGATCAAAAGTTGCGAATTTTCAATGTTCGCGTCGAAAGAGCTCGAAATTGAACCAGCGAATTTGATGACGGAAAAACGACATCAAAATAACAAATCAAAACAATCTCCCGAAAAGGCACAGTTAGTAAAATTTAGATTACGAATCAAAAAAACGCAATTTTTTCCGTCGGCCGAATTGTCCAGCGATCCCGATTTTATACTTTTGCGAACTAAAAAACCGTTAAAATTGTACACTTTGCGTTCTGGCGCCGTGACGCCACACCTTTGCACCTGGAAACTTAAAAATTGGTCTGGTCAAACCTCTGGATGTGAGAATAAATGGGGCCGAATTTCGTTGCTTCCCTTTAAAACTCAACGGAGCTATGAGCTATTTCTATATTTAAAATTAAATAATTATAAATAATCACGTCTTTATTAATATTAAGCTTACTTATTACTTTTAATTAATAGGTATTCAAAAATAATAATGATAATAATAGTTTATTAACGGTTGTTACACTAATAAGTACAAAGAATAAAAACAACATACACAATAAGTAAACAGAACAGAATTAAATTTTTACAATACAGAGTAATTAAAAAACAATTGATTTCAATATGTTTTTATAATTGCTAAAATTTAGGTTAAATATATCCAGCTCATTACAATAAATATTAAAATTTCGATAAAACCTAGTAATAGGAGCGTGATATGCGTAATTTGTCGTGCGTAATAGGTACAACAAAATATGTTTCATGGAGTAAATCTGAACAATCTATTAAGTTATTAACAACTTTAAATATTATACATAAATCATAATATAGTCTTCTATTTGTTTGTAGGTTTAAATGAGCTAATAGAAAGTCATAGTTAATACGTTCGATCGGTATTTTTAATTTAAAATTTATTATTCTGAGAAATCGGTGTTGTACTCTTTCAATACTTTTTATATACTTAAGATAATGAGGCGACCAAACCTGACATGCGTATTCTAAAATAGGTCTTACAATAAAACAAAAGACAGAAGTTTAACATTTCACATTAAAATCACTTAATGATCTACTTACAAGTCCTAACATTTTTAGTGCCCAATTAGTTACATCATCAATATGCTTGTCAAATATGCAAGTTAAATAGTTTTAAATGACTAGTATATTCAAAAAATTAGCCATAATTTGAAATATTAAAAGCTATTGCATTTTAGTTGTTTAAAATACTCATTTAAATAAAGTATACGTGTAAATGACTATAACTAAATAATTTGAAAATAACAAAAATCTTTTATTTATAATTTTTAAAATAAATCCTGATAAAAGGCATGGTGCGCTTCTTTGTTTATAGTAATAAATTTATGATGGGTTATATGGTGTTACATATGTAGCAGGAAATAAACCCCTACGACGTCCAATCACACCATGCCACCAATGTTCATCACTTCGATCATTTACTAAAATTATATCGCTGCGTTTAAACTCCAGATCTCCTTGCTCTTTTGAAGTAAAGTCGTATAAAGCTAGGACGAAAAACTCTTTATCAACCATGTCTCGTAGTCTCACTTTCTGTGAACGTGAAACGCAAGACCAACTGTAATGCCGCACTAAATCATTTAGCGAGTTAAACGTCACAACCCTCACGAAGAATTTACCTTCACCATCACGTAGGATTTTGTAATGATGAACGCCATCAGAACATTTTACTGATAACGAAAATTCTCCTCGCGATGATTCACTATTTCGAATTAAAAAGGCCCCTTCGTGTTTGAGCAATAATAGCTTTTCTGCATCGGCTCTTGTTATTTTCCCATCATACCAATTATGTTCTCGCATTTCAACATAACTACAAGGAATAAGCCCCTTCTTTCCATCCAATTCTGCCAGGTACCAATTCATTTCAACTTCCAAATTGATTATTATCTTCAATAGTTGAGATTTTTTAAAACTAAGCTGGTCATCAGCAATAGCGTTAAAATTGTGGATGGCTACAGCTTCCATTCTGACTGAGTTTAGAACACTTTTTTTAAACAAATTAAAAGACGTCAATAAATATTTCTTCACGAACCAATGACGGACTATTTTTCAACAATTTCTTGCAGAAACTTTCACTTGAGAACTTGCTACTTCGATTGAAGACTTCAGACTGATTATTTATTCATAAGTTCTTCCAATATATTTTAATCCCTTTAAGGTGAGAAATTTACCCCCTCCCTTCAATGGAAGGGAGGGGGTAAAAGTAATTACGAATTGTTCTGTCCAATCAGAGCGTTAGCTCCTCTATTAACTTAAGCCTCTTAAGCTTCTTCTTTGAAATTTATGATAATCCTTAATGACCCACCAATAAAAGGCCTCCAGATTAATATTTGGACGCTAACAGAATATAATGATACATCGGTTTTCTACCTGCTATCTACTTAAGCAAGGATTTTTTGTATCGAACTAAATGGAGATAATTTTGAACATTACTTATACTTTTGTAATAATAATAATCAATAACTCGTTACCTTTTAAACTCTAAATGAGTTCTAGAATTCAATCTTAAAATATTTCTGGTACATTTTGGGACAAGCTGCATTTTAATCAGTAATTAACCATTCCAGTAATTTCAGAAAAAAAATAAGTTAATATTTCATTTAGCTTCTTTATTACAGTTAATCATCTTTTGTGTCACTCTTCTTTTTTGTATACTTATTAAAATAATAATAATATTGACACTAAGATTTACCATAAGTTGCTGTTCTTTTTATTAATTATTAAGCTTTTCTATTTAATTTGAATCGCGGCACACGTAGCTTGGTCAGCAATAACTTTTGCAACTTCCTATCTGCTGATGAGTACTTTTAAGGTTCTTGCCTTGGGCGAATCTAAGTAAAGTGAGTTGGTTCCTGATGTAACTATCGGGTGGAAGTGGCAGATAGAGAGTTTCCACCAAGGGTAATTGCTGACAAGGGCTACTTTTTGTAAACCATGATAAGGTAGGTGCCGTTTCTTTTGTAAGCTTAAGGAATAAATAAAGTCTTTTATACAGTATTTCTTGTGTTTTTCTGGGCTTTGCCTCTCGTAGCCAAGAGAGTACCACCCCCAAGCCGCTGGAGCCCTAAGCTTCGCGACAATATACATGCCACCACTCATTACCATTATTCTACCTTCTTAATCCCATTAACAATGAATTCAATTAAGCCCTATTTTGAGGCATTAAAAACTTGAAATTACGTTTTGGGATACCCTGTATAAAATAAAATACTATAGTGAAAAAACTCTTTAATCTAGTGTAACATGTTTCGCCAAGTCACTGGCTTCATCAGACACTACAGCTACAATATCAAAATTAAAAATATGTATATAAAATATTAAAAAAAATAACTAACATTGCATAAATCAATTAAAAATAAAGATTTCCAATCCAAACCAACAAAATAACCAAATAATCAAAAAATAAAATAACCAGTAAAAATATGTAAATATGTCTGCAGATTTACAAATTAAAAATAACTTTACACAATAATTTTGTCATATTTTCACGTAAAACATGTTGCATAACAATTACTGTATGTAAAATAAAAATATTACTGTTTTCTATAAAAATATGTTTCGTATAAATAATGTGCTCAGCAAAATGTGTTCTTTCATTTCTCTTTAATCTAATTGCTCAAGAGTGTTCTTTGATTCTAGAAGAGAAATATCTACGTGTTAATGGATTTTTTTGGTAACAAAAGTTGAGGTTTATACCTTCATGTTGGTTATCAGAGTAATCGGGAAAAACCTCTTTATAATTTGGGGCACACTATTTCGCTGTTCAAAAAAATCTTTATCTTTATATTTGCTAAAAATAGCCAAATGAATTTCATATCCATAATTTATTTTATCTATATTATTTATCGGTAGTTTGAGTAGATTTAATTAGTTTTTTTTTACCATCAAAATCCATTTTAGAAATTTTAGTAGTTGCCTGATGATGCTGGGAGTTTCCAGCGATACATGTAGCACATTTTTTCTTAAATAAATAATCAAGTTGGATATAAGGAATTTTTGAACCCAAGTACTTATAAATATTTATCCAAATTTTTGCAAGTTCGCATACTTACAAGCATATATGGTAAAATGAAGAAAGAATAAAGCTAAACAAACTCAATCTCAATTAATAAAGAGTGTTTGGTTTTAAAGAGCAAATAATGGACATAGTTATTTAATTAAATCTAGATTTTTTTATAAAATAAATTTTTGGTTTTTCTATATCGACATTTTTTAATTTTTGTCCTTTTCGGCATTTTTCAGTCGGACTATTTAACGTTCGGCCTATTGACCGTGTCCGCTATTTTTAATACGTCGTTAAAGCGTTTGAAAAACCCTTTCCACCGCATATTTTAGATCGACGATCCGGCGTTTCCTTCCCTCTCTCCCTTAATTTTGGTCGGGCTGGAACAAAAAAACGCAATTTTGACTTGGTTGGTGAGGGCCCAATTCAAAAAATGGAGAAATTTTACCTTCAAACCGTTGCGGTTTGGACAATCAATTATTTTATTGGTTGTCAGATACAAATTTGTACATTAACCACGTTACAGTTGAAATAAAATATGAACATTAAATTACACATTATAGAATTATGTTAAAAGATAAAATCAACAGCATTATAAATAAAAACACAATTACAAAAATAATGGAGACTGGAGAATCAGGATTCAAAAAATTCTTTTAGAGAATAATATGGATGTTGTATGAAGTAATCTTTAATTTTCTTTTTTGACATAGTATTATTACAGATTATTTCAAAGGGTAACTTGTTAAATATCTTAGCGCACATATAGTTTCTACAGTTTTTATACATGGAAGTGTTGTGGTTCGTTACACTTATTTTATTTGAGTACCTAGTTTGACAACCTTGATAATGTGTCTGGTCAATGTGAAGTCTTGGTTATTTTCAAGAACGTGCAGCACACAGTGGTAAATGTACAGAGAGTACACGGTCATTATACCTACATGAACAAAAAGTGGACGACAGTGGTCTCTAAATCCTGAAAAGCACATACGCCTAATAATTTGTTTTTGCAATACTAAGAGTCTTTTAGTATCACTAGCCATTCCCCAGATAATTACCCCATACGCTAGATGTCGGGTCCGGAAAATTCATCGTAGAAAATTCATCGCGGAAAATTCATCGCGGGAAAATACATCGCGAGAAAATTCATCGCATAGAAAATTCATCGCGAGAAAATTCATCGCATAGAAAATTTATCGTCTGAAATTTAATTGGAATTTTTACCTTTTTTTACAAAGTGAATATATTTTTTTAAATACATATATCCAAGTATTTCAGTAAGTAAAAAAAATCCAAATTTTCGTAAAAAGGTCTCTACAAAATTACACCACATATTCTTAAGAGGATAGTCGGCAAAATGTGGAACTCCGTGGCTTGGAAATTGGAAACATTTTACATACACGTTCGAGAATTTGGACGGACGTGTGCTTACTTTTTTGTATCTCTTTATAAGGTCCTACAAAATTCCATTTTTCTTTAATGAGGGACCTTCAAATTGACATTTATAAAATTTTCTCTTATCTAAATACACAACTGTCATTATTTGTTTTTCCGATTATAGCGAGTATAAGGTTTAAAATAGCAAGCAAAACTTGCTCATATTTAGATCAGTTTTGATCGTCTATAAATCTAAAAATTCAATAAACATACAAAAAACAGATATTGATACGTGTTATGCCAAGTATGAAACACTGCGCTAATTAAGAGGATAGTTTAGAGATAGTACCGCGCAGCGATATAAAATTTTAAATTTCCCCTTGAGTATAAATTTTAATAAAAAACTTCTTTAAACTTACGGTTATCGTTCAATATAACATAATGGCAAGTATTCAGCGACCGTGATAAAAATTTTAGAGACGTTGTTAAAATTAATCATATTCATATTTCTTATGAAGAAATATTTTTTAATCACGTGTTTAACATTAACGACGTCTCTACATGTTTCATCGCAGTCGTTGAATACACGCTTTTGATTCGATGAATTTTCCCTGCGATGTATTTTCTTGCGATAAATTTTCTTTGCGAAGAATTTTACCTGCGATGAATTTTCTTGCGATGGGAAAATTTTGTTTTTTTTTGAGTTTTTGGGGTGTAAAATTTTTTAGGGGGGGTGTAGAGGGCAAGTGACCTTCTACATTTCATCTATTTTCTATTATCTTTTATTTGCGGGGTCGATTTTGAAAAGATTCGAAAAAAAAATTTTGAGATATTTTTAAGGCTTATAATTTTTCATGGAAATCGATTTTTATTATTTTTCTCGAAAACTATAAAAGTTAGCGATTTCAAATTTTTACCAAAGGTAAACACCATAGATAGACGCGTTTTAAAAAATATTTGGTTAAAATCATCAACATCTCATTTGCGTGTTCACAAAACTGTTTTATAAATACATGACTCCACTCAAGTTATGAAAAAAAAATGGGTAAAAATTTGGGTAGTTTATAATTAAGATTACATTTCGAGTGCACAGGACCGATAAATTTACCAGTAAGATGGCAATGATCAGCAACTCTATCATCTTCTAAAGGTTTTTCGCAAATATGACAGTCATCTATAGCATAAAATACTTGTTTACCTAAGGGATCTAATTTTTGCATTTTAAGAATATCTTTTAAATAATTTTCATAAATAAATTTTGTCTCATTTTCTATCATCTTAATAAATACATCATTGCAATCTGATCCGGTGTAAATCTTAAATTTATTCAATGAACTGTCATATGAACACACCAAATAATAAGAAAAACTATAGGGAATATGAATGTGAGTCTGATATGTGTACGATTCATCTGGATCAGGCTGACATGTTTGAATAGGTTGGACTATTGATTCAAAATCTGCATAAATACAAAACGGAACTTTAATTTTATTTTGGTAGTTTTGAAATTTTAAAATATTCCCCGGGATAAGTTCACCGCTCTTTTACAACTTTAAATCCATTGAAGGAAGAATAGTGTACAATTTACTGCAATCATTTAATGAATGGGCACTAAGATGGTTTTGTGATGCAAAAAAAGTTAAATATCCATCACATAAGTATGTTTTATGGCCATGAGTAGATACCTGAGATGAAATTAGCCTTGAAAGTCTTTTAATTAATACATAATGACCTTTGACGCCTTCCTCAATATAAAGTAAGTTGATATGGATGGCTTTTTTCATATCAGTAAAATACAATGGTCCAACAACTTCATACTTGTTGATTTTAACATTAAGTTCTAATCCATAAATATTTATACTTAAATTGTTGTTTTTCTCAAAAAACTTAACATCACCTAATTCGATGGGAAAATGTATACCTGTTAGATTTAAAACCTCCTGGTAGTTGGGATAATTGCTCGTTCTATGTGGATTATTTGAAGTCGTGTTTAAAGCAGCCACTACACACCAAGCTAAGCAAGCATCATCAAAATTTTGTATATTAATACAGGCCCTCTTCTTTTCAATTTCATCCGGCAGCTTTATATAATTAGATCCCCGTATGGCGACGTATTTATTAATATTGATTTCTAAGTAGGCCACTGAAAAAAGGGCAAAACCACTATCTTTTTCCTAAAAATGTTTAAAATTATATCGTTCCGTAAAAACATGAAAAAAACTTACTTGAAATTCTTCACTTTTTACCCGAAGGACATCACTCCAAGTATTGAATAAATTTGAAACATCAGTTGCTTTTGTTACAACCATATATTTGGTGTTAAATGATTTTAATTCGGTATGCACATTTTCATCTCCACAGTCCGGTTTTACATAAAGTCCGAATAATTCCAAATTTACTTTAACATTGGAGTGATTCGCCGCTTCTTTTATTAAATCACAGGTTTTACTTTTAACATTTTCCAGAAAAACTATGAAATCCGTATTAATCACATTTTCTTCAGCATTTATACGATAAGTTGCAATGCGATTTTTAAAAGCACTTTTAATTTTAATGATACCGTTTTCAAGTGTCGATGGTAGATTGTTGATGTGCTTCCTTGTTTTTAAGTGAGCCGCGTATAAATTGGAAACAACATCTTCTTTGCAATATGTACAACGTTTTTTAAATGATCTTTTACCGGCAACACCACCACCCATTTTTCTCTTATTCGAATATGGTTGATTTTGAATCGGTGATTTTTTTGTAGATGTTGGATGCTCATTCTTCTTCTGATGGCCCTTCACATAAAAGGTATCCTTTATACTGTCCGTAAAACTATCAATTATTTTTTTGAATTCTTTAATTTTAATATATCCAATACTATATTTTATACAATGATGATTATTTTCGAGCCAGGTAACCAGTTTCCTATCTTCTTTGTTTAAAGCAAAATATGGTTTTTCCGGTTTAAAAAGAAAAGTGTCGACATCCACACCATTTTTGGAAACTGACATTTCTTTTGGAACAAATTTACCATTTATTGTAAAGCCTTGAAAGTCAACTTCAAAATGAGACAATATGCTCTTATATTTTCATTAAATGATGCAGTTGTCTCCATCTCTATTTTTAGATCAACAGTCGAAGATTTTAAACTTTCCTTTTGCTTAGAACAATCAAAGACAAAAAGCATATGTCCTTTGAATTGGCTATAATTAAAAAGAGGTTCATTTGTTGCTCGTGCATAGTAACTAGATTGAAATTGGGAGTACATGTAGTACGTTAGGGAATAATTATCCAAATCCATATTTTGTTTCATGTTATCATACGGGTAGCACTCTGAATTTAGGTGAACTTTAATGTTTTCGATATTCACATGATCAAATTGAGACATATTTTTATTGGCGGTATCCTTTTTATTATTTTGAAAACCGAGGATGACGTAACGGGGTTTTTCCATGTTTGTTGAAGTTTTTACACTCCATATTTCTTTTTTGGTGTTTTTTAGTCCCGGAAGTTCCAACAACTGAGACTTTCGGAAGGGAATTTTTATTGAAACATCCATATTAACTTTTTGAAGCATCTGAAGTTTCACCTCATCATTTATTATAACGTGGGGAATTCGCCATTCTAATTTATTTATTTGAAATTTAAAGTTTTCAGATCCTTTGTTAGCGTTTAAGTCCGTCCTAGAACGAAGTAATACCAATTCTTGTTTCGCATTGATGATTATTTTTTTATAATCTTCACCAAACCCCATAATCATTTTTAAAGGAATGAAAGCAAATAATGAGTCTTTTTGTTGAAAATGATTTTCCATACGTGGACAACATCCGGCCAAATTTAACACTTTAGATTCTCTTTCCCCGAAGGAAACGTAACCTTTCATCGTTGATGTAATCCCAGGATCTCTAATTTTGTCAACCTCCACTCTATTTAGCTCGTATCTAATTTCTTCAAATAAAAACAAATACGAATTATTTATTAATTTAAAGTCCAAAGTTTGTCCTGCTTCAGGTGTTGGTTTTTTTATTATTCCCTCGAGGTAAATGTAACTCTCACATGGTAAAGTGTACAAGTCTTGATTTTGAATTAATATTCTTATTTCATCATTATTTTCAAAATTTTGCGTCCTGGGCAAGTATGTGTGATATTCCTCTTTTACGATTGTCTCATCAAAAGAAATATCGTTAAATATTTTAAGTTTTGACATGATAGCCGAGAGCTTTTAACAAATTAATACTTTTTAGTGTTAACCGTTTGATAATTTTTTTCTTACTGGCTGTTACAGACTCTTCTGTCAGCGTTTTATGCTCTTCTTCTTGGACAAATACTATCCCCATTATTTTATCTTAGACTGTTCAATTAATTCAAGACGAACAATGATTTTTTAGTTTCTAAAATTAACCAGCTCTCCGTTTTGGTCCAAAAGTCTAATTGTTATATTATCAATGGTTTTCGTATTTACTGATAAATATGAGATATTATTAGGTTCAATATTTATGGCAAATCCGGGATCTACCGAAGGAAAAAACTCACGCAACGTATGACCCGATTTATCATCGTAATATGACCCCGAAATAATATTACATTCAATTCTCACACTTGAAACTTTAATTATTTCAACCGGTTGATCAGAAACGTGCAATTTGTTGGCTTGAAGAATTTGTTTACCCGAAAATCCCAATAGTCTTCCTATCGAATCTGCTGGTTGAAAATCCACGTCATATATACTAAATAATTCGCACTGTAAAGTATTATTATTCGGTTTTAGGCTAAGCGACTTGTCCGGATCTGGAGCGTTTTGGGCATCAGCGGGCAAAATTAAATGTCGTCGCAAATATTTTTCTATATCAGTTATTTCGTAGGAACCGGTTGGGATTGTAATTGATGACGATCCAAAATAAAACTTATTACAACCTTCTTCTATGTTAGGTATCGTATTGAACATATGAAATGCAATAAGCCCCAAACAATATTCGTCAGAATTTAGCTCAATTGGTGGGTAATAGTTTCTACTTAAAACAGACGTGTTACCTGTTAGGGTGAAAGTACGAGACATGACTAAAAAGACATTGATAAAAATACTTTATTTATAATAAAAATTCGATACATAAATGACCGCAATTATACGTATTAAATTTCTGATATCTATCGTGATTATACATTATTTCGCTACCCCCAAAATAATTTTGAATTTCTTTAGGTGGTGGTAAGTTACCAAAACTGTCAAAATATTTAACAATATTGCCTTGCTTTCTGTATGCTACCCAATGGGTTCCGGGTCCCGAGTAATTATCCAAATTCACAATTCCACTTTCTCTAAAAAATGGTTTATTGGGTAATTTATCTCGCATAAAAACACCTCTAAAGAATTTAATCTTATATTGTTTCTTAAATTTCAAAATATCCACATCACTAAGTGCTCTGCGGGGTAGCTGACTTAAAAGTTTTTTGAATTACGAAGACAAATTCCAAATCCCTTTCGATATAGCTTTAAGTAGAGTCCTGTTCCTTTTTTCCCCAAGGCTATTGCTTCCATTGTTTTATTATGGCGTTCCGCTTCTTGGAGTTTTTTTGAGGCCGTTTTCGTATCCGAAACTGCTTTAGCAATTGCTGCTGTACCTCCAGCCAAACTTCCCAATGCACTAAGTCCAGTGAACATGGGGATAAGCGGCAAAACTCCTCCGGTTTTGGGTATCGGAATAATGCGCGGAGTTTTTATCTTTTTTCTTCCACCCACATCGCGTACAGCAGCCCTAGCCGCGGCTAATGCAATATTGGTCCCCTCCTTTAATAAGACTTGTGTTTGGTTACTTTTATTGTTTTTATGCTTGAGTCCTTTAATTGCATATTTTGTTTTTTTTACAACACCACCAGTAAAAGAACGATTTTTGGCATTTTTGTTACAGGATCTTATACCCATACCCATACCCAATTTTCGTTTTACTTTCATAGCCGATGCTACAGCCAAGGCACTCGCTTTTTCACCAAATTTTGCATCTTTTGATTTAAATCTCTGCCATGCAGCCTTTTCTAGAACTTTATCTGCCTTATGACGCTCACCCAAATCCATGTTTTGAGAATAGGAAATATCGTGTTCTTTACAAGCCGCGTCTAAAGGGTTTACGCCGAGGTCTTGTCGATTTAATCTTTCCTCCAATTTTGTACCAGGTCCGCAATACTGATATCCGGGAATATGCAACTCAATCGGTAATTTATTTATTAGCGAATTGATGATTCCTCTTCCAACGTGTGAAGCCATTTGAGAGATTTTTTTATGAAACAATCATTATATATAGATATGTCGATACTCAAATTTGCTAGTACGATAGAAACTGTAAAACAAAAAGATACCCTGGCGGTGATAAACTTAGATGAGTATGTGGGTCAAGGATTAAATAAAGTAAAGAAGAAACATGGCAATTTATTGCTAAACTCGATTCGAGCAATAATATGTGGTCCCTCGAATTGTGGAAAAACGAATGTTATGCTTAGTTTAATCTTTGATCCAAATGGTTTAAAGTTTAAAAATATATACATGTATTCCAAGTCATTGTACCAGCCCAAATACCAGTTACTTAAAGAGGTTATGTGCTCCTTGCCTGAAATTGGATTTTTTCCTTATTCGGAGAATACCGAAATTATTAACATAAATGATGCCGAAGAAAATTCGATTTTTATTTTTGATGATGTGGCCTGTGAAAATCAACAGAAGATGAGAGATTTTTTTTCTATGGGTCGTCATAAAAGTCTCGATTCGTTTTATTTATGCCTAACTTATACCCGCATACCTAAGCATCTTATTAGAGACAACGCTAATTTCATCATATTATTTAAGCAAGATGATTTGAATTTAAAGCATGTTTATAATGATCACGTGGGTGGTGATATGAAATTTGAAGAATTTAAGGAATTATGCTCGCAATGTTGGAACGAGAAGTTCGGATTTTTTGTAATTGATAAGGAGAGTGATGTTAACAAAGGAAGATATAGAAAATATTTAGACAGATTTTTTACAAAACTTGTTAGTAACAATTAATCCTTTATCGAAACAAGTCATACGTAGACCTAATAAAACCTGTTCAAGACCTGATAAAACCTGATAAAACCTGTTCAAAAGCTGATAAAACCTGTTCAAAGCTGATAAAAAGCTGATAAAACCTGTTGAAAACCTGATAAAACCTGATAAATAGTTGATAAAAGCTGATAAAACCTGTTCAAAAGCTGATAAAACCTGTTCAAAACCTGATAAAAATCTGATAAAACCTGTTCAAGACCTGTTAGAAAGCTGTTCCAGGTCGTACATCTATTATTTTGTCTTTAATATTGATAATATCTTGCTAAAATGAATAAGAAAGGCGTTGAGGTTAAGAAAAGTTTAATTAAAATTCAAAACGACATTAGGAAAAAGGTTCTTGCCTTAAAATTAGGACGATCTGATGCAGAAGAGCAACTAGCTAAATCTTATAAGCCAATCTTAGAGCCATTAAAAAGAATTTTACTTCAGTCAGATAAAATTGCAGTTAAAGCTGAACCGAAAAAGGAACCGAAAGAAGAAAAATTGGAAGCGAATAATGATGAATCATTAAGAAATTATAAAAGAAAAGCTACTTCTAACAAATATAAAGCACCTGTTAAAACACCTAAATTGACAGATACTGTATATGAGGATGTGGTACATGATGATTTGGATGATTATGTATTTGAGGAGGAGAGACCATTCTATCAATTATATCTTGAAGATGTAACACCTGAAGTTTATGATCAGTTTTTAGAACAATTTGATGAACTTCCAAAGCAGTACATTAATGGTTTAATGAAGGATACAAAAGATGAATATGATACCACCTATGGCATTATATATAACCCACTTACGGAAAAATGGCAAATTGGAAAATCTAACATTGTGTTAAATGGTGCAGATTTGATTATTGAAAAGAAGATCTACAAAGGAACCCCAGGTCTTTATGAACTTTTATTTAAGAAAGATCCTGAGAGATTTAATAATAATGATAAAGAAGCATATAAGGAAATATTGGAAAAGAGTTCTGCACTGATAAGAAACGGTGATCCAAGTCAGCAAATTAAAAGTTCAAAGTCTTACAAATATCAAAATATAATAAAACCTTTATTTGTCGAATCAACTCTTCCAAACCGACTTCAGAGTTACAGCGGTCCTACAACAAGAGCATTACGAAATAGAATTGCAACCGGCTTTTTGAAATTAACACAAAAACCATTGGAATATGTTTACTGGGATGACCCTAATGAGCTGGTAGATCGATTGTGTTTATTACATGCGTCAAGAGGTGTGGGCAATAATTCTCATGAAAACGAAATTATTAGAATTGAGAAAGAACTTAGAGAGGCAAATTTAATTTAATAATTCACATAAATGGGTGTGCTAAGTCAAAAATATGCAGTTATCATTTATGATTGACATCATGAGCGTCGATAAATTTGGACGTCACCTAAAAAATATCAATTCGATAAAACCTGGTCCTCCAGGTCCAGGCTTTTTGTTTACCAGAGATGGGAATTTTAATCTCGAAAATAGACGATTAACAGAACTATCAACACCAATCGATTCAATGGATGCTGTAAATAAAAAATTCGTTGATGATTTAGAATTAGAAATAATAAGAAAAATAAATAACTTAAAAACTACTTTAGAAAATGAGCATAATGAAAATATAAACAATATATTAAAAGATGTTAACCAGCTTATATCAAATTTAGAGAAAACTCTGGACTCAGTTACAAATAAACTTCTCTATCAGATGGATACAAAAATCGATAAGAGTACAGCAGAAATTAAATCGTACATTCACAATCAATATTTATATCAAGAAAAATGAACGACATGAAGCGAGATATTGTAAATGAACTTCATAAACCGGCTAGAAAAAAATTTCAAAGACGAAGAACTATTATTAAAGGCATTGATGATTTATGGCAAGCGGATTTAGCTGAATTTCAACTTTACGCACGGGAAAATAAAGGATTCAAGTATATTTTGGTTGTTATTGATTGTTTTTCTAAATACTTTTATCTTCCTGTAAAAGATAAAAGTGGATCCACCATAACAAACGCGATGATAGCTATATTTAAAATGGGGAGAAAACCTTCAAATTTGCAGACAGATCAAGGCAAAGAATTTTACAATAAAAACTTTTCAGAACTTATGAAAATCAACGGAATAAATCACTATTCAACATTTAGCATCATGAAGGCGTCCATTGCTGAAAGTGTTATTCGCACATTAAAGGAAAAAATTTACAAACACTTCAGTTTAGCTGGAAAGTATAAGTGGTGTGATGTTCTGGAAAAAATTATCGAATCTTACAATAATACTAAACACACAGCAATAAAAATGAAACCTGCTGACGTTTCAAAGAAAAATGAATATTTTTTATTAAATACAGTTTATTCTCATATAAAAATAGCCGGACGTGGTAAACTAAATGTTGGTGATGTCGTAAGAATTAGCAAACAAAAAGCGGTTTTCGACAAAAGTTATTTGGTAAACTGGACCACTGAGCTATTTCGTGTACAAAAAATAAATATTACCAATCCAATAACGTATTTATTAGAGGATATGCAGGGCCAATCCATAAAAGGAACATTTTACTCGGAGGAATTGCAAAAGGCTAAACATGAAGATGCATATCTTGTGGAAAAAATTGTTAGAAAAAAGAATAATAAAGTGTTTGTAAAGTGGCTTGGGCTTGATAAATCGCATAATAGCTGGATCAACAAAAATAATGTTTTGTAAAATAAGATGTTTATAAACGTTCCTTGTTTCATCTCTACTTACTTAAATTTCATTAAGTCTATTAAATTATTGCATAATAAACACTAAATTAAAAGTATTTATAAGTAAGCACATACTTGAAGTTACTTTAACCTCATTTAACCAAGATAATATATTCAAATAATTTAAATTATACTTACCCTTTTAAATATTTAAATTGTACTTACCTTTTTTTACAATTGTAATTATAATAAAAGAAAAGGTTTATAATGGAAAAATAAAAAGTAAAAAATTGAAATTAACGTTTTTTTTATTAATTAATTTATTTATAAAAAATATTATTTACAAGATTTATACATTATTTCTATAAAAATTATTACTTAAACTATCATCTAAATGTTTTTGTATGGAGTTTCTTAAAAAATAATTAAATTTTATATACAATTCATACAATAATTTGACTTCAGCGAGTTCTTCATCACTTTGCAATAGTCCTATTATGTCACTGTTTTGCACTGTGAATCGATTTTCATTAACACATTTTGTAAATACTTTGTTAATGAGTATCTGGAAGGGTTGAACATCTCGAAGTCCCACTCGATTAAAAACATCTACGTAGAATTGAGCCATGTCATGAATATTTTGGAGAGATTGTATTCCCAGATAAAACACCTTTCCATCAACATTTCCCTTTAGTTGCACCCAATTACTTTGAATGGTCGCCACGTATTCGGTTAAGTAAATGGTATCTTCCTGCTTACCATTTAATAAGCTAATAATATTGGGCAGGAAAAGCAGCAATTCGTTGAATGTTGAGTAGACGAACTGAATACCATTACCATCCTCATAATTGGATTTAGTGATTGCCGCAACTGGTTGGAAGTTCGTAAAAGGATCCAGTCCAAATCGGATGACTTTTGATCCGCAGGTGTTTATGGGGAATGTCTCCTCAAATAACAATCTTTTTTCCTCATACTTCAACCCATAATTGGACTGGGGTGTTGGTGTTGGTGTTGGTTTCTCCACGAAGTTGTTTTGAGATGATCTTCCCTTCCAATGATTTTGAACATTGTAGTCATGCGATGTGGTCAGCCCCAGATCTTGAGATGATGTATGGGGTTGTGGTTGTAGTGGTCCAATAAACTTGAGGTTGCCAAATTCTTCTTTCGTTTGACCTGGTCCACAGTAGGGGGTTAAGGTGACTGGAGATGCTCTCCCCTTCCAATAGTTCTGGACGTCCTTGTCAATTGTTTGGAGCTGGGATGTTGTCAGCTCATCCAGATCTTCTAATGATGGTTGTTGTTCCAACATCTTCAGCTTGCCGAATTCTTCTTTCGTTTGACCATTTCCAGATCTGTAGTAGGGATTCCTCAACTGCTTGGATAAAATTGTCTTCTTAAACATCGTTGTTTTGCTTCTCGTTCTGTTGCGTGTTATAAACTCGAACTGATTGTGCACTTGTACCTTGACAATATTTATACAAAAAATTTGTAAATTCTACAAATTATATTTTCTATTTCATTAAATTTTTGCTGATTTAAAAGTTGAACGATCTAAATTGTTAAATCGCTTTGAACAACATTTTTTTTTAAACAAAAATTTGTAAATTCTACAAATTATATTTTCTATTTCATTAAAGTTTTGCTGATTTAAAAGTTGAACGATCTAAATTGTTAAATCGCTTTGAACGACATTTTTTTTAAACAAAAATATTAAGTTTTAGATTGTATTAAATATGTGATTTATTGTGTACTAAACTAAAATTTATTTTCATTCAACTTATATTTTCTTTTCACTTTTTCAAAAATAAATATTATAATAAATTACCGAATAATATATACATATAAAACAAAATCATTTTTTAAATAAAAATCAAACTATTTTAAGAAATTAATATTTTTTTAACTCTACATTTCGTTAAATTTTTAGTAATTATAAAGTTGTATAATCTTAAATATATTAAGGCGCTTTAAATAGCGTTTTCTTTTAAACAAAAATATGTATGATTCTGTTTTACATTATTTTAAATATTTGATTGATTGTTTACATTAAAGTTAATTATCAATTGGTTTAGTACTTTTTTTTTCAAAGGTAAATAATAGAAAACATTTTAAATAAAAAATCTAATAATGAAACATATCAATTTATTTAAACATGTGTTAATTCCTTAAAAATAATCATCAATTAACATTATCTAATAAAGATGACAAAAGATATATCTGTTCAGATGGAGTTAAAACGCTGGCTTGGGGGCATAAAAATATACCAAAAGATCAACCAGAATTGTTTTAGTTTTAATGTAAATATTTTTTTTAATAATTTGTTTTTTATATTTATATTTATATTTATTTTTATTTATTTATTAATAAATTTTTAAAAATTTAAATTTTTTATTTTATTTTATTTTAAAAATACCTTTATTAATGTGAAAAGTTAATCGTTAGCACTTTTTAAATAAGTTAAGTATTTTTGCTACATTAATTGTCTGATTGTCACAACAGCTAAGTCTTTGCCGCAAAATTCAGATGGCGCCACTACAATTAGTAACTAAAGCTACCGATTCGCAGAGGGCAGCACTTGTCAATACTTACTTAAGTATTTAACCAATCAAACAATTAAAGTATATCAAACAAAATGTAGATGGGGTTGATGGGCTCATATATCGAATACTTACGCTATTAGATTGTAGAGGGCAGCACTTGATTAATTCATATTTACTTAATGAGCAGAGGGTTAACCAATCAGAGACACTGGGTGGGAGCATTAATTAGGAAAATGGCCGAAATTATTGAGGGGGGATCTGGGTGGGGAGGATTAGCCAATCAGAGCAATTGAAGGTGTGGAAATTTAAGGGTGGGGGGGCCAATCAAAACAATAGGAGGAGGAGTTAAGGTGGGGCAGGAGGCCAATCAGAGCAATTGGGGGAGGGATTTAGGAGGGGGAAATTTTATGACGTCATATGGGGAATTTACATGGGGGCGGAGCCTACTCCGGCGGGTTGGCGGGTGTTTTAGAATCGGCTAATCTCCTCTACTGTTCTGTTAGATGTTTGCCGAAATTTGAGGTGGTGTTTTTACTTGTATGTTCTTTGATTCTGGTTTTTTGCCTCAACGACCAACTTAATTTAAATTTTAAACCACTCTTCAGCTATCTCAAACAGGAAAATACGTTAGTGGCTCCACCTGTCAACCAAATATCACAATCTAACTCGAATCAACCTCATAGATGACAGCACCACACAGTTCAAAATTTGACATTATTACCTACCAAACTGACCGTCATTCATCGTCATCTCATCAAACTTTATACACCTAGCTTCATTTTTATTTTACAATTTTACAATTTTCTCATAGTTTTTATTTAAATTTTAAACTCTACAAAATGGCTATAATTTTTTCAAAATTTCTTCAATGTTCAATCTGACGGTAAGCCACTTTAATAAAAAACAAAAAAAAATAAATTCTTTGACTCTACACATTCATTTTAAATACTTATGTTATTAACCTTTGCATTTTTTAAAACTTATATAAAATCAATTTTAAACTTATAATTACCAATGATAATTTTAACAGTTTTAATTTAATTTTAAGTCAAAAAAGAAATATTGTTTTTAACCTTTCACCAAATTTCTTATCTTTATTTAAGTATCACTTTACACTTAAACACAAAAATAAAATATATTGTAATTCTTGCAGTTCACTTCTGAGGATGGCAAACATGCCGAAACCGGTTAAATTAAACGACAATGTTTATAATAATGAATTATTAAGTAATTGTAATGTAGGAAGATAGGTTAAACAAGAAGGGTGAAGGAACCTTCATAGCAATATGGAATGATTATTTCTCTGAAAAATTGGATATACATGTGCCAGCAAACATGGAAGTAGAAATTGTGGCTTGTAAAATTTCCTTTACTGGATTGTATCTGTACGCAATCTGCTTGTACATTTCTGCGAATACCTCATCAGCCACGTATGAATATGTATTTAACTTATTTTAAGACAAATTCCTTAATTGTGATTATGTTATTATTATAGGAGATTTTAATATTTCAGCATATAAACCAATAACCGATGATAATATCCCCATAAATCAAAATGTCCAATGAAATTATCTTCAATTCACCAAACTTATTGCAAAGAAATAAAGTTAAAAACTGTAATGATAGACTATTAGACCTTGTTATAACTTCAAAATCTCTTGAATGTAACGTTCATCACGAAATTGAACCCTTGGTCAAAGAAGATCCATATTATCATCCATTAGCACTAACCGCATCCATAAAAGTAAAATAAAATGTAACTAGGTACAAAATTTAGTAATGCTTTATTATTATTTATTTTGTACGTTTATTTGAAAACGCTTTATAGTAGAAACTTTAAATTTGGTGTGAATCATATTAGGTACACTTAAGATATGGCTTCATGATTTTTTTGAACATTCTTGGAAACTTCTAAAGGGTAGTTTTAGAAAGGGTTGGTAATAAGAACAGTGGTAACTTGTTAGGGGTTAATTTTTTTAGATTATTTTTTTAAAAAAAAAGTTAGCCAACCCATTTCAGATAAAAAAGGTATTAGCGTACGAACTCGGTAGAATGTACCATTTTAGAAAAAAATGCAAATACTACACGCTTGTCGCTTTAAAGATATTTTTTAGGTTAGGTACCTACTTTTTTCTACCCGTCTTTGATTATTAGGTAGCTAATAAAATCTATGTATTTATTTGATTATTTTAGATGTTTTTATTAAATTATTGGTATGTATTTTTTTATAACTTTTCTTGTCCTCACCACCTTTAAAGGGCTGTGGCTCCCTTAGGAAGTGAAATCGAAAATATGTCAATTTGAAGTTTTTATTTTAAAATTTGTCGTAGAATTGGCTTGAGAAATTAGGTGGTTTAATTCTGACTCACCCTGTATTAAAATATCTGCCGATCGTCTATCTAACCTGCTCTGCTTCTAATGTAAAAGGTTGTTGTGATCCATTATAAGAAGATGATTGAATAGGTAGTAATAAATGTAAATGATATATACCGGGTGGAAATGAAAACCGGGTCACCTCTATAACTTTTTTATTTATGAATAGAAAAATTTGAAATTTGGCTATGTTCTATGGTTCAAAAAAACAAATTTTATGTGAATTTTTTATTTTCGAAATCACTTCCGGTTTCACCGGAAATACCATGAACTTTGTTTTTTTAAATGTAACATCCCATATTTTTATTCATGGCTTAAAATACTTTTAAAAAAGAAGTATTTTTGAGATATTAGTTTTTATTTTTTTGTAAAAAAAATTTTTTTCAAAAAAAAAAGGTTTTCGAAGTCGGTGAAAATTACCAAAACTAATTCTAAATAATTCAAATACATAAATAAAATTGTAATTTGAAAAAAAATTTAAGTGGTCTTTGAACTATTAATTTTTAAACTTAGTTAATGAAGATTTTATCAAATATCTCATTTTTTTTAAATGCATTCGACTTTTTAAAAAGAGGATTTTATAACGATTATTTTGATACCCCATATGTAGGGGTATTATTTTGCATGTGCCTGTAATAAAGATACTTAATAGTTAGTATTTTCCAACTTAAGAAATAAATAATTTTACTAGTTCATTTAGCGTTATCCAGGGTGCACCGCGTGGAGGCGAACTAGTTTTACACCCCAAAAAACTTAAAAATATTCATAAATAAAAAATGATTAATAAAATGAGACGAACGATAAAATCACAAAAATTGTTCTAAATGTCCTCCGTTGTTTTCAATACAAAGTTCGTGTCTACGAATAGTAGAATGAATTAGTCTGTTTAATTCCTCTGGAGTAATGTTATTGACAGAATTTCTAACGCGTCATTTTAATTCATCTGATGTATCTGGTGGAGTAAGATACACTTCATCTTTAATTTTTCCAAGAAAAATAAATAAGAAATAGATAATTCTGGCTTCTGGGAATTTATAAACACAAGGTTTTAAAAAACTATTTATTTAACAGCAACGTTTCGACATATAAATTATGTCTTTCTCAAGCTAAAATAATAATAATATAACATATAACATTTTAAAAAATTGAATTTTATTTCTATTTTATTAAATTACCTTAAAATCCAGATTTAAATAGTAAGTGTTTTCTAATTTTCTTGGCAAATATACTAATAAAATTGTTGTAAATAAAAATGGTTTGTAAAAAATGTAAAAAGAAGACGTATAAAATATAATTTGTCAGTAAATTATTTTTGACAAATAAATTATTTTTGACAAATAAATTATAAAATAGTTGTTTATAAAAGTATTTTTTACAAACAAATAAATAATTATAAATCTGGTATAAAGTATAAAAATAATAAAATAAAAATAAATTACAAATAAAAAATAAAAATAGTAGTATGTATATAAAAGAATATAAAAATATATATATTTAGAAAATGCTTAGATAAGATTGTGGTATATTTTACTAAGATTTTGAATATCAGTTTTTAAATTCATATTTTCTTTATGTTTATGAATGAAAATCATTTCACTGATTAAACGTTTTTTTGTATTAATTTCTTTATCTAAAATAGAAATAGATTCAAAATTTATTTCATGTTTGGTTGAGTTAACATGTAAAGACAAACCTGTTAAATTATTATTATCACCATTCTGTAATACTCTTTTACAATCATATTTATGTTGTTTAATTCTATTACATAAATGTTGTTTAGTTTGACCAATATAAATTTTATTACAATCTTTACAGGGAATTTTATAAACTAAGTTAGATTTTACTTCATTTTTATCAAGATCTTTAAGTTTACTAAAAATGGAATTTATTGATTTTATATTATAAAATGCTAAATTAATATTATAGTTCTTAAATAATTCTTTAAGTTTAGAACTTATCTCAGGAATATATGCACATTTATAATAAGTTAAAGATGTTCCTTTATCAATATGACTTTTTTTCCCCATAAAGAAATTATTAATTAAACTATTATAAATTAATTTAGTTTAATTTTTCCCCAAAGATAAAAATCTAGCGGGGTAAGATCGGGTGACCTCGGAGGCCGTCGAATTGGACCATTAGTTCCAATCCACTGGTTATTATAATGTCTATTTAATTATTCCACCACTATTCGTGCATTATGTGCAGGGGCACCATGATGCTGGAAATACATTCCGCCCAAATTAATTAAAGGTAGTTCCTCAATTAAATCATTAATTTCGTTTTCAAGGAAACCCAAATAGCGTTGGGCATTCAGATGCCCTTCAAAAAATATGGGACCAATAATATGGGTACCAATTATTCCTATCCAACAATTGAAGCTAAACCTTACTTGGAAATTGGCTTCTCGAATAAGCCTTGGATTTTCTTGTGACCAATACCTCGTGTTATTTCTATTAAACAATCCTAGGTTGGTAAAATTACTTTCGTCGGAATATAAAATTTGTGTATTGAATTGTAGATTTTCTCGCATCATATTTAAAAACCATTGGCTAAACTCAAGACGCCGTGCGTTATCAGCTTCATACAAATGTTGGTGAAGTTGGTATTTGTAGGAGTGGTACTTATGCTTTTGTAAAATCTTCAGAACTGAAGTGTGGCTTATTCCGTATTCAAAAGCAATTTGTCGTGAAGAAGACGTTGAGTTAACTTCGACATAGGCTATGATATCAACTTCACTTTCATGATTAATTATAAATTTATCTTCAGCATTATTAGGTTCTCTACGAAATTTGGCTTCCAGTTTAAAAAAGAAGGTACGATGTGGCTGACGTCTTTCTGGATGTCTTTCGCGATAAAGTACACTAGCAGCCATGGCATTTTTTCGACATACACCGTAAATTAGCAACATGTCAACTTGTTCATCTCGCGAAAACATTTTTAAGATTTGATAATTAAAACTATCTAAACAAAAAAGTAATCTAATGTATTATACAACTCTTCACAAGATGTTTGGACGATTAATGATTTGTTTAAACTTTATCAAATTTTTGAATGTTTCTTATGAATTTTATTTGTTCAACAGAAACGGCTGACCCCACATGTTGATCAAAATTTATTTAATATTCACGAATAAAGCATTGACATTTTCTGAATATCACATATTTTGATAAGTTTAATAATAACATAAAAAGCAGTTAATTTACTTGAACAATTTTTGTGATTTTATCGTTGTTACCTGCATTCTTCTCATTTTATTAATCATTTTTTATTGATGAATATTTTTACGTTTTTTTGGGGTGTAAAACTAGTTCGCTTCCACGCGGTGCACCGTGGAGAACGCTAAATGAACTAGTAAAATTATTTATTTCTTAACTTGGAAAATACTAACTATTAAGTATCTTTATTACAGGCACATGGAAAATAATACCCCTACATATGGGGTACCAAAATAATCGTTATAAAATCCTCTTTTTAAAAAGAATGACCCGGCATCATTGCATTTAAAAAAGTGAGATATTTGATAAAATCTTCATTAACTAAGTTTAAAAATTAATAGTTCAAAAACCACTTAAATTTTTTTTCAAATTACAATTTTATTTAGGTATTTGAATTAATTAGAATTAGTTTTGCTACTTTTCACCGACTTCGATAACCTTTTTTTTCTCAAAAATACTTCTTTTTTAAAAGTATTTTAAGCCATGAATAAAAATATGGGATGTTACATTTAAAAAAACGAAGTTCATGGTGTTTCCGGTGAAACCGGAAGTGATTTCGAAAATAAAAAATGCACATAAAATTTGTTTTTTTGAACCATAGAACATAGCCAAATTTAAAATTTTTTTATTCATAAATAAAAAAGTTATCGAGGTGACCCGGTTTTTATTTCCACCCGGAAGGACGAGTATATTTATTACTACCTATTTACTCTGCTTTTGTTTACATTTATGCGCACAAAACAAAAGTCTTTAAAATCTGTTTTTTAAGTAAGCATAACAGCACAAATTTTAAAATTTACGGCACAAATTTTAAAATTTACGGCACAAATTAGCACTAATTAAGCACCAATTAATGCATGATAAAATTAGTTTTCGTGACATGGACATTTTTAGCGTGAAGTTAGAACTGCACAACAAGAACACGGTTTTCTTCGAAACTACAAAAGCACAAATTTTAAAATTGGCAGCAGGCAGCACAAATTGGCACTAATTATTGCATATGATAAAATGAATTTTCGTGACATGGGCATTTTTAGCGTGAAGTTAGAACTGCACAACAATAACGCGGTTATCTACAAAACTACAAAAGCACAAATTTTAAATTTGCAGCACAAATTAGCACTAATTTAGCACTAATTAAAGAATATGTTAAAACACGTTTTTTTAATATGGGCATTTCTAACTTCACGCACCTATTTGGTGGAGGTAGTTAGTAAGAGTACTTAACTGTCGGTAGCTAAGTACTGACCATCAGTATTAGTAAATTATCTGAACTTTGAGGACAGTGTTTGATCTAAATTGTAATTTGATGGTATTTTATTTCAGTTATTTTTTTATGACATTTCACATTTTACTCTATAAAAAACCGTTTCTATAGTAAACAAAATTTAATTTTTTGTTGGAATTTTCACTAGGTAAACATATTTGATTCTTTAGAATAAATGCATGAAACGTAAATTTGATCCAAGTTTTATTGTGTTATGGATTCTTATCGAATTGTATTTGATTTTAGGACATGGATGAGAAGAAAGTGCGCTCACATCGACATCGCTATGTCGATATAAACGAATATTCCGGCTTTACAAATACACGTGTCTTGAGAGAAGTTAAAAAGATGTTAGAAGAAAAAGAAAGAAATAAAAAAGATGAAAGTAGTTTATTTATCAGAAAGTTTAGCTGGTGTCGCTGGTGTAGACCATAAAACTACTCCCATTAATTACCCTGAAATATCACCAGAAAAATTATTGAAGTATTACAACATACCTCAACTACCCCCTCAAACACCAACGTTTCCCGTTCAGCAAGTATCCCTTAATCCTTACGCTCCACCGGTTCAAACCGCAAATCTTTCCATTAACACGCAACCTAATTGGTGGTCTATGATTTATTATCCCCAACGAACGTCTCTCAACGTTCATGCAGCTAAGTTTGAACCAAAAGAAAAGGGAAGTGATTTGTGTGCAATCGCACCCTCAGTTAAAAAATGAACTTATTAGGTAAGTTATTACACAAATTAAACACTAAATAAATAAAATAAATAAATCATTTTTAGGTTCGACTTAATCGATATCGATTATTCTGAAATTGATGTAATAACGACATCAACTTATATTAAATTAGTAAATATTAAACTTTAAGTTGTTAAAATTATTGTATTGATTATTATTTAGAAAATGTGATAATTTTATATTTTATAAACAAGAGAAACGACTAAATTTTATTTTTTACACCAACAAATAGTTTTTAAACTAACCTAAATTAAGTAAAAATTGGTAAGTATCAGTGGCGTAGCTACTGTGGAGCAGTTGGAGCAGACTGCTCCAGGTGCACGAATCAAGGGGGCGCAAAATCAAAAAAAGCGAAATTTAAATTTAATTACGAGCACTTTAAATACCGACAGAAACCAAAAATTCGCAAAGCGATAAAGAACTTATAAAATTGTAACTTTTTTCGCTGGATATCTTATGTCTTTGTTTCTTTTTGGTTCTTGAAACAAATTTTGATTTTTCAAATATACCGGGTGTCCACGAAACTAGGGCCACCCCTGTAGTTTCTTTATTTATGAAAATACAAATTTGAAATTTTAGTGTTTTCTGGTATAAGAAAACGCATTTATTGAACTAAAAACAATAATTTCACGTCACTTCACAAATGACATCAACTTTCTTACGTTTGTGACAAAAAATGTTTTTTTCTGAACTTTCAAATAAAATTTTTGATTTTTGTTAATAAAACCTATTAATACTTCTCCTAAATAATTTGAATAGGTAAAATACATTTTTGAGAAATTAATTTTTATAATTTTTAAAATGCGCTTTTTAAAAATATCTTTATTTTTTTCAAGTGGCATGATAGCGGGGCCACCCCCTATTTAGCTAAAGGATTTTTTTCCGATTACAGTGATCCCAGAATGTAGGTCGAAATCTTAAGTTAACTTACTTATTGCTGTTTATAACAGCTGTTGATAAATTGATAAATTAAAAAGATTAAAAAAAAAGAGTAAATAAATATTTGCAAAAATCGCATTTTAAAAATTAGTTTCTCAAAAACGACCGAATGAATTTCATAATTTACAATTTTGTGACGTTCTTTCCTGGAGATGTTTTCTTTTTACTATGTTCGGTAATAACTCGGGCGCCAGGACCTTTTTGACGTGGGGTCCACATCGATGGTGTTCTGACAAAAGGGCGTAAGCGACAAAAATCAAAAAATGAGTTATTGGTATCCTTAAAAATCCCTGCTTAAGCGCCACAACATTAGCATTTAAAACTATTAAAAAAAAAATCTGCCCAAGATTAAAACCCATACATTGATGCGTAAGCGACACGTTTTTTCCAGCTGTGTATTCAGTTTCGTTCACGCACCGTGTAAAGTAGGCGCTTACGACGATCGGGTGTTTTGATACAAGAAATACTAATGTAAGTAGTCATTTTTAATGTAACTAATATTAAACAACAGGAAATTAATATTATTAATGTAAATCTAACATTTAACATCTTTTAAAGTAGCTTAATTCACGTTTAAAGTTTTTAGTCGCTTACGTCTTTTTTTTCATACATTCTTGATCGCGTAAGCGACACTACTAATGTAAATTTACTACACCAAAAATTTATTGTTTTTAATACTTTCTTATACTAATGTATTAGATTTTTTTGATCCAATACTTTGTTATAATAGTTTTTGTTTTAAATTAATTGTTAACATTGACCGACTATAATCAAAACTAGGAAAAAAATCTAATTTAAATTTGTATCTTCTTTTGTCGCTTACGCCTTTTTTTCTTCTTAGCATGAAAAATTCACGAACGGCACGAATAATGAACTTGGCTCTAAATCTAGAAGAAAATACTCCTGTAAATTCATTGCCTACATCTACAGAAAATATTTCATTGTTGGATGATATTCCCATCCTTCTTAACATAACTAATGAGTTAAATGGGCAAGATTTGCTTTATGATAGTAACTGCTATTTCTTACCTGATGTTTCTTTTTCCATTGAAAGTACCCCAAGTAATATCGAAATTCAAAATGTAACAAATGCGGAAGCTGTAATTGAAAATGATGAGATAAATAGATCAATTTCTCAGAGAAATAGTGACTCCAGTACAAGTTCTTCAGAAGAAAGCAACGAAAGTGAATTCGTAGACAAAATTCAAGCAAGAAAAAAGAAGAAAATTACAAAAAAAGAAAAAAACAAGCAAAGAAGAAATTTGGGTTTACCTTATTTAAATTATAAGGATAGAAAAGTTGATAGAAAAACTCCTTTACAAAATCCATGTGCCAATAGATCCAATTGTAGAAATACTTGTAAATTATTTTCTGAAGAAGAAAGGAAACAACTTTGCGATAAATTTTGGAAACTAGGAGATAGCACAAAACGAAGAGCGTTTATCAATGGATGCATTAAAATAATTCCTATTAAACGGAAAAGAGTCGAGAATTCAAGAAGATCTTGCACTCAAGAGCACTACTTTATTAAAGATGGCGTACAGCACCAAGTTTGTCAACAATTTTATTTGGCAACACTTTCCACAACTCAACGGACTCTAAGAAATTCACTAGAGGGCAAAGAAAATCTTATAGACGACCGCAGAGGCAAGCATTCGCCAAAACATAAGGTTAAAGCTGCTGAAAAGGTTTTTTTCAACAAATTTATTAAAAATTTGCCCGCTGTGCCTTCTCATTATACTAGAAGTTCAAGTAAAAAATTATACCTTCCTTCTGATATAAAGAATTTTTCAAATTTGTATAAAATGTACACAGGTGAATGTGAACAACATAGCATGGAAGCTATTATGAGTTTCTCAACTTTTATGAAACTACTAAAGAAAAATTATAATATTGGCATTCATGTTCCAAGAAAGGACAAATGCATTACATGTGAGTCATATAAAAATATTCCAGATGCTTTAAAAACGGAAAATGATCAAAAAAATTATGTTAACCATATCGAGCAAAAAGAAAAGGCCAAAGCGATTTTTCTGGAAGATCAATTAAAATCAAGCCAAGACGGATATCTTGTAATATCATTCGACTTACAAAAAGTATTAGCGACTCCTCACGGTGATAATTTACTGTTAGGATTTTCACGAAAATATGCCTACTACAATTTTACCATTTATGAAAGCAAAACTAAAAATGGGCATTGCTATTTGTGGGGTGAACGAGATGGAAAGCGAGGATCCATCGAGATAAGCTCCAATTTATTTTCATATTTAAATAAACTTGATGCTTCAGGCCAGTATACCAAAATATCCATGTATTGCGATAACTGTCCTGGGCAAAATAAAAATAAAATACTATTTACAATGTTGAAGTACTTCATAGAAAATTCACACAACATAGATCAAGTAACGTTAACATTCTTAGTTTCTGGACATACTTACATGCCAGTCGATAGTGTCCATGCTACCATTGAAAGGTATATAAAAAAAATGAATGTACAAGCACCTTCAGAATGGCCAACTGTTATTCGAAATAGTAGAGTTAAACCAAGACCATTTTTAGTTGAGGTGTTAAACTTTACTAATTTTCAAGATTGGAAAGAATTGGTAAATAAAAAGGTTTTGAAGGAAGTACAAACAGGAGACGTGATAAATATTAAAAACATTAAGATTATACAATTTAAGAAAGGACAAGAAAATATTGAAGTAAAAACTAATTATCAAAAAGATGAAAATTTTATTGATGTACAATTTCAAATAAATAATAATGAAATTCTACTAAAGAATGTATACAGTGAGGAATTGCCCATCAATAAAAAAAAGTTAAAAGATTTACAAACACTTTGTAAAAACAACACAATTAAACCGGAATATCACTATGAATATTTAACATTAAAATCTAGTACAAACGTGCCTGATGCACTAAACGAAAGTGATATTGAAGACTATAATATTTTACCAAAGGAGTAATTATTTTCCAAAGATTTTATATACACATTATATATCTGTTTTTGTTAATTTTTTGATAGAATTTTTTTTTTGTTAAGAATAAAATATATTTTTTTATAAACATTTTTATTGTATTATAATAAAAACAGTTAAAAATCTAACTTTTGTATTTGATTTAAGCGCCATGATTTAAATGAATCAAATAAATTAAAATTTGCGTAACGACACGTAAGCGACAATTCGAACAAAAATTAGCGTAGAAGAAAGTCGTAAGTGTCGCACAAAAAGACGTAAACGCTAAATTATACAGAAAAAAGACGTAAGCACCAAAACTAATTAAAACTAGTTAATTAAAAAAAACTGTATAAATTAAGTAACATAGAAAGATATAAAATACATTTTTGATGAAGAAAAAAAAAATTTTTATCATTTGGTCTATAAAATTTTGTTTAAAACGTTTTTTTTCTCTCCTGAAAAATTACCTATATGTCGTTTACGCTCTTTTGTCAGAACACCATCGATGTTTTGAGCGATGCTGATAGCTCCTAAAATCGCCGAAAGATGGACGCAGCGACTTCCCAGGTGATCAGTGAAGAACCTGAAATCGGGTTGTCGGGTCGTTTGAGCAGAGCTCAGTAAAATTCAGGTTTAATATAACTTTATTTTGTCATTCAAAATAAATCCAAGAACTGAAAAATATCTCAGCAAGCCATGCAGCAAACTAAGTAACTAAACAGGTACAGGGTTATTGGAAGCGAGAAGCGACGCGTTACGAAGCGTTTTATCAGGACAGTCAGTCGGAAAATACAAATACGGTTCACGGAAAATTCATCGTAGAAAATTCATCGTAGAAAATTCATCGCGGAAAATTCATCGCCAGAAAATTCATCGCGAGAAAATTCATCGCAGGGAAAATTTATCGCTAGAAAATTAATCGCGGGTAAATTCATCGCAAGAAAATTCATCGCAGGTAAAATTCATCGCAAAGAAAATTTATCGCAGGGAAAATTCATCGAATCAATATGTTTTATTGAACGATAACCGTAGAAGATTTTTATTAAAATTTATACTCAAGGGAAATTTAAAATATTATATCGCTGCGCGGTACTATCTTTAAACTATCCTCTTAATTAGCACAGTGTTTCATCGTTAGCGAAAGATTTCAAATTCGTTCGTGTTTTTGTTCGTAACATTATTTTTATGTGTTTTCCAAAAATTTCTAATTTTGGTGAAATTAATGGCCTAGTTGCAATTTGAAATTATTTAAACTTTTAAACTATATGTATAATCTTTCTCGGGTAAAAAAATGACGTATATAGATGAGCAAAAAAATTCTAAAACAAATGCATAAACTTAAAACGTAATAAAATTTTGAAAACGGCATCGTTAGAATAATTGTTATTATAGTCGATCTATCCTCTTAAGAATATATGGTGTAATTTTGTACAGACCATTTTACGAAAATTTTTTTTATTTACTGATATACTTGGATATATGTATTTAAAAAATATATTCACTTTGTAAAAAAAGGTAAAAATTCCAATTAAATTTCAGACGATAAATTTTCTATGCGATGAATTTTCTCGCGATGAATTTTCTATGCGATGAATTTTCTCGCGATAAATTTTCTGCGATGAATTTTCCTTGCTATAAATTTTCCTGGCTATGAATATTCTTGCGATGAATTTGATTGCGATGAATTTTCCGGCGATAAATTTTTCTGCGATAAATTTTCCCGCGATGAATTTTACCTGCGAAGAATTTTACTCGCGATGAATTTTCTCGCGATGTATTTTCCCGCGATGAATTTTCCGCGATAAATTTTCTACGATGAATTTTCCGGACCCGGATTGATACGATACCCAATACTCAAGCGACGTACTTTAAAACTGCGTGCCGTAACCAAGTAACAGAAAAAGCCAGGAAAACCAGGTAAACAGGTAACCAGGTAAACAAGTAGCCAGGAAAACAGATAGCCAGGTAGACAGATAGGAATGTGTGATGGACGAGTGGGACTGTTCCACCACACACCAGGTTACTGGTATCCTATGTTTAGACAGGTAGGAATGTGTGATGGACGAGTGGGACTGTTTCACCACACACAAGGTTACGGGTTGTAGACAGAAAGGAATGCGTGATGGACGAGTGGGACTGTTCCACCACACACAAGAAGGTTACGGGTTGTAGACAGGAAGGAATGCGTGATGGACGAGTGGGACTGTTCCACCACGCACAAGGTTACAGGTATTTTACTATTAGACAGGTAGGAATGTGTGATGGACGAGTGGGACTATTCCATCACACACAAGGTTACAGATAACAAGTAACAGGAAACAAAAGCAAGCAAAAGGTAACAGCAAGCAGAAACTAGGTACTCACTTTGGTATCGCTGGAACTGGAGCTGGAGACTTCTAGTACAGCTGACTCGGGACCCGGAACGAAGTTAACAATTTTGGCCGTGCGCGCTGGTTTTATTAAAGGCCCCGCGGTGGGGATTTGAGCTAAGTTGCGAGCGCTATTCTGCTTTAAGTAAAGCGGGGACGCGAGCGCTCAACGGCCTGGACTAGCGCGCACCCGGAATATTTAATTAGTTTAAATAAAACTGCAATTTGATGTTTATTAATTAAATGAATGCGCGAAAAATCCCGGGACGGTTCCTTTTGTTAATTACGGCTGACTTCGGACATAAAATACCTGGATAAAAATATTTTACCAAGCGTTAGAGTTGACGCTTCCCCAGGTGATTTGAACAAATGCTAAAAGCGACTGGATAAGTGGAATTTTTTTCGGTATTATTTTTATTTTAAATAAATAAATAAAATAAAAATAAATTCCCGCGTAAATAAACAACGGAGCGGCGCGCAACGCCGCGGCGGTAAATAATTTAATTGACTTTAAAAGACGCTGTAACGGAACGGGAGGTTCCAGGGGGTGGTTCGATGAAGGTAAAGTAAAGAGATTGGTAATGTTATTACAATTATTTATTTCCACCAGAGCATGGACAAAATGGCGATGAACATGTGAGGTCTCGTTTCCTCGAAACTAATAAAACACATAATAAATTAATAAACTACCTACAAACGCTAACAATTCGCTTACCTAATAACAGGCCGAATATTAACAATTAACACCAAACTTAATATTAACATAAGAAGCACAAAGGCTATTAATTTGGGCACAACCTCGCAACTCGCGGTTTTCGATCTTACACCCGTCACTTAATGAAATAGGCTTCGACACATCCCACCGCGCAGGACATATTTAGTCGGTATCGTCCCGGACCGCCACATCCGCCCCCGTAGCCAATTGAAGGGTTGAAACGTGAGATTGGGTATATGTACCTGGTTCGTGGTAGGGTTTGAGGTGCGAAGCGTGATACATGCCTCGCTCTTTATCGGACTCCGAAAAGACCAAAATATATCCTAAAAGGACCTTCAAAAAGAAACATAAACTTTTTGGTTTCCTCTGACAACGCTGAGGACATAGGGTTGGCGCGTAATAACACCCGATCACCGGGGTCGAATCTGAAACAACCTTTCGCGGGTTTTAAAACTGACCGACGTGCCGCACGGCCCAGTAGGGTCTCTCGAGCTAATATCAGCCGGTCCGGTAGGGTTTCTCCTTCCTGCCCGGGAAAAGATATGAGTTTTCGTAGGACTGATGGAGCACGAGAACCAAAGTGCAGCTCGCGTGGGGAAAACCCGGTGGACTCGTGGACAACTTCATTGATAAGGTTTGAAAATCGGGTTAATTCGAACGCCCACCGTTTGTGTTGATCCGCGCAATAAGCACGAAAGAGTCGAGATAATTCTCGCATGGTGCGCTCTACCGGATTGGATTGCGGGTGACGTACCGAGGAAAAAATTGCCGTCACCCCGACAGAGTTCAGAGTATCCTTCCACTTCTTGGAGGTAAACTGGCTGCCGTGATCTGTTAAAACCTTAGTTGGCTTTCCTACAGTAGGAAAGTAGTTAACCAAGAGTCGGTTTAATATGGCGGTAGTAGATGCTCGCTTTAGCGCATACAAAGTAGTATATTTCGAAAATATATCGACCATGACGCAGATAAACGTAGCGCCCCCGCGTTAAGAAGGCAATGGGCCATAAAGATCCAGGGAGAGTATTTCGTTCTGCTTTTCCGGTATGATTGAAAGCAGAGGTGAGTAGGCATGGGGACGGTTGAGACTGGGAAAATTTCATCGACCGTGGGAAAATTTGATAAAGCGTGGGAAAATAGATAAAGATAAGCTTTAATTAGTGACAAAGCTCGGGTAATTCCGGTCGCGTGCCGTGTATCATCGTCTCGTTGTTGGAAAAAAGCTCGTTTGCTGCGGCTCGAACCGTCGATTTTCGTTTTCAAGTCCAGCGCCTACCCGCGCCGCCGGTACCGTTTTCCGGCCTCCAGACGCGGATACCACGAGCGACCCCCCGGGGCGGGTATCCACCGCCGGCAGCTGTTATCAGTTATCGGACTCCCGGTGCAGATATGCGGTGTCCCCCTTTCTTACGTGGATGCTTTTATTTAAGCGCTTTGAATTGAAGAAAATGCGGCGTTCAAAATCTATTCCTTAAATCGTTTAATTTAAATACTGTAATTTAATAGGTAATTTAAATGCTAGATTTAAATTCGAAAAATTTGAAAATTAATTGAATTAATTTAGCTAGATTTAGTATTTATTATCGAGAAAAGACGCGTGCCCGTTTAAGTGGACTGCTTTAATTAGCGAAGCGTTTTTGCAAGCTCTGCGCATTTCTTGATAAGCATTATTTAATAATCTTCCTTATTTAATTATTTAATAATCTTCCTCGTTTTATTATAGTAGTCGAGCGTTTGTCGCGCAACGGTAACATCCAAAATGGAAAAATTTATTATTGTTAAAGAAAGTGAAAAAAGAGTTCGTCGATTTAATGTTCTCGGAAAAAGTGTTGAATTTAAAATTAAGTCGATACCGAAGGAAGAAAATCCTGTAAATTGGGTGCGAACGGCAATTGAAAACATTGTTGAGTACATATCAGCAGATGTTGAGCCGACCGATTATGTTGGACTTACGTTTGGAGATCGTGAATTTTCACGTGGACCAGGCTACCTTGCCTTTCGCGAAGCTCAAAAACTCACATCCCACGACGTATGGAGCCTTATCAACAGCGTGTACCAGTCGAATTCTTCCGGCTTCAACACGGAAACATTTTGTTTACAACTAACAAGTGTTCGTCTGCCTGTTGGTACCGGAAAACCACGTCACGATAATTTCACAGGCTTTTCCGAAGAATGTGCGCAACGTAGGGGTATAATTACCATAAAAAATGCAGACAATTTGTGTTTACCCAGAGCGATAGTTGTCGCCCACGCATATGCCACCAATGATCCCGAACAAGTCAAAGTGCGTCGTGACATTGGGAAGTTGGAAACAATTAGAGCCAAACAGCTGATGACGGACGCGCAAGTGGAAATACCCGAAGAAGGAGCCGGTATACGCGAAATTAAACTTTTTGAACAATTCTTGGTGAATGTCAAAATCACAGTGTACCATTACGAATGAACATTTATGAAGGATCTTCAGCGAGAGACATTAAAGTTAACCTATTGCATTATCAAGGTCATTATAACGTCATCACATCCCTAACTGCAGCGTTTTGTTGTGGATACTACTGCGAGAAATGTCACGCCCCTTTCAACTCAAAATCTCGCCATCGATGTGAACAGACTTGTGTAGCGTGTTACAAAACTCTGCAGTGCGAATTTATTTCCAAACATTTTTGCTCACAATGCAATAGAACTTTTAAAAATGGAGATTGTTTTGATAACCACAAAAACAATGGGACCTGTGCGAAAATTCGTGCGTGTTCATTATGCATGAAAATTATTAAAAAAGTCGTCAACATACATGCGGGGAAATATTTTGCAAAATATGCAACAAACATCAGCCACAAAACCACATGTGCTATATGCAGCCGGATACACGAAAGCCAAAAACTGAGAAGATTTTATTTATTTTCTACGACCTGGAGACGAGACAAGAAAAGCGAATAAATGAAAAATCTGTTTTACATATACCAAATCTATGTGTGCTCAATCAACGCTGCTCTCTCTGTATTAAGGAAGCTGAAAATTTGGTTTTATGCAAATCGTGCGGTTTTAGACAACATGTTATTGACTATAAGGAGGATGTTATTAAACTATTTGTCGAATTCATTTTTAAACAAAGAAAACTTTTCCAACAAGTTGTTATAATTGCACACAACGGTTCGGGATTCGACCATCAGTTTATTTTGAATTATATATTGACAAATACATCTCATACTCCTGAGTTGATAATGCGAGGAACTAAAATCGTGACAATGACCTTTGGTTCAAATCTAAAATTTCTGGATTCGCTAAATTATTTTCCCATGGCTCTTTCGAAATTACCGAAAACGTTTGGATTAGGTGATAATTACAAAAAAGGCTATTTTCCACACTTGTTTAATACGCAAGAGCATGAAAATTATGTGGGACCTTTACCCGATGCCTGCTACTACTGTCCGAACTCCATGAAATCGGATGAACGCACAAAGTTTCTTTCGTGGTACGAAGAAAATAAAAACAACGAATTCAAGATGCAGCGAGAAATTGTCGAGTATTGTGTTTCGGATGTTGAGATTTTAACCGCCGCATGTATGAAATTTCGACAACAAATGTTGGAAGTGGGAAACGTATGTCCCTTCACCGAAGCGTGTACCATTGCGTCCGCATGCAACAAGATCTACAGACGCAATTTCCTAAAACCAAATACCATTGGAATAATTCCGAAAGGAGGTTATCGAAATTGTGATATACAATCAAAAATCGCCATGCAATGGTTATTATGGGAAGAACGAGAGAGACAGATATAAATATTGCACATTCGGTTAAACAACGTGAAGTCGTGTTGGGAGGCGTAAAAGTCGACGGATTTTGCGAGGAAACAAATCAAATTTTTGAATTTCAAGGCTGCTATTATCATGGACATACGTGTCACAAATACAACAGAGATGCTCCGTCATACGAAAATCCCCAGGAAACGTTGGCACAGAGGTACGAGTCGACTGTTGCCAGAGTGGAACGATTAAGAAGCTTAGGGTATGAAGTTATTGAAATGTGGGAGTGTGATTTTCGTAAACAAATGCTGGTGAATCCTGAAATTGAAAAATATGCCGCAAGTCATCCGCTCTTTGTTAATTTTCCTCTAAATCCACGAGATGCTTTTTACGGCGGAAGAACGGGCAACGTAAAAACTTACCACAAGTGCTCGAAAGAAGAAAAAATTCGCTACATTGACATTTGCTCCCTGTACCCGTGGGTGTGTAAATTTGGAAAATTCCCCGTAGGACACCCTCAAGTGTATGTTGGTTACGAGGAATGTGGAGCGTTTGATCTTAGCAAAACCGATGGACTTATCAAATGTAAAATATTACCGCCTCAAGACTTGTATCATCCGGTGCTGCCTCAGAAAATAAACAATAAACTAATTTTTGCTCTATGTTCTAAATGTTATGAAATTTAAAACGTTGCCGAGTGTGGGCATAGTGAAGATGAAAGAGCTTTTACCGGCACCTGGGTCATCGACGAGGTGAATAAAGCGCTTGAGAAAAACTACAGAATTCTCAATATTTACGAGATTTGGAAGTACGACGTTGAACAATATGACATGATTAAAAAGTGCGGCGGTTTGTTTACAGCCATGATGAATAAATTTGTCAGGTTGAAACAGCAGGCTTCAGGCTGGCCAGCGGAGTGTGTAACGGAAGAGCAGAGAAACGATTACATCGAAAACTTTTTTGAGCGTGAAGATGTTAGGCTGGAATTTTCGGAAATTATTGAAAACAGCGGTATGAGATCCTTTGCCAAATTGATTTTAAATTCGTTTTGGGGAAAACTTGGGCAGAGAGAGAATCAGCCCAAAACGAAAATTGTAAAGAGACCCGACGAATTTTTCGATATGCTGACTAATCCGGCCATATCTGTCTGCGGTATTCTCCCAATAAACGAGGATACCATCGTTATAAATTACGAGTTTATCGAAGAGTCTTATAATATATTAAAAACTGTAAATGTGTGTTTGGCTGCATATACAACTACGCAGGCCCAGCTTAAGCTCTACAGTTACCTGGAGAAACTTGGAGAGAGGGTGCTTTACTATGACACAGACAGCGTAATTTATGTAAGCAAAGGTGTTGAGGCAGATTACGAACCGTCTACAGGTAATTTTTTGGGCGATATGACCGACGAGTTGGAAGCTTATGGACCGGGCAGTTACATTACCGAGTTTGCTTCTGGAGGCCCGAAAAATTATGCTTACGTTGTTTTCTCACCGTCTACAAATAAGTGTGTGGAAGTTTGTAAGGTAAAAGGCATAAGCATTACCCATGACGTGTCGAAAACTATAAATTTCACCGCAATGAAGAACCTAGTTTTAAATGATGAGCCACCGAAAAAAATATTTTATAAAAATTTCCGACGAACTAAGACTCACGAAGTGATCATAAAGGATGAAGAAAAAGTGTTTAGAGCAAATTCTACAAAAAGAAAATTTGACGACAACGGTCACGATTCTTTCCCCTTTGGTTATAAGAAGACGAAGGAGGAGAACATTAATAACCACTAGATTATAATCCATATCGATTCAGCTCATAGGAGTTTCTGGTAAAAATTATCAAAAAAGGTAGCTCATCTAAAAATAGATGTTTTAACAAGTCCGAACACGTTCATTCCTGCATTATATTAAAAAAGGTGGGATTAAGTGGTTTATAAATACGACGATTCGAATAAAATAATGAATTTTAGATTTAATCGTTCAAAGTGAAAGTCCAAAATGAGCAAGCGGTCATCTGTTGGGAGTAATTGCGCTAAACCTCCAGGAAATAAATCACAAAAGGTTCAAAAAATGTGGTATGTTTTACTATTACTCAAAATTAATTTTTAATATTTAAAATTATTATTTACAGCTATAACGCTAAAGATGCGATTCTTAATACAGTTTTTCTGCCATCTGGGGAAGGCGTACATGTTCGGGAAAATGACGAAGGAGAGCTGTACTTGAAACAAAGTGATGCAAGTAGACTCTTTGAAGGATTTTACGATTTAGATGATTTGTGTATTGGAGGAAGAGAACCAAAAATTGTACCAGATAACGAATTTGATGAATGTGAGTGCGACTAAATATTTTAACTACCTACCCCTTTTGTATTTTACTAGTATATAAATTTATCACATTTTTTTTTTATTTTAGCCCCCTTTATGAACTATATTAACGACACGATTAAAAATTTTGATGACGAAATTAAACAAGATGATTGCGTCTTAGTGGGAGAATCAACATATCCCCTTAATAAATCCAAAACTAAATACGTTTCAGTGGGGTTATCTCCTACTTTGGGTTTTATTCCGGTGATCAAAATTTGGAGCAAAAGAAATTTCATTTGCCTTACTCAGCAAGAATGGTATGACTTTTTGGAAATCGACATAAAAAAACTTGAACTTGGTCAAAAAATTATTTTAGGAAATTTTGAACTTATAAAAGAGCATCTTAAAAAATGTAATGTTTTAAAAATTATTTATCGAGATTTCCAACTCGTTTTGGAACTACAAACCGTAACGAATTTATTTGCGCTCAATTACTTACTAAATTACAAAATGAAAATGTTGGTAGATCAAAATTTTTTTGATTATTATGATTTAATTTTACGTTCATGTTTAAAATTAAAAGGCGATATAAGAGTTAACATTTTAACTCTTGTTAGAGAAAATACAAATTCGCCAAACGTATTGTTTATGCTGGAATCTTTACATTTAGCTTATAATAAAATAATTTATGACTTGAAATATTTGAATACATTTATTTAAAATTTGTAATCATGTTTAACTTGAAATTATTATACCCTCTCAAATAAATATTAATAAGTATCTATATTCGTTTATTTTTAATTCATCCTTCACAATTTATTAATAACACGTTTTATATTCAACTACGCAATTTCTTTTATCTTAGTATTTCAAAATATTTCTAAGGAGCAGTCGAACTAAAAATGCCGACTCTAAGAGATTTAGATAAAATAAATGAAGCGATATTAGCGTATGAAAACGACAAATTTTCCAAACATACAATCCAATACCTCCCTGAAATATTCCTTAGAAAAATGGAGGGTTTAAAATTGCAAGAATTTTGGTCGAATCTACCGGAAAACTTTAAGCAACAAAAATATTTTTTAGATCGTTTACCATGCCACAAACACTACAATTTACCAAATCAGAAGACTCATATTGATGGACCCCCTCCCCCGATATATTGTTGCTATGAATGCAAGAAGGAAAATTTGTCTAAATGAAATAAAACTGCAAAATAATATGAATATATTTTATTAAAAGTATTGTTTTATTTTATATAATTTTATTTTTATCTATCCAGCTATTGTGTGTTTCATTAAATCCAAACCACTTGACAAATACTTTATTTCCTTTTTTGCGCAAAATTTTCTCCACTAGGTACACATCTTCAAATTTGGCTTTTTGGAGCTCCTCATTGTAAAATGAACCTTTTATTTCTTGACCGTTTATATCTTCTAATAAATATGTTACCGGATATGTTAAATTAATCTTTGTTATTCGAAACAATTCTGGTGTCCAGTTTATACCGTAACTTTTATCGAAAATTGCTTTTTGTTTACTTATCCTTACAATATCATTAATTTTAAACTTATTATTTGGTAGTACTACTTTTGGAAAATTATAAATGTTTTTTAAAAAATCATGTTTCTTTGTAACATCACACGGTTTCATACCAGTTGTTCTATGTTTGGTTTCATTGTAGGATTTTATAATATTTGGTAGAGCATTGTACCAACTGTATTTTCCAATAATACTAAAATGTTTGTACATTTTTTCCTTTAGTGTTCTAATAACGCGTTCAGCCATAGAAGCTTTCACTGTGCTATATGAAGAATAATGATTAATCTTATGTTTCTTCATTAATTTTTCAAAATGTTTATTATAAAATTCTTTTCCATGATCTGTGTGCAGATTTTTAGGTATTCTGCCAGAATTAAAAATTTGTTTCAAACTACCCGATACTGTTTCGCCAGATTTATCTTTTAAAGGAACAGCCCACGCAAACTTTGAAAAGCAATCAATTACAATCAATATAAATTTATGGCCTTTATTTTCTCTTGAATAAAGACCAAATTCGGCTAAATCAGCCTGCCACAGATCATCAAAACCTTTAATTTTTGTTTTTCTTCTCAAATAGTTCTTTCTTGCTGGTTTATGCAATTCATCCACAACTAATTCTTTTATTTTACTCATTAGATGATGGTACGAGTGGTTTTTTAGATAAATTTTAAATCCCAATCCTGGAGGTCCACGTACCGCCGAGCGTACTTTATGCGAATAACGCCCAAATTTGTCAACACTCATACTAGGAGATTATTATTATTAATGATCGCAAAATACAAAACTAAGTTATTTTATAGTATAATATTAGCTTCTCGAAGCTCTTCCTCTATTCGTATCATTTCATTTCGATGTGAGGTATTTCCAGCATTTTTAGAAGACTGAAGTAGACATAACCGATCTACCAACTCGTTTGGGTCATCCCAGTAAACGTACTGATACGGTTTATTTTCCATAGATATAAAACCACTTCCGGATACACTTTCTTTGGAATGAGTGGTAGAAAAAAAGAGAGGTCTAATTATCTCCTGATATTTATAAGATCTGGTTCCTATTATTTGTTTGTTGGGGTCGTAATTTCTTCTTAAAGCATTAGTTCCTTCAAGAATATCTTTATAATTCATTAAAGCTTCCTTGTTGAAATCAATCGGCATTTTTTTGAATAAAAGTTCATATAAACCACGTGTGCCTGTATACTTTTTATTTAAAATAATAAGGTTGGCGCCTTCCAGGTTAACCAAAGTATTTCCAATTTTCCACTCTTCGTTGTCGGGGTTAAACCTAATTCCATGTGTATTATCGTATTCGTAATTTTTATCGTTTATCTTTCCTTCTATGTACTGTCTTGGCAGAGGATCAAAATTACTTTTCCAGTCGTAATAAGTTTTAGGGTCGATTTTATCGATAAAAGTTTGATAAATAGGTTTATCTTTAATAGATATTTTAGCATTGCCGTTGTCGGTATCATTACCATCATTATCATTATTATCATCATCATCACCATCACCATCATCATCATCATCATCATCATCATCATCATCATCATCATCATCATCATCATTATCACTGGTTTCGCCCCCAGATGTAAATGGTAATTTTAAAGCCTTTATTTTAGACTTAAATTTTTGTGAGGTTGCTTTCCTTTTTTGAGATAATTTTGAAGTTGTTATCTTAGATTTAAATTTTTGAGGGATTACTCTCTTTTCTCGAGGCGTGCTTATCAAGCTAGGTTCTTCAGGTTCCTTTTTAATCTTGGTTGTTGTGCCAATAAAATTCTTAAGCGGATCTATTAACGGCTTGTACGATTTTATAAGATCGTCTTCTTCTTTGGCTCTTCCTACTTTAAGATCACGAAACTTTTTACGAATGATGTTTTTCGTGTCAATAATGTGTTTTTTTAACTTTCTTTCCTCCATTACTGTGCTGTTTTGTTAACCTTTCTATTTAAACTAAATATTTTTTTAAAGATGATAACTTTATATACTTATAGTTTCCATATTAGTTTATGTACAGGTACTTTAATTGTTCCAGAACAGGCCAATGATTGATTATTTCAGGTTTTTAACTGGTATTAATTGATTTTTAACCGGTATTACTGGTTTTAACTGATATTTATCTGTTTTTAACTGAGTTTAACTGGATTTTATCTTAACAGAACTTTATTTATTTGAATATCTTTCGGTCTTTTATAAAATTATAAATTCATCAATTTTTTTACGATAGCGACCTTTATTTACAATACTTTCTTTATCAATTACTAAATACCCATGTTTTTCTTTCCAACTCTGAGCAAAGTTGTTTAAACTGTTCAAATTTCATGTCAGTACCCACATGATCTCGGTAAATATGCTTTAAGTTAAGCTCATCTTGTCTAAACAGTACAATAAAGTTTGCGTTATCTCTGATTAATTGTTTGGGTATACTGGTGTAAGTTTGACATAAATAGAACGAGTCAACATCGTTATGTCTCCCCATGCTAAAATATTCTTTAATATTATTTTGTTTATGACATGCTACATCATCAAAGATAAAAATCGAATGTTTTTTCGCTCTACAAGGGCTTAAAATGTCGGTATTTTCTTTGTACTGATAAAACCCAATTTCTGAAAGGGAATCCAGAACCTTCTTAAGATAAATATATTTTGGTTGATTTAACGATTTTGAGTAAATATATATGTTTTCAAACTTTAATCCATTCTTATCAAAAAGTAAACTTAACATAAGATTAGTTTTTCCACAATTTGAAGGACCACAAATTACGGCTCTAATGGAATTAGGAAGCAGTGGACCGTGTTTTTTTTTAATAAACGTATGACCTCGTCCAACGATATTATCCAAATTGATTACCGGAAGTGACTCCTTCTGCTTAACCGTCCGCATTATACTGATTACTTCATTTGTATTTTCTTGGTATATAAAAGGAAAAGCTTAAGTCGTGAACAGTTTAAATGCCTGTCTACTATGGTGGTGGATGGATGAATACAATTATAAACAAGTTACCGTTTGAGTTGCACCTACCCGGTTATCAGTTTTGTGGTCCTGGTACTAAATTAGAAGACCGTATTAAACGTGGTGATACCGGTATAAATCCATTGGATTCTGCCTGTAAAGATCACGATATTGCATATTCTGAAAACAAGGAATTGTCCGAACGTCATAAAGCCGACAAACTTTTGTAAAAAGCGGCTTGGGCCAGATTCAAAACCGGTGACGCATAGTTTGGTGAAAAAACAGCAGCGTTGGCAATTACAGCAGCTATGAAATTAAAGCGAAAAATGGGTATGGGTTTAAAAAGTAAGGCGAGGAGTAGGAAAGTTGCGCTAAGAAGTGGTGTTGTAATAAAAGCAAAACAAGCGCTAAACGGATTCAAAAAGAAATTTAAAAATTTTGAAAATAATAATAAACTTTTAAGAGAAGGTGCAAATGTAGCACTTTCGGCAGCCCGTACCGCTGTTCGTGAGGCTGGAGGAAGGAAAAAAATTCGAAAACCAAGAATAATCCCGGTACCAAAACATGGTGGAGTGTTACCCTTGATACCTATTTTTGCAGGATTAAGTGCATTAGGTAGTTTGGTGGGAGGATCAGCCGCAATTGCGAAAGCCATCAACGATTCTAAATCAGCTTCAAAGAAGTTGGAAGAGGCCCTACGACACAACAAAACTATGGAGGCTATTGCATTAGGTAAGCAGGGGAGAGGCCTGTACCTAAAGCCTTATCGTAAAGGTCTTGGACTCTACATTCAAAATAAAAAAAACTATTAAAAGAGCTACCTCGAAAACCATTAACGGATTTGGAAATTATTAAGTTTTTAAAAAAATATCCAGTTAGAAATTTTAGAGGAATTTATATGAGAAACAGTTTACCACACAAACCACTAAGAAATGAGTGTGCAATTATAAACCTGGATACAACCAGTGGAGAAGGAACACATTGGGTTGCCTACAGGAAAAGTGGTAATAGTGTCTCTTATTTTGATAGTTTTGGAGATTTGCAACCACCTATGGAGCTCCAAAAATATTTTCGTGGTAGCGATATTAAATATAATTATAATAGATTTCAAAAGTTTAACACTTTCAATTGCGGACACTTGTGTCTAGAATTTTTGTTATTTTCAAAATAATAAAAGCAGGTGGACAATTTTTCTAATGTTCAGTTATGTCTCAGACGTTTACCCTACAAGGTAACACTTCTACACTAAGTGTTACTTATTTTCCAACGATTGATTTGGACCCTGGTTCGCAATACAGCCTTGGACTTATTGGTTTTCATGCATACAATTCTGTGCCAAACATTGAGGACGGGTGTAATAAGTTCTATTTTGATGACTACGTAATTACAATTCCAACAGGGTCATATGAGATTGATGACATTGAAAAATACCTTCAAAAAGAATTACAATTATTTTTACCACCTAATAAATCAAAAATTGATCCTGATCAAATCATAAGTTTAAATCCGAATAACAACACTTTAAAGTGTGGAATATCATCTATATTTAGTTTAAATTTTAATCCGCCAGATTCAATTGGAAAACTGTTGGGGTTCTTGGGTACATCTCTTTTATTACCCGGCAAAGTTTACGAGTCCGACTTGCCAGTTCAAATTATTAAAGTGTCTAGTGTGAGAGTTGAATGTAATATTATAAGTGGAGCTTATTACAATAACAAGCCTTCTCATTCATTATTTGAGTTTTCAATAAACGTCGAACCTGGTTTTGCAATTAACATTGAACCCCAAAGTATTTTCCAGTAAATACAAAAAATATTGACAATATAACAATCCGATTTTTGGATCAAAACGACAACCTAATAAACTTTAGAGGGGAAGAAATTATTGTTCGAGTGGAGCTAAAAAAAATATAAATATGGGAATCAAATACGAGTCGAGTGAATATAAAAGTGGAATGTATAAACCAAAAATCATCACTAAAAGGAATTACCTCAAAGTGTTAACATCGAGAAGCATACAGAAATTAAAAGCACTCGGTTACAATGTCAATGTTGCAAATATTTAATAATGTAACCTTTGAAGAGAAGATCAGTAAGGAGGAGTTCCACAGTTATCATCCTCGAACGCAACATTTTGGTAATAACGATGAAATACGGATTGCCATTCAACACCAGGGCTTATACACACTTCCATGTGAAAGTTTTGTTTATATTGAAGGCTCCATCATCAAACCCACACCTGTAGACAAAGACCTTGCAATTGAATTTAAACTTGTAAATAATGCATTTGCATTTCTGTTTGAGGAAATTCGTTACGAATTAAATGGTGTTGAAATTGATAAAGTTAGAGATCCAGGCATCACTAGTACCATTAAAGGATATGTATCATTGGGAGAAAGAGAATCAAAATCCTTAAACGTTGCCGGGTGGTGCCCATTAATCGAAATTGTTCAATACCATTTCGAAGATAAAGACTCATTTTTTGCATGTATACCCTTAAAAATGTTAATGGGCTTTGCCGAAGATTATCGTAAAATTATTATAAATGCGAAACAGGAGTTGGTGTTAATTCGGTCCAGAACAGATAAAAACGCATATGTAGGTTCTGACAATATAAAAATCGTTATTTCTAAAATCCAATGGCATGTTCCGCACGTTATGGTGAACGATGAGATTAAATTAGAAATGCTAAAGAGACTGAATCTAGATCGGCCAATTTCAATTCCTTTTCGAAAATGGCAGTTAATGGAATTACCTGGGTTGAGAAGATCCAATAAAGAAGTTTGGTCTGTGAAAACTTCTACGAATTTGGAAAAACCTCGCTATGTTATAGTAACCTTTCAACAAAATCGAAAAGAGGTGGCTAATAAAGATTGCTCTTTATTTGATCACGGGTTTATAAGAAATATGAGGGTTTATTTGAATTCTGAGTGCTACCTTTATGATAATTTAAACCTAAATATTAACAAAGATAGTTATGCAGTTGCTTATTATATGTATTCGCAATTTCAATCAAGTTATTATGATCGACATATAAATGAGCCCCTGTTTGATTACTCGGATTTTAAGGATCGTATGGTTTATGTTTTTGATTGTTCCAAACAAAGTGAAGCTGTCAAATCATCATCGGTCGATTTAAAAATTGAAATAGAAGCGACTAGAGTTTTTAATGACGAAATGAGAGCATATTGTCTTATTTTAAGTGATGCAATTGTTGAATATACACCTCTGTCTGGAATCGTGCGTACAATTATGTAATGAAGACCGTACGTTTTTCAAATAAAATCATTGTCAACTTCTTTCCTACATATGATGATGAAAAGTACGATAATATTGACTGGAAGTTTGAAACAGCAAATAGAATAAGATTCGAAAATCGTATTGCACAATTTGAGAAATTCTTTACACCCTTTTTGAAAAAAAAATTAAAATCTATGAATAATAATAACGTAATAATAGTGGATATTCAAGGATATCGAATGAGAAGAAATGGGTTTATTCCAAAAAAGCTTGCAATTAAAAAGAATAATGAAACCACTAAGCTATTCCTTTTTAAACCCGATATACCGTTTAATAAATTAAGCGAAGAAGATAAGAGGCAAATTTTTTGGTTAGAAAGAAATTATCATTGTTTGCGATATAATTCTGGTACAGAAAGATTAAACAGTTTTGAACTTGTAGTAAACGACTTTATTACAAGTAAAAACGATATCGTTTACATAAAGGGACACCAAAAGCAAGATTTATTACAAAAATTTCTTCTATGTAATGTTATAAATTTGGAAGACGATCTGAATTGTCCTTCTCTTCATAAAAGTGAACACGAATGCGAATATCATTTAAAACACATTTGTTATTGCGCAAGACGAAATGTTCAAGTCTTACATGAATATCTAAATAATTTATAAACATATTTTAATATAATAAATTAATTATTAAACTAAATTGGTCTGATTTAATTACCTTTAAATAACTGCAATTAAATTAAAAAAGAAGAGGATATCAAATGGTGCTTATCAAAGAATGTGCAGAGAATGCAAAAACGCGTGCGTAATTAAAAAGAGTAGGTAATTTAAAAATAGTATACTTACTTTTCGATGATTTTCTCTTATTATTGATGAAACTATGATATCAGAATGAGTATTATAGAAAAAAAATATTAATAAAATAATAATAGTGGTAATCTTACATTTATTAAAAAACACAAAACTTAATTTGATACAGTATAATTAAAAGCATCACTTTTTAACGCACACAAATTCTATGATAATAAATGATTAAAAATAATTAATTTAACAAAATAATCCCAGTAATTTCTTAATTGTAAAACCAGAAGTGGGATCTTGAGGATGGATAAGCATCGTCTTCAGAGGATTATTCTAAAATAATAAAATACACCTTTTTAAACACTCTAATAAGATAATAATTGAAACTAATCAACTTACCTTTAAAATAATCAATAACCATATCGGGCGTTTCTTTGTCCCCCACTTAAAAAAAACCACGAATTTTTAAAAACAAAGGCTTCTCGGCTGCATTCTGGTTGTACTCCAAAATCGCAGGATCGGGAAACGCTGCCCAAAATCGTTGTGGTAGCCACAACGAAAATTCCCCCATATCAGCCAAAATCTTCTTACCATATCTGGTATCAACACACTTAACCGAACAAATTTTATATTTTTGGTTTATTAATAATTCTTTTGCCCTTTTCACTGGTTTTAAAGAGGAGGAAGCACTTTGTAATTTAGAAATATCCATGTTAGGAAATGTGGTGTTTTCAGGTCTACTGCAAATTTAACTATGCCTATAAACTTCTTTACCCTCTGTATCTATTTTCAAATTGGCTGACACATCATTTTAATTGTTAATGTTAATATTATTAAATCAGTTTCTTCGTATACGTTTAAAGTATACTAGAGATTAAAATATTATAAATATTAAAACGGAAAGGACAATAGCCGCTTCACATAACTTCGATAAAATATGCAAAATTTAAACTTACTTTCTTGCGGTATATGTTTGAAATAGATTTTTAAGAAAATCTCGCCGACTTTGAATAAAATATTTTAAGGATACAATGTTTATGTATTTTTGGTTTAATATTACCGATAAATTTTGAAATTCCGGAGGAGAATTCTTATGATACAATAAATTATTCACAACACTATTTATCTCCTTAATTTCTATTTCAAGCTGTTCGTCGATATAATCAGTTTCAATTTTAATACGAAAGTCAGGTAATATATATTTGTGTAAGGTATTAGCAAACCCAAAAAATTTAATTCGGAATTGAGGCTTTCGACTAAGACCTCCCAATATGTTTACTCCTCTCCCCGTTTTATAAGTAGATAAAAATTTGAAATATTTGTACTTGTAGAGAGCCATAAATTATTAGGTACTTTACAAATAACCCGTCTTTTAAAGTTAATAAGGGAATATTTTAAACTCATTGCTACAAAATAATTACTTGAAATGGTTTCTTAAGAAAATACTTCATATTATAATAGGTCTTTATATAAATATTGCGATTCCTCAGACAGTATGCTGAATCGTATTGTGAATTTTTAGTTCTCGTAAGCTAATGCTGCATTTTGTTAAATTTAAAGCGTTTAAATAAAAGCATATCTGCACCAGGAGTCCGATAGCCGCTGCCGACGGGGGATACCAGCCCCAGGGGTTGCTAGCAGGAGACATAAAATTTTATTGAAATTATATTTTAAATCGTTTATTATCAAAATCAAAATTAAACCCCGACTATGATAAAAGGTGGCTTAAGAATCATCAATACGGTCTTCCGGCTTTACGGGTGATTGAATTATGACCAATTTATCGATTTAACCCAAGTCCAAATTATCGTTACCCATTATGTGGTCAAAATAAAAGCGTTTAAATGGTGTGTGATGTGTCGGCGCCTTGAATGCTTATCAAGAAATGCGCAGAGCTTGCAAAAACGGGCACGCGTCTTTTCTCGATAATAAATACTAAATCTAGCTAAATTAATTCAATTAATTTTCAAATTTTTCGAATTTAAATCTAGCATTTAAATTACCTATTAAATTACAGTATTTAAATTAAACGATTTAAGGAATAGATTTTGAACGCCGCATTTTCTTCAATTCAAAGCGCTTAAATAAAAGCATCCACGTAAGAAAGGGGGACACCGCATATCTGCACCGGGAGTCCGATAACTGATAACAGCTGCCGGCGGTGGATACCCGCCCCGGGGGGTCGCTCGTGGTATCCGCGTCTGGAGGCCGGAAAACGGTACCGGCGGCGCGGGGGAGCGGACGCGGGATCTGGCTGCTGGAGCGGAAGGCGTCGTATTTCAGCACATTTAAACGTCCCATTAGCAAGTAAGCTCTACAGTCGCGAGGCTTAGGCGCTGGACTTGTAAACGAAAATCGACGGTTCGAGCCGCAGAAAACGAGCTTTTTTCCAACAACGAGACGATGATACACGGCACGCGACCGGAATTACCCGAGCTTTATCACTAATTAAAGCTTATCTTTATCTATTTTCCCACGCTTTATCAAATTTTCCCACGGTCGATGAAATTTTCCCAGTCTCAACCGTCCCCATGCCTACTGAGGTGGTTTAGGCATAATAGAAACTTTAGTCTTTTGACAAACCGCACAGTGCCTGATTACTCTTTTAACATCGCGGGACATATTTTGCCACCATACGTCTCGTTTGAGTGCGCTCCACGTTTTGAAAGTACCAAAATGACCCAGCGCTTCATGATAGTTGACCACGAAGTCCACCACCATGCTGGAAGGGACGCAAAGCAGATGAGGCTCGTCTGGTGGTGAGCGCAGGTAAAGAATGCCTTCATGAACCAGAACACGGCGTACCACCGTGGCATTCGAACCTTCTGATACCTGTTCATGAATCCTCCGCAGTTTGACGTCCGCTTGCTGTAAAGCACTTAGGCGTGACAATTTTTCCCGAACGGTTTCTGGAAGTCCTGCATAGTCAATACTCTAAAACATCCGCTAACCGGAGCGGGTAGGCGCGAAAAAGGGTAACGCGATAAAACATCGGTGATAATATTATCGGGGCCCTTTATGTATTCAATTTCAAAATCGAAATTTTACAATTGACTCTATGCGAGTTGGGTCAGGTTGTATACCGTTCGAATCCAAAATATATCCTAGATAGTTAACTTGCTCCTTAAAAAACTCGCATTTCTTAAAGCACAACGTAAACCCGGCCCGTCCAAGTCTTTTTAATACTCGGTCTAAATGATCCAAATGATCCTCAATGGTTTCCGAGATTACCAAGAGATCATCGATGTAGGCCACGACAAATTCGTCGAATTCTGGTCCAAACACTTTGGAAATGGCCCGTGAGAACGAGGCTACCGCATTACAGAGTCCAAACGGCATTACACGGAACTGATAAGATTTATTATCAAATAAAAACCCTGTGTACTTTTTACTATTCTCGGCGAGTGGGATTTGCCAGTAGCCTGCTGACAAGTCGAGGCAACTTTTAAATTTAGCTTTAGAAATTGATATTAGAATTTCTTCTATCGGTCGGGGTTGTTCGTGGTCTCGGACGGTGATTAAATTTAACTTCCTTGCGTCCAAGCATATGCGCACGGATCCGTCTTTCTTAACCGCCGTCACCAACGGATTTATATAAGGTGTTGGGGCCCTTTCCGCTACGCCCCAGGCCTCCATTTTAGCAATTTCTGCTCGAACCGCTGCCCGATGTGCAAAGAGAATTGGGTATTGTTTTAGCTTGAATCGAATATCTGAAGTTACCCTTATTTCATGAAAGTAGGAGGCCGTTAGGCCTGGTTTGTCCGAAAATAACGCCGAGTGATTTTCGAAAATACCCTTTAGAATAATTTTTTGGTTGTTATCTAGTATTGAGATGTCTTTTATAAATGCCACCTCTAATGTGCCCTTCATTGGTGTACTGTTAGTGAGTAGAGGTGGAATTTTGTAACCAGGTATTGCGCGAAGAGCGGTACTCTCCGGAGGTGGGGAAAATTCGTGAAAAGTTTGCACCTCCGGGATTATAATTTCCTGAGTTTCATATATAAACGTTACTTGATTTTTTCCCAAGTTAATTCTTGCCGCATAAGAGCGTAGGAATTACCGGGAATATTAAATCATTAATTAACAAAAATTCGTAGTAAAATTCTTAAGTCTCTAACCTAAATTTTAAAAATATCTGGTGCGTAATTCTCCTTTTCTTGGATTTAAATGCGCCGGTTACACGCACACCCGATACCGGAAAAAGTGTGAGGTGCTCGATTGTTGAGTTAATCTGGTGGAAAACGTCTCCCGATAAACAAGTGATTTCCGAGCCCGTGTCCACCAACGCAGGAAAATTATTTCCCCACACATTTATTTGCAAGATTGGTGATCGCATTTTGCTCACCCGGTGTTCGAAATTACAGTCTTGCATCAAATCTGGTACTGGATACTGATTTATTGTACTAATAGCGGCCTTAGTTTGAACTACGGGTACCGTTGGCCTTCCTGGTCCCGTAGAAATTCGTTTTCCGAAAACTCGTCGCCCTTTCGTTTGTCCGATGATTGTATTTTGGTTGATCTTTATCATGTCCTTATGATTACTCGGACGTGACGAAAATGGTCGATAATCGCGTGAAACTACATCCCTTCTGGAATAATAGTCGGCTTGACGCAGCCTTCTCAAGGCTCCCGCAAAAGAAGTGGCGCCCACTAACGTTACCGAAATCTGCGGTGGGTAGTGTCTAGCAATTAAACTTATTAAAGTAATTTCCTCGAACGGGGGTTCTAAATGTTTAGCCAACGCGACAAATTTTGTGAAATGATCTACAAAGGATCCTTGATCATACGTAGCCGATTCTATTTGCATTTTTACTTGAAGTTGTTTTGCTGCGTCCCAAAATTGTTCTTTAAACGCTATCTTAAACTCTATAAAGTTATTAAAACTACTAAGGAAAGCATCCGCCCACATTTTTGATTGACCTTTAAATTTATTTTTTAGAAAAAAAACCCATTGATAAAATGGGATACTTGAATTATTTACCACGTTATCCACTTGACTTAAAAATTCTAGTGGGTGTATGCTTGCCGCATTATCAAAAATTTGTACAATATTTAACGCCTCAAACATCACTTTTGAATTAAAATTTTCGTCTAAATTTTCTGTATTATTTTGACCAGTGGCCAAATAGTTATAATTTGTATTTTGTTTATTTTGATTGAACGTTTGGTCATACTTTTGTTGCTAACTCTCTTTAAATTTAATTTCCATAGTTTTTTCTACCATGCTTGTAATTAAATTTTCTAAACTATTATTATCTGAATGCGCCTTACTATTATCAAATGAGACTAATCTATTTAAGTTTTCAATTTCTCTTGCGCGTTATTATTAAATTTATTAATATTTTGATTGTGCAAAGTCGTTGCATTCGCGGTATTGTTGGCTTGCGCTGCATTTACATAATCATTGAAAATATTATACGACCTTGCTTCCTCCTGCTCACGGTCACCATACGCTTGATCAGCTGTAGCCTGTGAAAACGGTGGATACGGCGGGATTCCAAAAGCCGCCGCCGACAAATTTTGGTGTACGGTTCCCTCGGCGGCCCTTCTACTCCAGCCACGGTCCAGGGATGGAAAACTTGTCCTTGATTCTGATCGCAGTGGTGATGTTATTGTATTTCCCCCTTGCTTTAGGAATGGTCCCTGTACTGTGCCGTCCTGGCGAAGCTTGCTGTAGCTGTTCGCTTGCACTTGCCATGGCGGAGTCCCCATTTTTTCCAGATATTTGGTCGTTTCTGTTTTTTTCCTTTGATGCCGCCTTTTCTTTCCTTGCACTATCCTCGCACGCCCCCGAGACTGGGAGCTTTCCGCGACTTCGTGTCCATGGAGATGAGTTATTTTCATCACTTCCCTTTGATCCGGTGTTCTTATCCGGTGTATGTTTCAATACCATCTCTTAGTTACTTTAGTCACCCGTTGGGCAGCCAGATGTAACGGAACGGGAGGTTCCAGGGGGTGGTTCGATGAAGGTAAAGTAAATAAATTGGTAATGTTATTACAATTATTTATTTCCACCAGAGCATGGACAAAATGGCGATGAACATGTGAGGTCTCGTTTCCTCCAAACTAATAAAACACATAATAAATTAATAAACTACCTACAAACGTTAACAATTCGCTTACCTAATAACAGGCCGAATATTAACAATTAACACCAAACTTAATATTAACATAAGAAGCACAAAGGCTATTAATTTGGGCACAACCTCGCAACTCGCGGTTTTCGATCTTACACCCGTCACTTAATCAAATGTTGATAGGCTTCGACACATTCCACCGCGCAGGACATATTTAGTCGGTACCGTCCCGGACCGCCACAACGCTTCGTTACACCCCCTCTCGCTTCCTCAAAAAAAAATTATTTACAATATTTTTTTTACAAGATTACAAAAATAAACTTAAACTTGATTTCACAAATAAACTGCACTGAATTTCTCACTAAAAACAAACACAAGCCTTCGTCTTGGCCCTCGGCGTCGGTGATGGTATCCTCGGAGTTTCTGGTAAAGTTGTCCTCTGCATCATCGTCGATGGCAGTATCGCAGGTGATCGCGTAATACAGCTCCTGGCACTTCCTTCGAGTTGGTCCAGTTTACTGGTCAGCGGCGTATGGTTTCAGGTCCTTGATATGTACGGACTGGATCTTCTGGCCTCTGGGCTCTTTCAAGCTATATACAACATTAGACAGGACCTTGGTTACAGTGAACGGACCTGAGTATCGGGGCGCTAATTTAGCGGCAAACCCCTTCGCGGCGGAGGAAAGATGATGTTCCCTTTTCATGACACGGTCGCTCAGGTGACATAGCCATTCGCGCCTACGCAGATTGTAATGATGGCTCTGCTGATTGAAAGCGCGATTTAATTGAAGACGTACCAACTCATATATCTCCCAAAGCTTGGAAGTACGGTCGTTGTTACTCTTCAGAGCGGCGGCTGTCTGGTCAGGTGTGACTGTCCTGGTAGTGGCTGGTTCAGTTTCATCGCGAAACATAGCACGGGGGGGGGGGGGGGGGGTTCTAATTCTCGACCGAAATTTAAGAACGCGGCAAAAAAAACCGGTGGAGTCATGATGACTGGTGTTGATTGCGAACGTGCATTTCGGAATGAACTGGTCCCAGGTACGGTGATCATTCTCGCAGAATTGTGCGATCATGGTTTTGACGGTACGGTTTGTACGCTCGACAGGATTCGCTTGCGGTGTATACGGGAGAGTAAACCTCGGAGTGATCCCCATCTCCTCGAGCAACCCTCGAAACAGGCGGCTATCATATTGTACGCCGTTATCGCACATAACAGTCTTTGGGCATCCGAACTTCAATATGATCTCCTGGTGCAGGGCTTCGGTGACGGCTTTTGCTGTGGCTTTGCGGAGTGGTTTACATATAACCCAATTCGTAAATCTGTCCTGCATAACCTAACCTAACCTAACCTAGCGGAGCGTGGTAATGGTCCTACCAGGTCGGTGCTGACTGTTTCCCATGGGAGGTGATTCCTGGATGGCTGCATTTTCCCGGGTGTTTGCTGCTGTGAAGTTTTATAACGCTGGCAGGTCAAACATTTGCGTACGTACTGGGTGATTTCCCGAAACATTCCGGGCCAGTAATAACGGTGGGTGTATGATTGTTTGCACTGATTCAAAATTTTATTAAAAATATGAGACAATGAATAAATACTGCTTTCTTCAAAACATTCTATTTATGTCTCTCTTGGTAACAACGTAACAAAACAACATCTACATCCGATTGTTTTTTAAAAATGTAGCTATGATATTTACAAATCTTAACATGCCCCCAACTTTAAAAAACAATAACAACAAAATTCAATTTCCATTAATAATTAATTGTCTATTGGTAATTTGCAAATTTTTGAAAACGCTCTTTTTAATATTCCTTCTTCAGTTTTCAAAGTAACCACGCGAATAATATTATCTGATCCTTTATGCAAGTGTATTATTCTTCCTAACAACCATTTTGTGCAGGGTAACTTTTCATCTTTGACGACTAGCAATTCTCCAACATTTAAATTCAAATGATCAGTTTTCCATTTAGTTTTTACTTGAAGCCCGGCTACATAGTCTCTCATCCAACGATTCCAAATATGTTGATTTAATTTCTGCAGCATTTGATATCTTGTCAATCTACTATCTCCAATATCACAAACATTGTGATCAGGCAATGAAACAAAAGATCGTCCAATTAAAATATGAGCAGGAGTAAGTGCCTCTAAATCGTTTTTATCGGAACTTAAACACACATATGATTTTGCTTACAAAGTGAAATTCATGTAATACTGTTTTATTTAGATGTTAATTTACTTATAATTTCAAAAAAAAAAATTAATTTTTTTAAAAATTTTTTTTACTTTTTTATTTTTATGATTTTTTTTTTCGAAAATTATCTGATTCGATACCCACATAGTATCTATGAACAGAGCAAATAATAAAATTTTTGTACGTCAAAATTTTTCTATCAAAACACTTCATAAACTAATCAAAATTCACTAGCCTTAATAAACTCACAAAATCTCACTTTTATTAAAAAATAGACTCACGAAACGCAAATAGCTAAAGAACGTAGGCGCAATGAATGTAAAGTTTATAAATTTAAAATCATGTTAACGTTTTATAAAACTGACACCAGGTGGCGTCTAGAATTCCGAAATCGCGAACTTGAGGTTAAGCTTCATGTTTTCAATAGTAATACCATGAGTAGGTTGAAGTCCGCAATAATTCTGTCAATTTATTGACAAATGAAATTGTGTTGCTTAGAAAAGCAACACAATTGAATTGGCAATAAAGCGACAGAATTATTATAGTGATTTCGACCTACGAATTGTATTTAGATAGATCTTATTTCTGCATAATACAAAAAAAAATTGTAAATTTTAACGTCAGTCTTTTCTTCAAATGTCAAATTTGAAATTTGAAATTTAAACACATGTCATGTAAACGTCAAAACGTTTGACTTAATAATTTAGGTAGGACTGACGAAAAAATCAGTAAAATTCTTATGGTCACCTGAATGTCAAATAGCTTTCGAAACATTAAAATCCGCTATATCTTCACCACCAATTCTAGTGTACCCCGACTTTTCCAAGCGTTTCATAATAACCACTGACGCAAGTAAATATGGGTTAGGAGCAGTTCTATCACATGGTGAAATTGGCTCAGATCTTCCAATATCTTTTGCAAGTCGAACTTTGAATAAAGCCGAATCAAATTATTCAACAACTGAAAGGGAAATGAAAGCAATTTTATTCGGTATTAATCACTTTAGACCCTATGTCTATGGCCAAAAGTTTACAGTCGTAACCGATCACAAACCGCTTGTAACGGGTCAAAAGTAGAAAGAGTCAATTTAATAAATAATGCTTTATTTTAAATACAAAGATAAATTAAAATGGTCGGATAGGCAATCCTTCAAACTCTGATGCTGTGTTGGTTGCAGTCATGTGAAGACAAATACATAGTTTCCTGAAAAATAAATAAGGAATAATTTACGTTGTGTTAGGCAAAAATAATAGGTTGTAATTAGGGTAAAGCTTACCTTTCTGAGTTCATAGGAATACATGTGGTTCAATCGTCTTCCTATGTAAAGTTCTTTAAATTACCATTTTTGGTGAATCCAATGGGCTTAGAACTTAGGACGAGCTCCTTTGCTGTTACCTCAGGAAGAGTAGTTTTTTTTTTCTCCTATTGGAGAACTACAATGAAGAAGAAAATTTAATAAGACAAAAGAGTTAATTAATGGAAGGAAATAAACTTGTTAATATTAGCTACACTGAAGAAAATGTAAACCTTACTTACCTACATATTTTCCATCGTTTACTTGATTTATTTTTGTCTTGGGGCACAAATTTATTACACCCATTTTTGTTGTTTTGGTAATAACCAGCTGACTGCAGGAGACTTGAATTGAGCTGCGCGCGCATCCATTGCTTAGGCTTTCAATTCAAAATTTGGAGTTGTTCGGAGTTCTTGAAGAAACATTTCAAATTTCATCTACGCACAATAAAGGAATGTTTCCTATGAATTCGCTATTATATGATTTTATTATTATTTATCGTTTACTCACCTTTCGTGGAAAATATCCTAGAAGAGATATAACATAATTTTGGGAAAGGATAAACTTGGCAACAGGTGGCCCTCTGGCGTACTGCAGGAGAACTACGAAATGAGGAAGAAGGCCGTTGAAGGAATCAAAAACCCAATTACTTTCTTTTGAGTAACGTACGAAGCAAAACGTAATTTTCCTAGTTTTTCCTAAGTGTGATTTCGAGGTGTTTAGGGTTGTAAATGCAAATTGTGCTATCGGCTGTGCCGGAGTTGAATCCTGCACCGTTTCTTTGAATGGTTTCTGTTATTTGGTTCAGAAGAAATATTCTGGAAAATTCTGGACGTTGTTGGAGGACACCATTTTATACCGCTTTGCGGATTTGTGAATTGCACACGTGGGGAAAAAAAAAAAAGGATCAAGTTACTACTTAAGCCTTAACTACCACCTTCTAAGGTATTAATTGATTTCTTTAAGGGCATCGTTATATTCTAATTTTATTTCCACTCGTAATTTTATTTTTTTTTGTGGAATTTCTCGTTCACGTGGTAAACTTTTAGGCTTTTTATCCTGGGTCGATTTGATGGGACTTTGATTTTGTTTACTGGCGTCGTAGGCTGGTATTTGTATCCATCATCGATTGGTGAAACATCTGTGATTACTGGTCATCCAGGGGCTAAATTTGGAATTCAAAGAAGACACGTTTTGTCTGGGAAGGTCCATCTTATCTTGGGACGATCATTTTGTTTTCTGCTTTGGTTGATGGTGTCAGGAATCAAGACATCGAAGGATCTCGTTACCAAATTAAAGATAAGCCAAAATCTTAGTTATTCGCGAACGTCAGTTCGATTATTTCGTTAAATAGTTTAAATACGCAAAACGTAAATTTTATTGCGTCATCATACTTAGTAAATTTTAAATTTTATTCATACGTAAATTGGTCATTAATCTTCTTCAAGTATTTTTTTGTGTTCTTGAAGAAGGACCAATCTTGCACTTTTTCTTCAAACACTTTTGTTTTTGTAAGCAAGATTTTTTTTTTTAATTTATTAATTTCCAGTAAAAGGAATATTATTACCAATTTGAGTTTTATAATTAAAAGTAATTTGTTCGATATTATATATTTTTAAGTTCTTGGTACCTATTCATACTGCGAAGTATAAGCATTTTAGTTTTAAATTATTTGTATTATAGTTGTAAGGACTGGGTAAGCTTACTGCGTCTGGTATACTTTTATTTTTGTGCACATATATTTTTTTTTCTCAGCTTGTGGTATTTAATATCATTTTGATTGGTACTAGAATTTAATTACGATATTTTTTTTTTTTGTCTGTATTACTATTAAATTAACTTGGAACCAATCCGTACACATTGGATGGTCCAATAATGATTTTGTTTCAATAATTAGGTTATTGTTACTGCAGCGTATTAAACTATTGATACATTTTTTTTTATTGATCAATATTATTTGGTGTAAACTGTACTTAACCATTTTTTTTTTTTTTTTAATATTTTCAATATAGTTACGTTTATTTCGTGGGAAATTGGCTTGTGTTATTTTGGTATACCTAAGATCACCAGTAATTCATTCAGGAGTGATTGGTTTTGTTGTTTTCCGAATCACGTTCCAGGTTCCAGGTTTGGACTTAGAGAAAAAGCAACTGGCGTCCATTATTTTTTTTTTTAGCTACAGTGGTTGTAGGAAGAAGAACCACCCCTTCTCCACTGAGTTCGCGAGCCACTCAGTTGTCATCAAACGAGTGTAGCTGCTCACAGCAAGCAGCGCCGCTTTTACATTTGGATCGGATATTTTTTTTTTGTCGTTTCAGAGTTTCGATTCAAAGGAAAGTGAAGGCGTTTCATTGGCGCCCAACGTGGGGCCCGAAAAAGGTTGTTTTGTTTTTTTAGTTAGATTTTTTTTTGTAGATTTTTTGTTGTTGTAGTAAAGTCTTGTTAGGATCGTTTCAGAATGGCGACAGGGAATACTAGTCCAGGTTTCGAAGTCAATAGATTGTCGGTTGACGAATTGCAGTACGAGCTCACCATTAGAGGGTTCCCTACAGACGGAGGTTGTGATGTGTTGCGCAGTAGGTTGAGAAGCGCGATTAAATTCGAAAAGGCAGGAAAACAGTTGGATTATCCGAAATGGCCATTTACAGCTGCCGACGAGAAAATTAATATAGAAGCGAAGATCACTGCGGTACGCGCGCTGATCGTGAGTTTCGATGGAGTACCTGGGAGTAGTCAGTGCAAGAAGATTGAGAGTAAGATCGCACATTTGGAAGGACGTGTCGGTCGGATTGAGGGCACTGATAAAGGAATTAAGGAAACCAAATCTAAACTTTTAGTGGACGTCTTAACACTATCGTCAGAGATCGATATGAAAATCCGAGGTCGACGACGTTCCCTACATAGTTCAACCATGAATAGGGATTTAAGTATTTTGGAAGCAGGTGCGATAGAAGAGGAGGTAGAAGGTTCTAGTACCTCGGAAGATGAAGTGGAAGCTCAGGCTTTGTCTACCACTCTCGCTCCAACGGTACGCTCAGGACGGTCACTTCCAGTCTGTAAATGGAATACAACTTTTTCAGGGAATAAAGATGAATCGGTAAATGGATTCTTGGAAAAAGTTGAGGACTTATGTTTAGCTAGAAATGTAAGTCATACAGAACTATTTAGAAGTGCGTTCGATTTATTTTCTGGTCAAGCTGCAATTTGGTTCGCTGCCAATAAGAGTCAATTTGGATCCTGGAATGAATTAAGTGAAGCTCTGAAGGAAGAATTTCAATCCTCATTTTATAAGGAAGAGTTATATGAGGAGATTAAGAAGCGTACTCAAGGAAAGAATGAGTCTATCGGCATGTATCTAGCGAAAATGATCACTTTATTTAATCGATTAGGTACACAGACGACAGAAACCACTAAAGTGAAGATTTTACGGCGTAATATAGCTCCATACTTCCAATCTCAACTTGCGTTGACTAAAATAGATTCAGTTGATGAGCTAAAGAGAATGTGTCAGCAGTTAACTCTTACAAAGGCATCAGTGGAAAACTTTAACCCGCCTCCAAAACGTAGTCAGGTATTGGAACCGGATTTGGCATACGTAGAAACCCCAAAAAGAGAGATTGCCACCACTTTAGTTAATGATGATTCACCCTCGGATCGGAAGTGTTTTCGTTGTCATCAGACTGGTCATTTGGCAAGGAATTGTTCAGTAAATCAGGGTTCTCGATTTTGTTATAGATGTAAGAAACCCGACGTCACGGTACGAACCTGCCCGACTTGTAATAGGAGGCCGGGAAACGAACAACGGAGGTCGTAAGCCGTACGACGATTTCCGACGTAACCAGTACGGCCAATGCTCATAATAAAATAATTCTAGATTATATAATTTCCCATGTAAAAGATGACCAACGCCCTTATCTTGAAGTCCAGATTTTTAATGCTAAACTTTTAGGTTTATTGGATTCTGGAGCGTCGGCTACAATTATGGGTGGTGCAGGATATACCTTGATGCAGGAGCTAGGACTAAAATTAAATGAGGAGAAGAACTACTGTACAGTGGCAAATGGAGAAAAGTGTGAGAGCATTGGATCTATAAGTGTCCCATTTAGGTTGGCGGATAAGTTGGCAGTAGTGAATGTGTTGGTGATACCGAGTCTTCCTCATAGGTTAATATTAGGGGTGGATTTTTGGAGAGTTATGGGAATTATTCCCGATCTGAAAAGCGATGTTTGGCACTTTGGAACCACTCAGTCTGACCTGATGGAGATTGACAATGGGAGTTCTCTCAATGCGATGCAACAGCAGAGGCTGGATAGTTTAATTGAAAAGTATTCGAAAGCAGTTACCTCAGGTCTTGGTTGTACTACTTTGGTGGAGCATAAAATTGTAACGGATGCAGAACCTATTAAACAGCGTTATTATCCAGTATCCCCGCATATACAAAAGCATATAGATACCGAGTTGGACACGATGTTACAAGCTGGAGTTGTGGAAAAATCTTCTTCGCCGTGGTCATCTCCTGTATTATTAGTTCAAAAAAAGGATGGCACCTATCGATTCTGTGTCGATTTCAGGAAGCTTAATGCGGTGACACAACGCGATGCGTATCCGATTCCTTACATATCAGCTATCCTAGATAAGCTACGGCAAGCCAAATTTATGTCATCATTAGATATTAAATCGGCATATTGGCAGATACCTGTGGAGGGTGCTTCGAAGGATTATTTAAGTTTTACCGTACCTGGAAGGGGACTGTTTCGTTTCTGCAGGATGCCGTTTGGGCTCCACAATGCCCCAGCCACTTGGCAACGACTTATAGATACAGTTTTGGGAGATGAATTGGAGCCATGGGTATTTGTGTACTTAGATGATGTAATTGTAGTATCGCCTACGTTTGAAAAACACATGGAAATATTGGATGAAGTGATGTCACGTTTAAAATCAGCAGGGTTGACCATTAGTTTGGATAAATGTAATTTTTGTAGGAAAGAAATTCGATATTTAGGTTATGTAGTTACTCGAGATGGTCTCAAGGTAGACCCAGAGAAAGTCACTGCCATTTTAAATATGCCATCACCAACCAACGTGACGGAAGTTCGTCGAGTACTTGGCGCTGCTTCTTGGTACCGTCGATTCATTCCGGAATTTGCTGCTATTACCTCGCCTTTAACCAGTCTATTAAAGAAATCGACTAAATTTGTATGGACTAAAGAATGTGAGGACACCCTAACTCGCCTTAAAACCTTATTAGTATCAGCACCTATCCTTGGCTGTCCGGATTTTAATTTACCGTTTGTACTACAGACAGATGCCAGTGATTTTGGCATTGGGGCTGTATTGAGTCAAATGACTAAAAATGGAGAACAAGTGATATGTTACCTAAGTCGTTCACTGGGAAGAAGTGAACGGAAATATAGTACAACGGAAAAGGAGTGTCTGGCAGTTATTTGGGCAATTGAGAAATTGCGACCCTATTTAGAAGGCTCTGTGTTTGAAGTGATAACGGATCATCACTCGTTAATTTGGTTAAATAACTTGAAAGACCCCCATGGGAGATTAGCAAGATGGGCGGTAAGATTACAACAGTATAACTTTTCGATTATCCATCGCAAGGGTAAGGAACATGTTGTTCCCGATATATTATCCAGGACTGTACCGAAGATTGAGACAGTTCAGGTTGACCATAGTGATCCCCTCTGTAAGTGGTATTTAAAGATGTTACAGGAGGTGGAAAAGAACCCGATAAAGTTTGTAAATTGGCGAATTATTGAAGGAAGACTGTACAAGTCAGTTAAGGTCAAATATTCAGCGTTACAGGATAGGACTGATAAATGGAAAAAGGTTCCTTATAAACACGAGCGTAAGGCAATTTTATTGGAGTATCATGATAAACCGACAGCAGGTCATTCTGGTATTTTCAAAACTTATCAACGGATTTCAGCTAACTATTACTGGCCGAGAATGAGACATGATATTGCTCGGTATGTAAGAAATTGTACAATGTGCCAAAGTCAAAAACCGGAGTTGAGAGGAGCTGCAGGTTTTATGTTACCTCAGCCCACTTGTGATAGACCTTGGCAACTTATTTCTATGGATTTAGTAGGACCACTTCCACGAACATCTAGTGGATACGTGTATATTTTAGGAATTGCCGACTACTTTAGTAAATTTGTGAAGTTATTTCCAATACGAACAGCTAATTGTAAGACGTTATGTCGTATCTTAGAGGACGAAGTATTTATGGTATTTGGTGTACCTCAGATATTGATTACTGACAATGGAAAACAAATGATAGGGAATCAAATGAAGGAGTTGTGTAGCAATTATGGTGTGAAAGTAAGATATGACGCCTACTATCATCCTCAGGCTAATCCGATTGAACGGGTGAATAGAGTATTAAAAACTATGCTGTCTTGTTATGTTGGTGGAAATCATAGAACCTGGGATGTGGAGTTGGCGAAAATAAATTGCGCAATTAATACAGGAGTTCATGAGGTAACTGGTTTCACGCCGTACTTTATTAATTTTGGTCGAGAACACGTGATCAAAGGGACGAATTTTAAGAAGAAGTTGACAGAAGATGAGCCGAGATATGACCGCTCCAAAGTTAAAGATCGAAGTGAACATTATAGTGACCTTTGTAAGGAGGTTCGCACTCGTCTAAATGCGGCCTATAAAAAGAATCAGCATTATTATAATCTTCGAAGGAGAGATGTACAGTACAGCGTTGGTGATCAAGTATGGAGAAAGAATTTCGCTCAATCCGACGCCTCAAAATATTTTACGGCTAAATTAGCGCCTAAATTTATAGGTCCTTTTAAAATTAAGAAGAAGATCTCATTGTGGACTTACCAACTAGAAGATGAAAGAGGGGGGTACAAGGGTGATTGGAATGTGAAAGATTTAAAACCCTATTCGTATGATCCTGGAGGAGAGTAATAGATCGTTTAGGTTCTACTCCAATTGTGTTGTTCGTGATCTTGTTATTCCATTTCGTTTTGTAGATTTAATTATTTGTATTTGTTTTCTTATGATGGCGCAATGAAAATTGCAGGCAATTTTCATGAAAGTAAGGGGGGAATTTGTAACGGGTCAAAAGTAGAAAGAGTCAATTTAATAAATAATGCTTTATTTTAAATACAAAGATAAATTAAAATGGTCGGATAGGCAATCCTTCAAACTCTGATGCTGTGTTGGTTGCAGTCATGTGAAGACAAATACATAGTTTCCTGAAAAATAAATAAGGAATAATTTACGTTGTGTTAGGCAAAAATAATAGGTTGTAATTAGGGTAAAGCTTACCTTTCTGAGTTCATAGGAATACATGTGGTTCAATCGTCTTCCTATGTAAAGTTCTTTAAATTACCATTTTTGGTGAATCCAATGGGCTTAGAACTTAGGACGAGCTCCTTTGCTGTTACCTCAGGAAGAGTAGTTTTTTTTTTCTCCTATTGGAGAACTACAATGAAGAAGAAAATTTAATAAGACAAAAGAGTTAATTAATGGAAGGAAATAAACTTGTTAATATTAGCTACACTGAAGAAAATGTAAACCTTACTTACCTACATATTTTCCATCGTTTACTTGATTTATTTTTGTCTTGGGGCACAAATTTATTACACCCATTTTTGTTGTTTTGGTAATAACCAGCTGACTGCAGGAGACTTGAATTGAGCTGCGCGCGCATCCATTGCTTAGGCTTTCAATTCAAAATTTGGAGTTGTTCGGAGTTCTTGAAGAAACATTTCAAATTTCATCTACGCACAATAAAGGAATGTTTCCTATGAATTCGCTATTATATGATTTTATTATTATTTATCGTTTACTCACCTTTCGTGGAAAATATCCTAGAAGAGATATAACATAATTTTGGGAAAGGATAAACTTGGCAACAGGTGGCCCTCTGGCGTACTGCAGGAGAACTACGAAATGAGGAAGAAGGCCGTTGAAGGAATCAAAAACCCAATTACTTTCTTTTGAGTAACGTACGAAGCAAAACGTAATTTTCCTAGTTTTTCCTAAGTGTGATTTCGAGGTGTTTAGGGTTGTAAATGCAAATTGTGCTATCGGCTGTGCCGGAGTTGAATCCTGCACCGTTTCTTTGAATGGTTTCTGTTATTTGGTTCAGAAGAAATATTCTGGAAAATTCTGGACGTTGTTGGAGGACACCATTTTATACCGCTTTGCGGATTTGTGAATTGCACACGTGGGGAAAAAAAAAAAAGGATCAAGTTACTACTTAAGCCTTAACTACCACCTTCTAAGGTATTAATTGATTTCTTTAAGGGCATCGTTATATTCTAATTTTATTTCCACTCGTAATTTTATTTTTTTTTGTGGAATTTCTCGTTCACGTGGTAAACTTTTAGGCTTTTTATCCTGGGTCGATTTGATGGGACTTTGATTTTGTTTACTGGCGTCGTAGGCTGGTATTTGTATCCATCATCGATTGGTGAAACATCTGTGATTACTGGTCATCCAGGGGCTAAATTTGGAATTCAAAGAAGACACGTTTTGTCTGGGAAGGTCCATCTTATCTTGGGACGATCATTTTGTTTTCTGCTTTGGTTGATGGTGTCAGGAATCAAGACATCGAAGGATCTCGTTACCAAATTAAAGATAAGCCAAAATCTTAGTTATTCGCGAACGTCAGTTCGATTATTTCGTTAAATAGTTTAAATACGCAAAACGTAAATTTTATTGCGTCATCATACTTAGTAAATTTTAAATTTTATTCATACGTAAATTGGTCATTAATCTTCTTCAAGTATTTTTTTGTGTTCTTGAAGAAGGACCAATCTTGCACTTTTTCTTCAAACACTTTTGTTTTTGTAAGCAAGATTTTTTTTTTTAATTTATTAATTTCCAGTAAAAGGAATATTATTACCAATTTGAGTTTTATAATTAAAAGTAATTTGTTCGATATTATATATTTTTAAGTTCTTGGTACCTATTCATACTGCGAAGTATAAGCATTTTAGTTTTAAATTATTTGTATTATAGTTGTAAGGACTGGGTAAGCTTACTGCGTCTGGTATACTTTTATTTTTGTGCACATATATTTTTTTTTCTCAGCTTGTGGTATTTAATATCATTTTGATTGGTACTAGAATTTAATTACGATATTTTTTTTTTTTGTCTGTATTACTATTAAATTAACTTGGAACCAATCCGTACACATTGGATGGTCCAATAATGATTTTGTTTCAATAATTAGGTTATTGTTACTGCAGCGTATTAAACTATTGATACATTTTTTTTTATTGATCAATATTATTTGGTGTAAACTGTACTTAACCATTTTTTTTTTTTTTTAATATTTTCAATATAGTTACGTTTATTTCGTGGGAAATTGGCTTGTGTTATTTTGGTATACCTAAGATCACCAGTAATTCATTCAGGAGTGATTGGTTTTGTTGTTTTCCGAATCACGTTCCAGGTTCCAGGTTTGGACTTAGAGAAAAAGCAACTGGCGTCCATTATTTTTTTTTTTAGCTACAGTGGTTGTAGGAAGAAGAACCACCCCTTCTCCACTGAGTTCGCGAGCCACTCAGTTGTCATCAAACGAGTGTAGCTGCTCACAGCAAGCAGCGCCGCTTTTACATTTGGATCGGATATTTTTTTTTTGTCGTTTCAGAGTTTCGATTCAAAGGAAAGTGAAGGCGTTTCACGCTAGCACAAGTTTTCAAGGTAAAAGATCCAGGTAACCGTTTAACAAAGTACAGATTATCGTTAGCCGAGCATGATTTAGAAATAGTGTATAAACCAGGAACATTAAACTCCAACGCCGATGCTCTCAGCAGAATTTATACAATTGAAGCCGGAAACGAAATGGAATACTACGAATTCGAAGACCACATCAAAAACAACATCATAATTAATCACAATGTCGAGGAATCTTTAGAACCTGTTATGAATTTTAACGAAAACATATCGATAACTTTATTTTTACCTCAAAATTTTGATACCAGTTCCGAACTCATGTCAATCTTAGACGAAAAATTTAACTTAAATTACATGTTTAATATTTTAAAACCCAAAATTGGTGATGTAATTGTCTTAGATTATCACGATAGTAAATTAAATAATAAATTATTTTGTATTGTTCATAAAGAATTTGAATACGATAATAATGACTACGAGCACATTTGGGACGGAATCAAAAAGTTAAAAACCGAATTAGATAATAACTCAGTTACAAAATTCAATTTACTTCGGCTAGAGGATAAAGGTAGTGTTAAATGGGACAAAATAAGAATATTCTTTAGATATTTAATTAAAGGCGTAGAAATTACAATTTTCAATAATACAGAACCTAATAATAATCTAACAGATCAGCAAATAACTAATATAATTAAAGAATTTCACGATACGCCACTAGGCGGTCATCAAGGATTACAAAGAACCTATAATAGAATTAAGCGATTACACAAATGGACTAATATGAAGAATGACATAAAAAATTATATTGACAAATGGGAAAGTTGTCAAAAGAATAAACTCACCAGCAAAAATACAAAAATGCCTATAGTAGTAAGCAGCGTAGCAAGTAAACCATTTGAACGTGTATTTTTGGACATAGTTGGACCAATATCAATGAGCGAAAATGGAAATAAATATATCCTGACATTTCAAGACGAGCTAACAAAATACGTTGAAGCTATTCCAATTCCTAATCAAGAAGGTGAAACAGTAGTTCGAGCATTTGTCAACAATATTATTTGTAAATACGGTATTCCTGAAACATTACTCACAGATCAGGGAACTAATTTTCTAAGCGAAGTCTTCAAGAATACATGTAAATTGCTGAAATTAAAACAAATCCAGAAACAGCATATCATCCCCAAACTAATGGAGCGCTCGAAAGATCACACCGCACCTTAGCCGAATATCTTCGTCACTTCATAGAAAGCAGTCAAAACGATTGGGACATCTACATTCCCACAGCCATGTTCACTTACAATACCACTCCACACAGTGCCACTAAATATACGCCTTTTGAATTAATATATGGAACACCAGCAACCTTACCATCAGCGTTAACGCAAGCATCGAAAACTCTTTATAATTATGATGATTTTATATCAAACTTAAAATATAAACTGAACCAAACCCATCTCCTAGCTAGAGAAAATTTGTCAAACTCCAAACAATGATCCAAACTCCAAACAATGACAAGGATTCTAACGAAGTATCGTTCGATGTTGGTGACAAAGTTTTATTAAAAAATGAAACTATAAAAAGAGGCCTTAGCAAAAAACTTTTACCACTGTGGAACGGACCATATGAAATCTTAAAAAAAACACTCATCAGTAAATTACACGATTAAAGTTAATAGGAAGCTAATGAAGGTTCATGCAAATCGACTTAAAATTTTTCAAGAATAACTCAATCAGTATTTATAATTAATAGAATTAAAGCAACGCCCCATATCACTAGAAGTGTCACCTTTCCCCTGCCATAAAACTCAGAAAACGCTAACATTCTTACAAATTTAGTCGAGTTACAGTCTATTATCAAAAGGAAAGAATTATGTTCATAATTAATATCCCTCTCATACAAACATATTTATTTTCTGTATTTAAAATTAGCCCATTTCCTACTAAAATCGAAAACGATAACTATGCTTTAATCATGTCTAAATACAAAATTCTTGTAGTTGATGAAAACATACAACAATATTTACAACTTTCAGAGAATGAACTAGGAAAGTGTAAAAAGTTAGATCTTGCTAAGTTTATATGCATTCAAACGAAACCAATCTTGTTCGCACACCGGGAACAAACTTGCGAAGTAAATTTATTTCAGAATTATATAAATGAAATACCAAAAAATTGTGATAAACATCTAGTTAAGTTAATGAACTCTATATTTTTACAATTGGAAAATCACAACACTTGGCTGTTTGTTATACCTAATATTGAAATAATTACTCTTAGTTGCACTCATAAAATTACCCCAATTGATATAACATTAAAAGACACAGGCATGCTAACAATAAATGGTAGATGTAAGGGTTTTGGAGGCTCAGTAATTTTCCGGAGATATACATAGCGAATTAAAGTCTAAAACTAAAATAAATATTTCTTCACTGGAGTTAAACCAAAACTATATGCAAATCTCTACACACATAGACGATTTAAACATTGCAAGCCACAAACTCGACGACCTCATAAAGTTAACCAACCAGATGCCCCTGGAGAATTCCTGAACTCAAACCGCATCAGAATTTTGGCCATATGCATTGGTGATAGGCTTCAAGACGTGGATAGCATACAAAGTTTTCCAGAAATGTTTCCCCACATGCCGCAGATTAGCAACACGCCGAAGGAACCAAGGAATTGCAGCACCCGAGGAACTAAGAGCCTTACAACACGCACCGGTAGCACGCGTAGTTGTATATGAAGCACCGCTCAATGAAGCAGTCGAACCATTTCAAGCATTTGAAGCACCAGATGAACCCATCATCGGCATCCAAGCCCCAGCAGTTTTCCAACCCAGAAGATCAGGAAGGTTATCAGAAAGAGCAGCACAAAGACTCAAAGACCTAATTAGAAAAAGGTAATCTGAAGTGAAAGTAAAAGTGCGCGAAAGTTTTTAGTGTTTATTTTTGCATTTGAATTCGAATCCTTGTATTTTTAATTTTTGTTTTTAATCTTCCTATTTTAAGTATTTGTAATTGCATCTTAGTTTGCATATTTTTATTTGATTGCATTTTAATTTTTGTATTTTAACCTCGTATTTTTTTTACTTGTATATCATATATATAAAAAAAAAAATAATGTGTTCCACATTATATTTTTTTTTTACCCCAAGGAGGAAGGCATGTTGTGTCCTCAACACAAAATATGTATAAACAAACAATATGTAATATGCATTTTTGTAATATGTAGAGTATATTATTTAAGCATGTATTTAATTAGGATAAGACCATATCATTTAAGATTGTATTCAAATAGGATAAGCCCAAACCAGACTAGATTAACTAAATAAGAATATTAGGGTAAATTCCATTAAAATGGTTTATGGTTATACTTTACACTTTGAAATATTTTTAATCTTCTATTTATTTTAATGTATTTATATTTTGCTTTATTACTTAATAGCTTAAAGAGGAACCCTTAAGGCCATTAGAGCTTATCCATTTTATGGTTCCCGCTATTAAACTTTGTGTTTTATTGCGGTCTTTACAAAAATATGGGATTTATCAATAATTCTCAGATAAACCTCATTATCCCTTACTTAAGTACCAATAAACCAATTGTCCCTTGCATTCAAATAAAACCCCATCTGAAGTCCAAATTCCCCAATAACCAGACAATTAAAAATCCCCTTCCACAACAATTTTGAAGACCAACTTAGAATTTGTTAGATCTAGGGGGAGTCTCTTCAGTCTCTTGAGTTTCATCTGTCGTAGGGTAAACACCTAACATTTAAGTCTCCGAAAATAAACCTACTGTACAATTTTAAAGTGTAATAAATATTTAAGTGTCGCGAGTCTTGTTTATTTCTCATCGTGGTTGATCAACTTTCTTTACCGAAAATTACCCACAAAGTCTTGGCACGGGTGAAACAACTCATAGCCTAGGCCAAGCATACCTGACGTCGTAATTCCGAAAGGGGTTACAACACGTGTAACGACAAGTAGTTCCTCCTCTTAAATAAATGGTGTTAATGGTGAAACCGCCTGGTACCGTAGATTGATGCGAATGCATACCACAATGCTGAATTAATTGCGCAACCCCTATTAAACATGAATACACATGAACATCTGAAAACTGTTTCGTTTGAACAACCTGTATCCACTCTGCTTGATTTCTGGAGGGTTTTCTAGGATCCAAGCAAGGCTTCGTGTTCAACAAGGAGATCTTAGAGGGTCGCTGCAGTCATACGCAACGATCTCAGCTTGGATAACTCCAATCAGGGTATTCAGGACGATTAACCATAGCATGTACTGGTTCAGCATTTTGGCGAAGATCGCTGTTATAACATGCAGATCAGATCTTTACAACAGAATAAATGAAAACGATAGTATACAATTCATTTATGACAATTACTATCTGATTTTGTAGTAACTAACACATGCTAAATTTAGTACAATAGGTATGTATACAAAAAAAATTGACAAAATCTCAAAAAATTCTAAACAAACCCTGAATAAATAAATAAAAATTAAATCCTATACTAAATGGACGCACGGAGTGGAGAAATGGTGGCCTAAATAAAACCTCCTGATAAACGTTCTTTCAAAACAATATCTTAAATTTTTTCTGGTATGTTCATACTTTGTATTTTAGAATAGAAATCCAGGCAAGTACTATTATAATCAAAAATTTTTTTTCTTAATATTAGCCCTAAATTCATCTCGTTTTAATTCCATTAAAGGTAATGGAAAATGTGTATAGCTCATTTTAAGTTAAGGATTATGTAAAAATCTATCAATATAATTATCATGATAACTTAACAAATCCTTGAAGCACGAGCATTTTGTAAGTTTACCGTCGGTCCTTCAGCCTTGCCCCGTCTGGTCTAAATGTTTATTGACTATTTTAAGAAAGATAGAAAAGAAGAAAAAAAAAATAATAAAAATTTATAAATAATAGTAAGAAAGAATTAATTGAAAAAAAAATATATAAATTACCGAAGATGTTAGGGAGTGTTAATTTGACGAATCAAATTAATTAATAGGTTCTTTTACATGGGAGCGGACCGGGTCTTACATAAAAAATACGAAAGAGTGACCAGATGAAATTTTGATGAAATGGCTGATTTCGTGACTTTAATAAAATTGGTTTTGATACTTCTACTGATCTATAGTTGCTTTATCATTCTCACCTACCTTTTATATAGGGATGGGTCAGCCTATATTCCTCTCGCCTCAGCTCTCGTGGTCAAGATTCAATCACTAACACACTATCACTTAATTTGTCTGAAAAGAGGTATGCTAGGTCCAAATGAAAGGTTCGCAAAAACAATTAATTGACTATATTGGTAAAGAAAAATATACAATTGAATTTAAATATGAGGTAAAATAAATAAAATAAAAATGGAATTAAAAAAAATAAATGAGAGTAAAGAGAAAAAACAAATTAAACAAATACAAAAAAAAAACCTAAGTAATCGAAGTTCGGAACTCCGAGCTTTAACATAAAACTTTAGCAAACCTCTTTCAACAATTTAGACAACACTTACGAAATCAAATGAACAACCGAACAGAATACAAAAATAACGAACTTACTTGGACACCAACGAGAACTGAGGTTTCGGCTGAATAATACACGAATTGACGAAATTTGGAAAAACTGCCGTATTTATACTTTAAAATTGAAATGAAAGAGGGGTGTGAATTGACCAATGAATGAGCGTTTCGTAAGTGTTGCTTGCGCCTACCGGTCGAGGGGGTGACTTAAGGGTGGTAGAAAATACCCTCAACCCATCTAGCTGCTAAGAGATTTGCCTACAGTCATGCTCGGAGTTTAACTTAAATAATTCCTGAAATCTACTAAACATGGTACTTATATTCCTAAATTACTAACTTTAAAACATTCTTAATGAGTAGGGCCTCTACGCTAAAAAAACTGGAAAAAAATAAGGGATTCTTCTGACAACCAAAGTTTTCTTTAGTCTTGTGAGTGATATAGAATCGTGACTTATATCGAAATAATGGTTAGGCAAAAATCTAGAACATTTTCCTACTTGTGATATGGAATTTTGATTACAAATTTTAACTTAATTAAATAATTTTAAAAAGCTATTAAATTACTGCCGATTGTTTTATTGCGGACTAATGGCCACAATATCCTGCGTCCCTTGAGAACTGTGGGCCCTAACTTGACCGTTTTCTAGGAACCTATCCATTTAGAAAACGCCCAATATCCGCAATAAAACGAGATTCGGTCTTTTAGAGAATTTGGGAAAAACCCTTTAAATAAATTTTAAAGTACCCTATTAAAACAAATTTAACCGGCAATAAAAAAAAACCTTGGGTGTCCTTTGCCTATTTACAATTTACTAATAAAAATTCTTCAAAATCTTCAGTCCTAAGTAAAATTATTTTACTTAGGACTGTATGTGTAACAAAATATAAAAAAAATAGTCCTTACATTTTTTTGTTTCTTTTTACCATAAAGGGTGTACAGAAATTAAACGGCAAAATTAATTAATTACACAGTAAAATAAAATATAATCAAAATAATTACACTTACACCTACAATTATATAAAATTAAAATTAAAAAATTGCAACTACTTACAAACTAATACAATTTTTAAAATACTGTGGGGCAAAAAATAACATTTAACTATTAATGTATGCATCAAGGGAGTAGTAAAAGGATTATTCACAAAAAAATCTTCAGTTTAGCCTTAAATATTTTTGAACCGATTAACTTATTTAGCTCATTTGGTAATATATTTATTGCCTTAATAGCCATATAATGAGGGCTACTTTTAAGATGTTGTGTTATGAATTGGAATGCTTAAACTTTCTTTAAACCTGGTTGTGTATTTATTGATTTCTTTATTTTTTGTGAATTTTTGTATATTTTCAGAGGCAAATAATATTAGATTATAAAGGTACAAAGAAAAAATTGTCATCATATTAAGTGATATTTGTATTTTTTGGCAATGGCTTGAAGATCCATATAGTTATTGTACGTCTCGAAACTCGTCCGTTTGCCGCCACGCGTAGCGATTTTTGGGGTTTGGAGCGGCTTCGTAGGAGTTCTTTAATTTATGTGCGCGATTCGTCCGAAAAAAAAACTATTTTTTGGTTTGACCCAGAATCCGTCCCTAAAGGAATTTTTGAGCGAAACAAAAATGTATTCGGTGCGGCTCGTCGTCCTCTTGGAGAATCTGAAGAGAAAATTGAAAACTTTTGAGAGACTTATTTTATTAACGAAAAACGGAAAAAAAGTTGTAGGGTCGGACTCGTGGCCCCATTTGATCCCCTCATATTAGAATGCCGCTGATGGCGCCATATAGGTTCGAAAGAGATTTTCATGCTGAAAACGCCGGTATACGCTGAAATGTCGAAAGCCATTGCGAAATATTTTTAATTTTGGCTCAAAGTCAAAACATGAATTTTGGTCATATTGAAAATTTGAAAATTCGCAAAAACCCGTCGACCTGTTCTCGGGAAAAGTCGAAAAAAGATAAAAACAAAAGAGGTCGATATCTCGGTTCGGAGGGGGAAATTAAAAAAAACTTGACGTCACGCAACCCTTTGTTCAATTGCGAATACGATTTGCGGTACGGAAAATTTCTAAAAAAATCTCCTGATTTTTAAGAAATGTCCCCGATGAAAAAGTGTCCGTTTTTTAAACAAATCTCGGACCCCGTCCTATAAGAAAACGGCACACCGGAGCAAAAAACGTAAGGAATCAAAAAAGTTGCTGATTCTTGAGCAGAAGAGAACGCAAAAAGAATGACGAGAATCGGTCGACGCGTTTTCGAGATATCGAAAAAAATAACTTTTTTTTCAACACCCTGTATATCCGCTTAATTTATACCTAGCGATCCAAAAAAAAATCGCAAAAATTCTACTTTTTCGCCCGAAACACTCTTGCAGATTTTCAAATTGCCGATTTGACCGGAACCACCCAAACCAAAAACGTCACGAAACAGTTTCAGTAAAGTTATGGATTATTTGGTAGTCTAATGTTTTTAACAAGGTTCACAATATCTAATGAATTTTTGACCTTCATCTCAAATGTAGCAGTGTATTTGTTTAGAGAGTTATGAAGTAACCTAGCTGGATTTTCTGCTGGGGTTTGTATATATGCTACAACAGGCCTTAATGGTATGTCTGGCTTGTGTAGTTTTGGTAACGCATAAATTTTAGGAAACGTTGAGTTATGTACCATTATTTGTTTACCATAAACCTTGCTTACAACACCTGCACCAGCCAGCTTCTTAATGAATTTGTTAGCTTTGGTCTGGTATCTGTTGATCAAATCACTCTCAACCTCCCCATACGTATCCCTATCACTCAATAATTCATACATTTTACTGTTATAATTACATTTGTCCATGAATCTATGAATTATTTTAGAAGCATTCCATGTTGATTGATTTGGTTTGCCTAAAAGTTGACTTAAATATGAAACTGCATATGTAATATCAGGTCTACTTTCTAATGAAATATACATCAAAGATACAATAATTTCTCTGTATGGTACACTAATTAAATCTTCATTTAAATTTGCTTGAAAATTTCCATGGGATACTTAACACCTTTACATTCATTTATCTTAATTTTTTTTTTCAATCATTCATTTCAGATGAATTCTGAATTTATGTTGATTTCTTTCAATTTAAATACCTAAAAATGTCTTAATCTCTCCTAAATCTTTTGTATTAAATGCTTGTTCCAACAGCTTAATTATTTCTTCTGTTTTAGATCCAGTAATTGAAATATCATCAGCATATATTATCATAATTGTATCTTCTTTATAATAAAGACAAAAATCATATTTTAAAGTTCAAATTTGTTTATAACAACAAATTCATTAAATTTTTCATTCCGACATTTTGGTTCCTCTTTTAATCCATATAAATATTTTTTTAATTTCAAAACTCATTCTGTCATTTCCAGTCCCTTTGGAGCATTAATATAAATATCCTTATTTAAATCTCCATTTTAAAAGGCCGATGTTACATCAAATTGTATTATATGCCAATTGTTTTGTATTGCTAAAGATAACAATTCTTACTGTTGAAAGTCTTACTACTGGCGCGTAAACATTTTCTTCACAGTTTTCTTGATAACCTTTTGCCACCAATCTTGCCTTTTTAATGCCATTATCTTTTGTTTTAAAAACCCAATTCGTATCTATTGCTTTATATCCATCAGGTAAAGATGCTTTCTCCAAAGTACCCATTAACTCCATTGAATTTAATTCTTTTAGTAAGGTATCATTCCAATCTTTTGCTGATTGAATAGCTTCTTCATATCTAATTGAATCAGTTTCTGTAGAAAGACAATAAACCATATACAGTTCATACTTAAATTTAGTCGGTAATTTTACAATCCGTTTGATATTTTGATAATTTTCATTTTCATTCTCTTTAGCTTGGACATTTTCAGTTTCTTTGGATTCAATAACAACTTTAATATTTTTGGATTGATTAGATATTTCTTCCTTTTCATCATGTATATCATTATTATCGTCTTTATAAATAATTTTCTTTTTATTAAACTGCTTTCAGCAAATTTTACATCACTTGCAGAAACAATTTTATTTTCTACGGAATTCCACAACCTATAGATATTATCACAATAACCAACCATATTTACTTCAATTACCCTCTGTTCTAATTTTCCAATCTTTGGTAATTGATATAATCAAATCCAAAAACTTTCAATTTAGATAAGTCAATTTTTCCATACAATCTCCTTGAAGGAATATCTCCATGAAGAGCATTACTAGGAGATCTGTTCTATTGATATGCTGCACTTCTTATGGCTTCGCCCCAAAAACGTTTTGGAAGATCAGTGCCCATAAAATTTGTTCTTGCCTTATCCAATAATGTCCTGTTTAGACGTCCAGCTACCCCATTTTGTTGTGGAGTGTAAGGAATTGTATATTGAATTTTTCGCATATTTTTTAGCGGGCCCGCCGCTCCAATTTTAAGAAATCGCAACGTGGCCATGTTTGGTATCAAATTGGGCTCCTTTTTTTTGCACATCCTCAATTATACGTGGGAGGAGTTTTGAGCATCTCTATGTTGTACTTCAGCTGTGCTATTTTTGAAATGTGGGGGACTTATGTCATCGCTGAGTTAAGTCGACTGAAAATGTCTCGGGTGACAATCATTTCGTATTTTTGAACACCTCGCGAGATTTACCCAGTGAGAGTTTACACAGAGTCACATGTCCGCATGGCAACGTTGAAATTTCATGCATGCCAACAAAATATTATTCATGCTAACCACAAGAAGAAAATAAAATAATTGAAATTAATATACTTCCCCCAGATTTAGCACGTGTACCACATTTCACATTATTTGTTTAGTTTGGTTATGTCGTTCTAATGCTCATCATCATGAATAAGAATAATAAATTAAAGAAAATTTACGTGTCTTCTGGTCAAAAAGCGGCTCTAATTGCCTTCATGGAGAAGGAACCCGAACTCCTTGGTGGGAAATTTACCCCAACATTTACCCACCAAACAGTTAAAAGTTTATGGGAAAAAATTTCTGCCGATTTAAATTCCATGCCCGGGGCAACAAAAAATTGGTTACAGTGGCGCCAAGTAAGTTACTAATTTACTATAATAATTAATAATACATTGTGATTGTTATACTGTCTACTCCTACTCCTACAGTATGGTTATATCTATTATATTTTTAAGTTATACTTTGTTTTACAGACCTGGAAAGACATTAAAAATAAAACCAAGATTAAAGGAGCAGCATTGATAATGCACGCACAAAGAACTGGCGGCGGATCTCCCATAAATGAAGACATTAGTCAAGAGGATGAGAGGGTCCTAGAACTGATCCACCCCATCGAAATACAGGGAGATGTAAGAGTTCCAGAGTCCTCTATACATTTCGATGGACTTTTTTCAACAAATAATGAAGTAGTAGTAATCGACCACGAATATGCGGAATATAGTGTGAAACACAAATATTCCGAAAGGTATTTACTACCACCTATTCGGTTGTTGGGCTGCTAAGGTCGCAGCCTACACCCTAGAAGCTGTTTAAGGGTGGCTCGTGGACTCAGTGAAGATGGGTGGGGTTCTCCTATAAATTTCCAAAAAAAAAGAAATACTCTCTATGGAGCAAAAAAAAAACCTTCCTTTTTAAAACTCCTGGGCGCCAGTTGCTTTGCTTAAAATAAAAAAAAAATACAGGAACTAAGAAGCAACAAACTAGTAACCTGAAAATAAACGGGACCGGAAAAGTCAGTCGACAAGGAACACAAAATATCAAGCCCAACTTATCAAAAAAAGTATATGTATTGTAAAAAAAAAATTATATATACACAATTATATGCAATGCAATGATAAATACGCCTGTTAAAAAAAAACTACAACCTTATTTTGGTTAGAGAAAGGAAAATTAAAATCCTCAGCATTCAACTTCTTACGCTTACTGGTAAAATAAATTATGATTCGCTTATAAGTAATCAATAGTATATTTAAATAGCACCTGAATAGGGACTAGACTTGGTAAGCTTACGTCGTCTTAACAACGCTTAAAACGCATCAACTTAGAATAATAATAATTATAGATAATAGCGTAAACATCAGAAGTAATAATGACCCTGTTGTATATTTTATCAGGCAGGGCATGAATTAAAAATATAATCTTGCGCTTATAATAAAGAAATTCCAAAACAAAAATTAATTTTGACCAAATTTGGGGCGGTATTTATCAGAACTTCCCAATTAAAAAAATATATATGTATACAAATGTCTTTAAAGTCAAATTAACACAAAAAAAAAGCTGAAGGCCACTTAAACTTTTGATAATATTGGCTTATCTGAACTGTCCAAGGTTTTAAGAAGCGTTCCTCTATCTCTGCCTTCCCAAGCACCAATATTGGATCCAGTAATCCCTTCCAGTTGATAGGTGTGAGTATGGTAGACACCCAAAAAGGCTCCAAATATGGATCCAACTTCAATAAAATTCCTCCAGATATCACAGGGAGATTGCAAATTACCTCCAAACAACATCCATATTCGCTGGACCAATCAAAGAGGGAAAACAGGAACCTCATACAAAAAAAACGATGACCTTACGGGTCTCCAAAACCAAAAAGCCTAAATGATGGAAACGGGGTTGTAGAAACAAGCACGAAAAAGATAACTTTAAAAACTGAGTAAAGTAATACCTGAGATGTTGGGCGGCTTTGATCAGTAATTCTGAATTAGCAAATATTCCAAATCCGCAAGCAAGCGAAGAAAAATGGCGTGACGAACCTCCACTGACAACAAGAAAACCTCCTCGTGGATTCCAAAACGACAGCCACTTATTTTATTATGAGTGAAGATAAAATTCTGGCCTTGCCGACTAAACCAATTAGTAACTATCCTACACCCTAAATTTGCACATCAAAATCATTTAGCTTACGCGCGCGTGTTTCTCAAAATCAGAGAGACACCAGAATGGCTTCCAAAATTCCGTTCTTCCTGCAATTTCCATCGAATTTTCTAGAACATTCCACGTTGCCAATTTTCCCAAATGTTCTTTTTGATAAGGAACAACAAAAAACAACAGTAATTAGCGTTGCGAATTCTTGCAAAAATTTCGACCAATTAATTTTATTACCTAAAGTCCAAAAAAGCGTTACAAGTGGTACTGCAAATATTGAGGAAGAAAAAGAAAATAAAATAGAAAGAAAAAAAAACACCCAACATTAGTGAGGAACAAAACGCTTCGTCCGAAAGCAAAAATTGCGAGACTTAACAACATGGTTGCAGCAACAGCAAGGCTTGCAGAACAAAATGACAAGAATATAAACATGAAAAAAACATATTACGAAGAAAAACTGCAATTATTAAGAGAAAGCATTGCGGAGAAAAAACAAGATGTTTTGGAGAAACAATGCATTAGAAAAAATTGCAGAAGCATGTATTCAGCGACCGTGATGAAAATTTTAGAGACGTCATTAAAGTTAATCACGTCTTTAAGAAAACATTTCTTATGAAGAAATATTTTTTAATCACGTGTTTAACGTTAACGACGTCTCTAAATTTTGCATCACAGTCGCTGAATACACGCTAGAGGCTTTAAGTAAGAAATAATGTTGACTTACAAATTTTATTTACTCAAATGTGCGGATTTATTTAGGATTTAATTATAGTTTTTTTATTTACTTTAGAATATGTTTTATTTATTTTAGAATATGTTTTATTTATTTTAGAATATGTTTTATTTATTTTAGAATATGTTTTATTTATTTTAGAATATGTTTTATTTATTTTAGAATGTTTTATTTATTTTAGAATCTTTTACTAATTACAAAGTTGTTTTTTATTTGAATGTTTATAATTTATTAATTCTATAAATCTTTAGAAAATTAAATGTTTTCTTTTTTCTCATGCTCCAAATGCTGAAAGAGAGTTTATTAAAAGTAGGATATTTCTTTGTAAAATAGTGATTAAAAAAAAAATTTTAAAAATTAAACAAATAAATTCTAAAAATAATTATAATTTCATATTAAAACAAGTAATCATAATAATACAAATTAAATAATTTATTCTATATCATTAGCAAAATGAGTTCTAATGAAATGATTTCTCTTATTTCGTCCTGCTCGAAGCTCCGGATTAACTCTGTTGATTACATCTAAATCACCATTTGGATTATCATAAACTCCATAATCGATATTGAGTGGATCTTCTGGCTCAAGCTGAACCTCTGGTATATTGTTTGTTATGCAGATATTATGCAGTACAACGCAAGCGTTAATAATTAAGCCTGCTTTAAGGGGATGGTAATGAAGCACGCGGTGTTTGAGTAGGCATCGAAATCGTGTCTTCAACACACCATTGCATCTTTCAATTATACACCTTGTATGTCTATGTGCAATGTTATAGTTGTACTCTGGTGTATCTGGTTCGGGATTGTTTTCCACTGGAGTAAGAAGCCAGCTGCGTAACGCATAGCCAGAGTCACCTAACAAAATATAAAATATATATATTTGATAAAATTAAAAATATTAACCCAATAAACTAAATGATGTATGTCCAGCATTATGGAGATTCCTCAGAAAAGTGAAAACAGCAGTGTTATTCCATATAAATGAGTCGTGTGTAGCCCTCGGAAAACGAGCACATACATTCAAAATTTTCAAGAAAGCATCACAAATTTAAAATTAGGGTTATTATTATAAAAATAATTATTGTTACTCAAAAAAATTACCAATTGCACGTTAATGGAGTGGTACCCCTTCCTATTAACGTAATGATTTTCAGGATTCACTGGATCATTTATTTTTGGAGGAAAAATAGCGACATGTGTACAGTCAATACATCCAATAATCCCCGGAAAATTAAATTTTTGAAAAAATCTAAAACCATAAAATTGTTTATAAAATTTATACAAAAAGTTAAATTTTGTTTGTTTTGATAAAAATACAAATTACAATATACACTTGGAAACAAAATTAATTAATACTTTTGCATCTTTTTCAATTTATTAAACATTCTACAAGAGTAAATAATATTTTTAATATTAAAAAGATAAAATTTAATAAAATACCCCTAAATTAAATAAATAACATAATAAAAGCTAATATTAGGTTTGGAAAAGTTATGTCATTACTTACTCATTTCGTAATTGTGTTAGCTCGTCAAAAATTTTGAGGAAATTTAACATATCGGTCTAAAATTTCTCGCCTGTTGAGGGCTTCGGTCACCTCTTTAATGGAATTGCTTGTCGAAGATTGGGAAATGGCATTATTGATATTGTACCCAATATGGATATGGATTTGGTAACTTCCACTTGCATAAAACCGAAGTGCAGTTAACACATAAATGGACATAAATAAAATATGTAATTTGAGGACTAACAATACATATAGTTGTTATTTTTCTTACTTTACGAGAAATAGATAGGGCTGAAGTTCTGCTAGGTGAAGTTATAAATGGTGATAACTCTTCTATTAGATCCCGAGTGACTTCCTTTGTTAGTCTATACATTTTTACAAAGTGATCATCGGTTACAGCTTCAAGAAGATCATTATAATCATAAATTCTTCGCTCCTTATCAGCTTCTATTTCTATTTCTTCCAGAGCACCAATACCGGCTAAATAAATTTGATCCTCAATTTCCATTTTTACTTGCTTTTATGCCAACTCTAAAACACAAATTAAAATTAAGTTGGAATGGAATGGAATGGTTAATAATTGGCAAAAACGGACTTTGTAAAACTGTTTATTACATTGACCTTTCGTTAACGTTTCGCTTATCTGTCGTAAGCTTCTTCAGAACTGAAACATTAATTAAAATTAGGAATCTTACTTATTAGTTAACATAATTAGCAAAGCATAATAAGAACAAGCAATACGTTTAATTAAAATCATAATAATTAGGCATTATAATGTATATTATTATTTTTATTTTTAAGTCTCACCTCAGGCCCTTATTTTATAAACAGAAGTCGAAAATATGTCTGTACAATTAACATTTATAAACATTGGCACGATTATCATCAAGCGTTTCTTTAATCTGATAATTAACATTCACGATGTTTCGGGAATTAATTTTTCATTTTTATGTAGCATTTAATCATCTAAGATGTGTGGTTTTTCCCCTTTAGACACAATTTTGGAGGTTAAGATATCACAGAATGCACAAACATAAAAATTATTATAGACATATGTGATCGTAGAGGCGCCTATAAACAATTGCAATGAATGTTACAATAACATAATACTGAGTGTGTTACAATTTATTTATTAGTATATTCATATTTAAAGTTGATTCATTCGATCCATTTGTTTTTTAATAACATTAGAATATATGGAGCTAAGTCCTTCGGTATCCGTTCTAAAATTAATACAATCATTCATTGTAATGTGTATCATCTCACTCATAAGGCGCTTTTGGAGATTTGGTTCTCTATCTAATATTTTAGTTCGTTCAAAATCAAACACATGTTTTAACGACAAGGAATGATGTGCTAACGCAGTCAATCCCTCATCAGTGATAGCTTTTTTGCAACTGTATTTATGTTGTTGTAACCTAAGTTTGAGATATTGTTTTGTCTGTCCAATGTAGCATTTATTACAGTTTTTACATGGTATATGATAAATGATATTAGACTCCGTTAGCACATCACTCCTGTCTTGAATCTTAGAAAACAATTCACCTACATTAAAAACATTATTGGGTGCTAGTGTAATATTATAATCTTTAAAGATGTTCTTAAGGCTATTTGTTACCATGGGGACATTTACAAATTTAACATAAGTTTTTGGAACCTCAATGGATGTACTGTTTGTGTGATTAATATTATGTGTACTATAAAATACTTTATTTATTAATTTAACTGGATAGCTATTATCCATTAGTATTTTCTTGGCAATTTTGAAATTACCATCATGAAAGCAACTATCACTTAAAGTTAAAATTTTGTGTTTAAATTGTTTGACTATCGCAATTTTTTGATTTAGTGTGTGAAATGAATTAAAATTAAGGCATCTATTGGAATTAATAGATTTCCTATACCAATTTATATTAATTTTGTTATTATTGTTCGTAGACAATTCAAGATCTAAGAAAGGCAAACATTTATTATTTTCTCGCTCTAAAGTAAATTGTATTTTTTCATTCACTCCATTAAATATATCTAGTGTCGTATCTACCTGATCTTCAGGTAAAATAATCAAAATATCATCAACATAAATACCAACAAACGGTATATCGAAATGTATTAATTGTAGTGCTCTGCTAAGGATATTGTTCATCACCAATTCTGCCAAAATTGGCGATGAAGGGTTACCCATAGCAGTGCCGTCCAATTGTTTATAAAAATTGTTATCGTATTTAAAATAGCTCGAATTAAAAATGAAGTTGATGATTGTTAGAAAATTGGGTTTACTTATTTTTGTGAACGTTGATATGACTGGCCACTCTAATTCAATTATTTTTAAGACCAAGTTTCTCGGAATATTTGTAAAAAGAGACTTCACATCGAAAGATATTAACCTATAATTGTCAGGTATATGTATTTCTCTAATCTGTTTAACTAATTCATATGAATTCTTAATTTTGTATTTAGATAATGAAGCAAACTCATTTAAGGAGTCATGTATTAATTTTGCTAAATTAACAGACGGGGTTTGAATACAAGCTACAACTGGGCGGAGGGGTGTCTCCGCTTTATGTATTTTAGGCAAGCCATATAATTTTGGAAATTTAGAGTTGTGAACTGTTAGTTTTTTTGCTTGTATTAATGTAATTTCATCATCATCTTTGAGTTGTTTAATTATACTTTTAGAAATATTTTGAAATTTTGTGGTAGGATCTTTAGTTAGTTTCTCATACCTTGTATCATCATTAATTAACAAATTCATTTTTCTGTTATATTCTTTATCTTCCATAATAACAGTGTTATTACCCTTGTCAGATCTAACGACTATAAGGTTCTTATTATCTTTTAAGAATTTCTTTGCTGTTCTAAATTTTTTATAAATTGATGAATTTGATGTGGTTTTTTTATTAATCATTTTTTCATAATTGTTTATGCCGTTGGTAACTACGTTAATACATCTAGATCTCAATATATCCCTATCGTTATTAGTATCAAAGTTAATACATCCAATAGAATATTCTAAGTCTTTAATAATTGTAACTATCGGGAAAGACCTAGGCATAAGGCTAAATTTGGGTCCCAAACTAAGTATATTATTGACTTCTGGGAGGATAGTTGTATTGCTTATATTGATTAGCCATTGAGGTTGTACATTATGTGTATTGACATTATTATTTAACATAAGTTGTTCTAGTTTTTTAATGTTATTAGTTTTATGCTTATTGAAGGATCTATTAAAGTCCTTATTAATCATTGATTTTAATACATAAATATCATTATTACTGAAATTATGTTCTAGGTAACCTTTTATATTCTTGATCATCCTATTGAAACTTCTCAACTCCCACGCTGTTATGCTGACTTCCACATTAAGGATGTTATACATGAAGGTGTTCCTAATCTTTTCCACTTCCTGATGGAATGGGTGTTTGTTGATTAGCAGCGTACGTATACATCCAATGTTGTCTACGATATGTCTTGGGATTACCCTGTTGTTCCGGCATTTCAATAAAAAGATGATCCTATTTTTCCAAGAGGCCAATTTTTTGTTAATCTTAAGCAGTTTCTTAATTTCACCGTGTGTTGCGGTACCATATGTTTCATAAATGTTGTCGAGAAAACTCATTGCCATGGTTGATAATCAATATTGGATAGGAATAAATATTAGATAGAGAACCAAATCTCCAAAAGCGCCTTATGAGTGAGATGATACACATTACAATGAATGATTGTATTAATTTTAGAACGGATACCGAAGGACTTAGCTCTATATATTCTAATGTTATTAAAAAACAAATGGATCGAATGAATCAACTATAAATATGAATATACTAATAAATAAATTGTAACACACTCAGTATTATGTTATTGTAACATTCATTGTAATTGTTTATAGGCGCCTCTACGATCACATATGTCTATAATAATTTTTATGTTTGTGCATTCTGTGATATCTTAACCTCCAAAATTGTGTCTAAAGGGGAAAAACCACACATCTTAGATGATTAAATGCTACATAAAAATGAAAAATTAATTCCCGAAACATCGTGAATGTTAATTATCAGATTAAAGAAACGCTTGATGATAATCGTGCCAATGTTTATAAATGTTAATTGTACAGACATATTTTCGACTTCTGTTTATAAAATAAGGGCCTGAGGTGAGACTTAAAAATAAAAATAATAATATACATTATAATGCCTAATTATTATGATTTTAATTAAACGTATTGCTTGTTCTTATTATGCTTTGCTAATTATGTTAACTAATAAGTAAGATTCCTAATTTTAAATAATGTTTCAGTTCTGAAGAAGCTTACGACAGATAAGCGAAACGTTAACGAAAGGTCAATGTAATAAACAGTTTTACAAAGTCCGTTTTTTGCCAATTATTAACAATTACAATCTGATCACGGACACAATTCCTATCCAATATTGATTAAAATTAAGTACAAGAAAGTAGGCAAATCTTAATATTAACTTTTTTTATATTATTATACATATATTTTATTTATTTATGTTATTGTGGATACTTGTTAAAAATTAAGAATTACCCCAATTATAAAAAAAATAATAAAACAATTAATACTATCAAGAATAGTCAGTTTATCAGACAAACTATTTATTATTCTCACATCAATAAATAAGTTAACGTTTCGCCTTCAACGTAGGCTTCATCAGAACTACAATTAATGAAACACATAAAATTACTTAAAACAAAACATACCTACAAATTACAAACCTTTTTACTAGTTCGAGAACAATACTGTCACAACAACATAGCAACGAGTGCTGCATCAAGTACATTAATTTACTGAGATTTTTAAAACACTTATTAGGCAAAGGAATACTATAACCACCTGTTACCATCAGAATCTAATTGTTTACACATCCACCAAGAGGTGATTGCACCAATTAGAGGTTACGCAATAGTTTACTACACATTCTATGGGAGGCGCTATTCACCAACCACAAAATCTCAGTAAATTAATGTACTTGATGCAGCACTCGTTGCTATGTTGTTGTGACAGTATTGTTCTCGAACTAGTAAAAAGGTTTGTAATTTGTAGGTATGTTTTGTTTTAAGTAATTTTATGTGTTTCATTAATTGTAGTTCTGATGAAGCCTACGTTGAAGGCGAAACGTTAACTTATTTATTGATGTGAGAATAATAAATAGTTTGTCTGATAAACTGACTATTCTTGATAGTATTAATTCTATACACAGACGCTACTGTATCCAATTAATTGTTAATCAGTAAGATGACGTATTTAGGAGATTTGAGGGAATCATATGGTGAAAGTATACTTAAAATGGTGAAGGACTTACTGAAATGGAATAAATCAAAAGCAAACTTGAATAATAGAAGAATCTTTTTAATTAAATGTAGGGAGCAAGGTGTATTCCCAGCACACATCAAAGACAACATAGGATGCATTAATTTGAAGAATTACAATAATACGATTAGTGAGTTAAGAAAGGTGTTAAGAGTAACCGAGATGTCCAGATTAGAGAACATGTTGATGAATGATTTCAATGCTTTGTTTAAAAGTGTGAAAAACAGTAATATTAAGAAGTTAGAACGGTTGGTTAATAAATTTAAGATGGAGGAAGACTATGAGGTTCAATCAGAATGGTTAAAAAACATTAGTAAGAAGATAATCCCGAAGGAGGTTAATAATGTACTTAGTTTGGGGCCGAAATTTAGTGTGCCGCCAAGAGAAATACCCGTGCTAAATTTAATCAAAGATGTGGAAATTAGCATTAATCGTATAAATAACATTGATGATAATAAAAAAGATGAGGTTAGAGCACAATGCGTGAACATCATTAGTAACGAAATGAGTACTCGTAATAATAGAAAGTACAAAGGGAATGTGTTCAGTAAAGACTATAGCAGAGCGAAGGAATTTTTGAAGATCAATAAAGACTTGGTTGTTCTAAGGTCCGATAAGGGTGGTAATACTGTTGTCATGGATAGAAGAGACTATAACGTGAAAATGTATGAGCTGTTGAGTGATAGTGACACTTATGAGCAAGTTAAGAAAGATTTGACCAACAAGTACCAAACTAAAAGTAACACATTAATCAAAAAATTAGTGGAAGATGGTGAGATCAGCAAAATATATGGTAAACAAATAACAGCCCATAATGCAACGTTCCCGAAAATATATGGTTTACCTAAACTGCATAAACCTGATATCCCACTTAAACCGGTAGTAGCAGGCATCCAGACACCGGCTGAAAACTTAGCTAGATTGGTTCATAATGCTCTAAGCAGTTATACTTCGCTATCTAAATATAAAATTAAAAACTCACAGGGTATTGTGTCATTGGTGAATAATAAGGTATTACCAGTGAATTACGTGCTGGTCTCTTTTGATGTCAAATCTTTATTCACCAACATTCCTAAAGAATTGGTACTGAAGATCATTAGAAATGATTGGCAGGCTATCCAGTCCCATACAACGCTCAGTCTAACTAACATGCTACTAATAATTGAATTTATCTTTGATACCAGTTATTTTAGTTTTGAAAATAATTTTTTCATTCAAAAAGAAGGTACAGCCATGGGAAACCCGGCGTCTCCAGTGTTGGCGGAGTTGGCGATGGACATGGTGATGAAGGAATGTGAGAATAAACTTAGTTTTGAGATACCTGTCCTAAAAGTGTACGTTGATGATACTATTGTGGGGCTACCAGAGAACAAGATTGAGCAGATGTTACAGTTCCTGAACAACATACATGGGAGATTGAAATTTACTGTGGAAAGAGAAGATGTGAATAATAGTTTGCCATTTTTGGATGTTTTGCTCATACGGAATGCGGATAATTCTATTTCAACTGACTGGTATAGGAAACCTAGCTCGAATCGGTTCTTGAGTTTCAAATCATTTCATCATATGACGCGTAAAATAGCAATCATTAAGCAGTTAAAACACAAGGTACTAACTTTAAGTGATAAGAAATTCCACCAAAACAATTTTAATATTGTGTTTAATATGTTAAAAAATAATCACTACCCAAAAGGGTTAATTAATAAGGTTTTATATAGTAGTAGTGATCAACTCACTCGACAGCGAATAAATGTTGTTAATAATGAGGATATTAGTTATAGCAGATTTGTTAACTTGCCTGTAATCACGGATAAAATATGCAAAGTTTTTAGTAAAACTAATGTGAAATTAGCCAGATATAATGTATGCACAGGTAACAATTTATATACAAGGTTGAAAGACCCAATTAAAAAAGAGGACAAAACTAATGTCATATATAGTATCCCGTGTAATGATTGTGACTTGTCATACATAGGGCAAACTAAACAATATGTAAAGAAGCGTATTCAACAACATAAAACTAGTTGTAATATCAAGAATCTTAATAAAATGTCGAATGGTGTTACCGCACTTACTAAGCATTGTATTGATTCCAACCATACTTTTAATTTTGATAACGTGAATATTTTAGATTGTGAGAATATGTATGCTAAACGTTTGTTAAGTGAATCTGTGTTCATAAAAGTAAATAAATGCGTGAATTATAAGACGGATACGGAAGGATTAAGTGTAATATACACACCCTTAATTTGTAAATTGTAATTAATGCAATGAACATAATATCACCCTGTATAATCAAGTTGTTAACACTATGTATATATAAATAAATATTATATTTTCTGTAGTTGGTGGATAGCGCCTCCCATAGAATGTGTAGTAAACTATTGCTAACCTCTAATTGGTGCAATCACCTCTTGGTGGATGTGTAAACAATTAGATTCTGATGGTAACAGGTGGTTATAGTATTCCTTTGCCTAATAAGTGTTTTAAAAATCTTAGTAAATTAATGTACTTGATGCAGCACTCGTTGCTATGTAGTTGTGACAGTATTGTTCTCGAACTAGTAAAAAGGTTTGTAATTTGTAGGTATGTTTTGTTTTAAGTAATTTTATGTGTTTCATTAATTGTAGTTCTGATGAAGCCTACGTTGAAGGCGAAACGTTAACTTATTTATTGATGTGAGAATAATAAATAGTTTGTCTGATAAACTGACTATTCTTGACAGTATTAATTCTATACACAGACGCTACTGTATTCAATTAATAAAACAATATTTTTATAAGTTTACTTTTCAATGCTTGTCACTTGTCACAACTCGAATTTCAGGTTAGGTATAAGTTAAAATCTCTATAGAGACATGCATCTCGACGGCTTGAGGGCAGTCGAGACGAAGTCATCCGAAATTTGTCTCTAGTGAGACGAAGTCAGCGTTCAAAAATAGGGTTTGGTGAAAAGTAGTAGAGATTATTCGATTTGTCACTCGTGAGATAGTCTCTACCGATTCAAAAATAGCACTGCAGACGATACAAAAAAATAAAAAATAACCCTAAAAAATTAAAGAAGCCTCAAATGTAAGTAAATCTCTAACTTTTAACTTGTTAATTAAGTCAACAATTTATTTTTAGCAAAAATACAACAAATTTTCGAAGGAAAAAAGTATGTGTGGGAAAATATTGTGAATTTTAAGCATTTATCATTAAATTTTCTAGCCTTGGTCAACATTCAGAAAATTTGTATTACTATGTGTTTCATTACTTTGTCTTCTATAGTCTACGTTAAAATTGCTAGTCTATTATCGGATTATAATAAATTATAATAAAATACAACTCAACTGCGCAGAGCCCGCCCTTCAGCCAATACTAACTCTGCTCTGTTAACAATTGAGCGAGCGATGCGCTTCACGCTTTAATAAATTAATAAATTAATAAAGATACGCTACGTTTTGCGCCAGCAGCAGTGTAAAATTGTAAAATTATTAATAATGCCACGAGCATTAATTAAACGGGAAAGAGAAATGGTGGTGAACCTTTATCACTATTTTCTAAGGGAAAGAGACAATGGAGGACCTTTCGAATCAATTCTGGGAATTCAAAAAAGAACAGCAAATGCATTAAATTTATCTTTGAGGACAGTGAATAGGATATGTAAAATGTTCAGCGCTGGGCAAAGTTTAAGTCCCAAAAAGAGGAAGAACTATTTTAAAAGAAAAACAAATAATTTATGTGACATTATTAAAGAGCAGATTAGGAAAATAATCTACGAAATGTACAGCAATAATGATTTCATTACGGCTAAAAAATTGCTGTTAAAAATTAAGGAGAAGAAAATCGCTGATATTGGTTTATCTAGTTTATATAAAGTTTTGCGTATTATGGGGTTCCGATTTAAAAAATTTGATGCAAATAGGGTATTCTTGTGCGAGCAAAGCCACATTGTTCAACATCGAAACAAATTTTTAAAACGTTTCATGCAGAATACAAATTCCGAATTTCCTCTGCAGCTGGTATTTCTCGATGAAACGTGGATTTTTTCTAGTGGATCTGGTACCATAAAAAAACAGTGGACCGACAAAACTCCAGGTTGTTCTAACCAACGAGGCAAGGCTTCAAAAGGCAAACGTTTTATAATTTTGCATGCAGGAACAAAATTTGGTTTTGTTGAAGGTGCAAATTTAGTTTTTGCGTCTAAATGTAATTCTGCTGACTACCACGATTCGATGAATGCAGAAGTATTCGAAGAATGGTTTGAGGAGAAATTATTAAAAGTTTTAGAGGAACCTTCCTTAATAATCCTAGACAATGCATCTTATCATTCTCGATTGCTTAATAAAAGTCCAACGGGTGCCTGGAGAAAAAAAGAAATTCAAGATTGGCTAGAAACAAAAGGTATTGCGTTTGAAAAAACATTCACTAAAGCTGAATTAATGCATCTAGTGGTGAGCAATAAAGGTCCGAAAGAATTTGCAATAGACAGCCTAGCGAATAGTTATGGTCATGAAATTTTACGCTTGCCGCCTTATCATTGTCATTACAATGCTATTGAATTAATATGGGGTATCACAAAAAACTATTATGACAAACACATAATTTCTTCGAAAGGGACTGATTCAGAAGTTTTGACTGTGTGGGAAAATAGTTTGCAAAGCATAACTGCTCAAATTTGGGAAAACACAATCAGGCACACCCAAGAAGTAATAGAGTCATCTTATAACGATCAAATAATGATTGATGACGTGAGACCTTTAATAATCACAACTGGTGATGATAGTGATAGTAGTTCTAGCGATGATAATATGGATGATGAGGAGTCAAGTGATGATGATGAGATGGACGATTTGCAATAATAATAATTTGCAATATTATTTGTTTTGTTTAAAATAGAAAAGAGGCACATTTATAATTTTCATTGATTTATGAAATAATTTGTTAATAAATAAATTTTATTTTTATATTCTTGTACATTGTTTAATTATTTGCAATATTATTTTTAATTTGGCTTTCTCGAGAGCTTAACAAGCACGTCTCTTTGTTGCTCGCCATGATAAAACTGCGTGCGTAAGAGCGGAATGGGTGGAGAAAGTATGCGCGGCTCCGCCAGCTAAGATAATCCTTTGATAGACTAGCAATTGTAACGTCGACTTTAGTACCCAACAATAAATAAACAGATTTTTTATCTTGTGTGTGTTTGATATATGTTCCTTAAGAGGATAGTCTGCGAAATGTTTGAAATGCGTACTCCTCGCTAGTAAAAATTGATTTTTTGGTGTTTGTAATAAAAAATTTAACAAAAACGCTCTTGTTTTGCCTTGAAATTGAATTTATTTATCATATAGAATTTTTTTTTGATGTATATAGTCTGTTATAAGGGAGTAATTTTGAAAAAATGATAAAAAACGCATTTTTAGTTTAGTTTACGAATCAAGACAACTTTGGTTGCCTATTTTATGAATCAAGACAACTTTATAAACATTGAAATTAGTAAGGAGTTTTTTATTATGCGTTTAAGCTAATTATTCAAGTTATATCCTCAAATGTGTAGTTTTCTTTTCAAACCCAACTAGCTCAGTGGTAGAGCAGGATACTTTTGTCTAATGGTCGTAGGTTCGATTCCTACGTTGGGTCAACTTATGGTATGTTTCGGAGCAAATCTATAGTCTTATACGGTAAATATCTGTATTTACCTGTATTGACAGGTCGATTTCCGTAATGGTCTATAGATTTGCACGATAGGTACAACGCCCCACCCCAACACTCAACAACTTTGGTTGCCTACACGATCAAGCAAGCCTAAGCTAGCCTTTTTTTTACCTGCCGCCGAATTCAAATTGCACCAATCACAGAGCTCCATTTCTAAAATTCAAATTTGAAAATCCAAATTCAACCAATCAGCACCGAGTTAGAAATTCAAATTCGACCAATCACAGAGCTCCATTTCAAAAATTCAAATTTGAAAATTCAAATTCAACCAATCAGAGACTTGCGGCGCCGAGTTATAACGGTCAAATCATAACCAAAACCGTTAAAATCACTTAAACCACGCCCACTCAACTTCGAGCCAAATTCAAATTCAACCAATCACAGAGCTCCATTTCAAAAAGTCAAATTTGAAAATTCAAATTCAACCAATCAGAGACTTTCCCGCCAAAAGTAACGGTTTGTATCACAGGAACCCGCCAGCTTAACTACTGTCATCAAAGAGGTGTTCGTATTTTCTTCTTTATTCGAGGAAGGCCAAAGTTACCTCATTATCATAATCAGTTGGATTATTATTGCTCCATATATCTTTTTCTTTATTTAAATAAGCTTCAATAAATTTATCTGCTGCTTCTTGGTCTATAATTAATAATGTAGTTAACACAACTGTAGACTTAATGTATTATTACTGAATTTACATTTAATATGATGTTGGCAGTTTCTATATTACAATTAACTGCATATACATATCGCCTCTATAGTTTACTTCTACTTCTACGTTTGTATTTTTGAAGTCCTCATCCCACTACTTACTACCAGATTTCAAATAAAAGTTGTACGATTCTTTATGACGCACTAACTAGAAGTATTGCCATGACCTTGAACAGCAAGTCAAAGGTCAGACGATCATCACTTAATTGTTTTTAAATAGCAACCACTCATTTTTATTGCGTATTATTAAAGCATATGAAAGAGGTTTATAGAGCATATTTTTTTATTTTACTTAAATAAATAGTTTAGAAGTTACAAGAGTTTAAATTTTTAATATGTAAGTTCGGCAACGCCGCGCCCATTTATTTTGAAAGTATAAGCATTCTTAAGAAAAATGTTACAAATAAAAGTGTACAGGTTGTGGCTATTTAAAGAAAAATCGGCGCGGCGTTGGCGGACTTACATATTAAATATTTAAACTCCTGTAACTTCTAACTATTAACAAATTTACTAAATAAAAAAATATGCCCCATAAAAGAAAGTATTGTTTTAATTATACAAATAAAGTTACTTACCTTTAAAATTTTCTACTTCGTTTTCCTTGTTGGTAACTGAAGTAACATGAGGTTGCTCTCTTCGAATTGCTCGTTCCACATATTCAAATGCCAATACAAAGGTCTCTACATTCATGAAAACTTAGGAGCATTCCGTTAATAATTAAATTTAGGGCTTTATTTTTAATGATTTTTATGAATAAAATAAAAAGATTTTTGAAATGGTCTGCAATTTTTGGATTTTCATCTTTGCATTTATCCCACGTGCTTCTCATATAACTATAAAAATTCATGTACGAAATGTAACGATTAATTAGATCGTCTGAATACTTCGAAATTATACTTCCAAACATTTTCATCTCAGGAAAATGAGCGGCCTGTTTCAATTCCATTAAAATATTTTAATGAAGATCATAAATGTTAATAAAATTACCAAAAATATTCTCTAATTCGGTATTTTTTTTTCTGGATCATTCTCATTTTTGACGTCTTTACAAACCTAAAAATAAATATTAGTTACAAATGAAGGTTGTGGTAATCAAAAACTTACATCCATCAGTTTGCAGCGTCTTTTGACATAGGTTTCTTCACATTCGTCTAATTCTCTTATTTTAAACAGCAAACTTATATTCCATTGCTCTCCAGGATCCAGAAACTAAAAAGGTGTGTTTTGCTAGAGACGAAAATTTTTCGTCGCGGACGACGAAATTGTCGAGCAGAATACTTTGCTTAGCAACGCGTCCTTTGGGCTGCTATTTTGCTGCACGTTGCTAAGCAAAGTATTCCGCTCGGCGTTTTCGGTATGTTCTTTTTTGAGATTTGTGTATTTGTTTTTTACAACTAAGTTTTTTTCAAATTTAATAGACTGATGCAGTGAAGTGGGCAGCGCGAGAATGTAAACGGGTCACTTCTCATGCCCCTGCCGCTACCGCTCGCGCTGCCCGACGCTCCCTAAATTGCATATCAGGTTGCGGGCTTTCATTGTTCAACTGGAGGCTTTAGTCCATGTTGCCCATGATTAAATCAGGTCAGCCTGGACGCACGGAGTGGAGAAATTGTGGCCTAAACAAAACCTCCTGTTAAACGTTCTTTCAAAATAATAATATCTTTAATTTTTTCTGGTATACTTTGTATTTTAGAATAGAAATCCAGGCAAGTACTATTAGAATCAAAATTTTTTTTTCTTAATATTAGCCCAAAATGCATCTCGATTTAATTAAAGGTAATGGAAAATGTGTATAGTTCATTTTAAGTTGAGGAATATGTAAAAATTTATCAATATAATAATCATCATGATAACTTAACAAATCCTTGAAGTACTAGCATTTGCCCGGTGGGCCAGTCCGACACTGACGCCAGTACAAAATTAAAATTTTGTATTAAAAAAAACACCATTTTTCCTTTACTTGTAATAGTCACCCAAAAAAAATGTTTCAATTAGAATTTTATTAGATGATTAAAAATACCTAGCAACTATAAGCAATGCCTAAATTTTAGTAATTGTTGGTGAAAACGGGCATTAGATTTTGTAAGTGCTTTTTGAAGAATGCACAAACACGTGGTTTTAAAACATACCATAAAACATTTTGTTTTAATTTAACACCGCCATAGAAATGTGCAATGTTTTTTCCACCGTCATCGAGTGTTGTTTGTTTAGTTGCAATATTAGTCCTTAAAAAATACAAATAAAATAATAATACTTAGTAAGTGTTGGCTGATAATTATGTTTTTCTTAATCCTTCAGTACACGCCAGTATTTGTACCAAATTTAAAAGATCAAGTTTATTCAATATTATAAGGTTGGTTTAATGTTATAACGAATTATTTTTAAAGCGCTAAATTAATTACAAAAATTAAATTCAATTTTATTTCGCCGTAATATTTTGGGCCATTTTTGGTTAAAACGTGCAAAAATTCAAATTATCTGGCCGCCATATGCGCCTTTTATACAATTTTACAACAATAGTGTTTACATTCCGCGCAATTGTTCTTTGCACATTTTCAACCATTTATTAGTAATTAATTAGTACCACCACGACAATATGATCAGTGGATAGAGCAATAGATGCCAAGCACGGCAAAAATCGTAAAAACCCGATCCGGTGCTTCGTAATTTGCGAAACACGTGGTTTTAATCGTTCATGCGAAAAATATTACAAAATAAGAAAACATTTTGATTTAATTTGTAATTTGTGACGAGTCGTATCTTCAGCACTAAAATGAACCCACAAACCAGGATCTTCGGCCTTAGTCTTACTTTTATCATAGAATAAGTCGGACGAAATATTTTTTTCAAAAGTAACAGTATGGTCGGGAACCCTTTTTGATATATGATTCACTCGCGTTTATTAGAGGTTGTAAATTTAAACTAGATGAACTTGCACTTTCTGGAGATAAAACATTTTGTTTACTAGACGAAGGAGAACCTAATGTTTTAGCTTCAGTAGAAGTATGCGCCGAATCTTTAATAATATTTGATTCATTCTTGTTTAATAATGGTTGTAAATTTAAACTAGATAAACTTACAGTTACAATATTTGCATTAGTAGATGAAGGAAAACCTAATGCTTCAGGTGCAGATATATTTGTTTAAGCTCTATTGGTGCTTCGGGGTTATATTTATTGTCTCAAAACTTTTTTGTTTTTTCTCCTGTCCTAGTTTACGCTTTATCGCTCCGCTCAGGTGAAAACGTTTCATTATGCCTTTATTTTTTGGTATATTAAACTAAATAGTTGTATTAAAACTCACTTTTGCCAAATCACAATAATATAGAACTAACAGACTATTGACGATGAGCTAAAGGCCAATTTATAACGTTAAAAATAACCCAGGACACAGAACCTGAAATTCGAGGTGAACATAATGATTTTTTCTAATTTATAACGTTCCTACAACCCAGTGTCAACCTAGTGTCAACCTAGTGTCAGCTCTTATTTTCTCAATAATAAGATTGATTATTTTCTAGCCAAAATATACAATACATAAGCTCGCTTCTTCAAAATAAAATGAGTGTTATTATTTTAAAACCTAACAAAAACAATAGAACAATTTTATATTTTATTAATAAATTTTGGGCACTAATCCACTAAGACACACCCCCCACTAGAGAGTGGGGGGTGTGTCTTAGCACAGAGGTGCAGGATCGCTTACAACTCACGTTTTTTGACAAAACATCAATTAGTAGAAACATCATACTACCCTTAATAATTAATGAAATTGGTTCAAATTTGAAACATATTTTAATAAAACATCATTTTCCATCTCAGCTAAAAGAAAATATAATTTTTATCGGTTAAATGTGCTTTTTAGCTCATTGAAAACTGCATAAAATGACGATTTTCATTAATTATTTTCAAAAACAAATAGTAAAACAAATTCCTTTTGCTATGATGAAAAATTAAGATCGCTCTTTTAAATTCAGAAAAAAAAAATCAAAATATTAATAAATCAAGGCTCTAGGATGTTTCTACCAAACCTCAAAATAGCGCTAAAAATCATGGGTACGATCAGTCTTAAGGCGAAACACAGGCGAAACTCCATGAGCGCAAGTGTAGTGTAGTGTAGTGTAGAAGGCGGCGCTCGAGTCGCCAAGCCCATTGTCACTCGCATCGGCTGCGCGCTGTGCTAAACAAGAACTCGAAGATATTACGAATATAAATGCAGAAATAGTGTTAAATTTATTAAAAAATTATAAATTTTACTAAGTCCTTGTGTATAACTTTTTAAATTGTCTAAATCTTTCTGATTTTTTTGAATCAAAAACATCTCGCTGAAGAGTCGTTTAAAATAATTTGATTCAACACAAAAATTTTATATCTATCAAAATCAAAATTATGTTCCAAGTTAAAAGAATGTGAACTCAAAGCTGTTTTATTTGAATTTTTTTATGTTGATGGTTTACAAATTTTGTTTGTGTTGGTAAATTCCGTTATGGATGAGCTGTTTTGTCTGACCTACATAGCTCTTATTGCAGTTAGTGCAAGGTATACTGTAAATTATTTTTTTTTGCAAATCTCGTGAAAGTTTTGACTTCCATTTTGAGTATAAATGTCCATTAGTAAATTAATTCTAAAAGCAAATCATTGAATTATCAGTTCTTAAAACATTTCCAAATAGATTTGACAAACCTTGTATGTAAGGTAACGTAAAATATGAAGTGAAAGGATTATCAGCGGAGTGATATTGATCACTCTGTTGATTCTGATTAACAGCTACTTTCGCATTATTAACTACTGCATTGATAACGGTACGGACGTGTTTGTTGGGGCTCTTTGATTTTTAACGGATTTAATCTGCTTTCTTTCCGGTGTTTTTTGAAAATCAGTTTTAATACAGATAAATTACTTATTTTTCTTGACTGGTTTGTGTTTTTGCGTTAATAGTTGCTGGGGTAAGATTTTTATTGAGTGCTATACAGCGCTGAGCGCTCACAATCAACTATTTAAATATTCAATAACATCTGGTAATATATTTTCTTGAATTCCTTATGTCTGCCTAACAATAACATTTATTTACATCTAATTGCTGCTTAATTCAATTTCTCCATTTTTGTCTCTACTGTTTTTCCTTTCCGTGGTCTCATCTTCCATGTGTGTTTATTTTAAGTCACCACAACAGACCCTGTTGGTGTGAAAATTGTATCCCCGTCTTTTCCTAGCAGCCTTTAATTATATTTTCCTATTTTACATATTATCAATCAATACTTGCCTACCTAATTTTCTACTTTTGAATAAAACATGGCTATAAAATGTGGTAATTGCAGCAAAGGAATAAATCCAAGTTTGCAGGCCATAAATGTAAAGGTGACTGCCAAAACTGGTACCATCTTAAATGTTCTCGGTTAGACTTGGATAGACTCGACTATTACTTGGATGAAGTATCTAAGCCGAATGGAGATGTCTGGTCCTGTTATAATTGTGTCCCAGCTAATGATGAAGAAACTTCTAACATTTCACCGTCACTAAGTGACACCATAGCTAAATCCATTGAAACACAGTTTTCAAAATTTAAGAACGAATTTCTCGATCATTTTAAGCTATTTTCTGATGAGCAGAAGAGCTGCCAACAAGGCCTAAGTAAATTACAGGATGAAAATAAACAGTTAAGAAATGAAAAATTGAACAAGATGCTCGTAGATGATTTGGAACGAATCGTAAATAAGTAAAACAACTTCATGATTCCTATGCTCCAACTTTATTATACGGTTAGATAACCATGTGTTGACCACTACAAGGGTTACATAACCATCCTTAACGCTACATGTTTCGATGCCAACTGCATCATCATCAGGCGCTACAAAACTTAAATGACTAACTTGTACATTAGATCGATTAAAATACTTACAACAAATTAAAAAAGGTCACAGCAAATAAAGATAATTGTAAACAGGTCGTTATCATCACAGCGAATATCACAGAAAGTTGTCGTTATATCACAAACATCACAAAAATAAGTACTGCACAGGACAATCACAGTTTAAAATCTTGAAATTTAAAATATAAAATCTAGGATAAAATTTGTTGTTTGTGACTAGATAAAAATTTTTTTTGGTTAAAACGACAATAGTGACTAGTTATCTGTGACTTAGGAGTATCGAAGTAGGAATCTAAAAATAGTATAAGTAAGTATACGTTAAGATTAAACGACGGTAAATTCATTTAACAAGGTCAAAAATAGATTAAGCGACTCACCAATTATTGTGAAAATTTTTTTTGAGTATAAAGGTTACCCGAAACAAAAATATTGTCATCTGCCGTTTGTGTATCTGACCAGTAATTTCCTTCTTTCGTTTCTTTTTCATGGTTTATTTCACGAAGAAGTCGACAAGTTATTTAAGTCGACATGATGATTTTACAAATTTAAAAATGTATTTATATACTTGGTAGAATACTGATCGGGGTTTTACGTAATCAGCTATCTAATAAAATTTAATAAAATTAACGATGATTAAAATAGATTAAAAGCATTAAACCTAGTTAAATTTTTTTTTTAACCATCACATGAGAACGACTAGACTGACAGTGAAGGAACAAAAGGTTACAGCCGGCTTAAAGTGACAGTTGCGTTACCAACTCGAGTTAAAACAAAATTTAGTCAAATAAGTCACAACGCAACCTCAAACTTATACAGGGTGTCTACAACAAAATTATTAAGATGCTAAAAGGGGAATATCACAAATTAATTAAACTGTTTAGAAAATCCTGGTAATCACAATCTAATTGTACATTTAAGTTAACGATGTTATTATTATTTACACTTCTTAAGATTTCAAAATTTTCAAAAAAGTTCAATGAAAAATTATCTATGATGGTATGCAAAATTTTATAATCTTTATTCAAATCAAAATTGTGACCCGTATCTAATATGTGATCTGCAAATTGTGATTTTCCCTGTCTTTGAAGACGAATTGAGGCTGCGTGTTCTTTCAGGCGAATCATAAATGATCGTCTAGTTTGACCCACATATTCAGCATTACAACTTGCACAGCTCAAACAGTAAATACCACTTTTACATAAAAGGGGGTCCTTATGCTTGTTATTCTTTAATGTGCTCAGTGAATTGTTGGTTTTGAAAGAAATTTTAATATTGAATTTTCTAAACAAATCAGAAAACTGATAACAGGTTTTATTTATAAAGGTCAAACTAGCGAAATTTGGTTCTAGCCTAGTGACTGATGTTTGAGTATAAGAGTTGTTATATAGTAACTTAAGTTTCGTGTTCTCTATGACTTTTCTAATGAGAGAATCAGGGTAATCATTCTGCCTACCAATATACCTTAAAACCTCTTTGCTGAAGTTAACGTAGTTCATAGGTATTGTGAATAACCTGTAGGATAAGCTGCTAAAGGCTGCTAACTTCTGTGTCATAGGGTGATTAGAAAAATACTAATGACTGTGTCAGCGAAGCTAGGCTTACGAAAAATTGAAAATTCTAGCTTGGAATTAACTCTAGTAATATTGATGTCCAAAAAAGGAATCTGTTTGTTTGTTTCAAGTTCGATTGTGAATTTAATAGCTGGGTGTATACTGTTTACAAAGTTTAACAAGTCCTTTGTTTCATTGACTGTACCATCAAAAATTATCAGAATATCATCAACGTATCGTCTCCATAGCTTTACCCCGCTGACAGCGTCCGAATTACTATTAAAGATCCTGTCTTCAATGTCACTCATGAAGACTTCCGCCATGAATGGGCTTAAAGGAGATCCCATGGCTAAGCCATCCACCTGTTCGAAAAACGTCTTATTAAAGGTGAAGAAATTTTGTTGTAGGGAAATCTCCAAGAGCGACATTAAATCATAAATCTGTATATCAACTAAACCCGCAGCCTCCAACAGCCCACCCACCAAAGTCAAACAATCTTTCACTGGAATAGAGGTAAACAAACTGACAACATCTAATGACAATAGAATACACGACTCACCAACCTCTGTATTCTTGAGTTGTTGGACTAACTCTAATGAGTTTTGTATACTGTAAATGTTAGAAAAATTTAAAATTGATCTCAATCTAACGTTCAAAAACTTTGCTAAGTTGTACGAAGCAGAACCTACAAAGGAAACGACTGGTCTTATCGGTAATGAATTTACCTCTGCATTCCTCAGAGCATCAACGCTTAACTTGTGTATCTTGGGTAAACCATATAATTTTGGAACAGAAGGATTGGAGTTAATCATTGTGTATTTGTTGAAATTATCTAATTGAACCTCCGCTAACACTGCTTTAAGTTTTTTTGAGTAATTGGTATTAGGGTCCCTAGGTAATTGTTTAAAGTTATTATTGTTCAAGAAATTTAGAACTATGTTGTTGTAATCAGTTGAATTCAACATAACCAGACTATTCCCCTTATCAGCCTTAGATAAAACTATATCGTTATCTTTTAATTTCTTTTTGATCTTCGAAAAATGTTTTTCTATGTAGTTTGACTTACGTGAAGTTGGATCATTAACAAGATTTTTTTAAATTTTCAGAGAGTCTGACTTAATTTCTGACTTTACTGATGAGTCAGTCAACCTTTCAATGGTTTGAAGTACTTCTAAACCAAGCTTGTGGATAGTATTCCTAGAATTGTCAAATTGAGATGAATTGTATTTAAAACCGAGTTTTAGGACTTGACATTCTTCATCAGTAAATGTTAAATCAGAGAAATTTAAAAACCTATCGAAGGTAGGAACTTCTGTTATATTTGACTTGAAAATATTATTTATATTGTATACTAAATTAGTATGTAAATAAAGGCTATTATTATTATTTGGATCTTGTAACTCATTGTTTAAGTCTGAAGAGGTGACATGAGGAATGTCATTAACTGAATTGTCAACAACGAAGGGAGCATCTCTTGCTCCGTTAAGTGAATTAGAAAAATTATATAGTGAATTGTCAACTACTAGGGAAGCTACATTTTCAGGAACATTAAGTGAATTAGAAAAATTGTATAGTGAAGGGTCTTTAAATGATATATCACGAGTGAAATCAACTTTGGGAACATGATGCAAAGTCGTTGATGCTACCAAGGATGCAGTTTTTGTAGACTCTAAATTTAGAAAAGATAGGGATAATTCTTCAACCGAACTAACTTTATTTATTATTAGTGTGTCGCCCATCGACTCTCTATCATTAACGTTACTAATATTCAGATTCCCACTGTCATTATTTACAACATTTAGTGTCAATAAATTATTACTAAGGTCATTGAATAAAATGTCACTGTTTACAAACTTTAAAGTGTTACTACTAACATTACTAACCTCGTTATACTTTGAGGTGTTAACATTAACATTACTAACATCGTTATTCAAGTCTATAATGATATCTTTATTTACAGCTGACGGAGCTGAATCTACCCGTGTGTTCACAGACACATGATCCAGAAATACATTATCCTTAAGTGAATTTGTAATGTTATTAGTACTCTCGCTAATTAATTTTGATCCTTTAGTAATCTCAATTGGCAACTTACAACTATATTTTGACCTACTACTACTAAGGAAATTACTGGTCAGATACACAAACGGCAGATGACAATATTTTTGTTTTGGGTAACCTTTATACTCAAAAAAAATTTTCACAATAATTGGTGAGTCGCTTAATCTATTTTTGACCTTGTTAAATGAATTTACCGTCGTTTAATCTTAACGTATACTTACTTATACTATTTTTAGATTCCTACTTCGATACTCCTAAGTCACAGATAACTAGTCACTATTGTCGTTTTAACCAAAAAATTTTTATCTAGTCACAAACAACAAATTTTATCCTAGATTTTATATTTTAAATTTCAAGATTTTAAACTGTGATTGTCCTATGCAGTACTTATTTTTGTGATGTTTGTGATATAACGACAACTTTCTGTGATATTCGCTGTGATGATAACGACCTGTTTACAATTATCTTTATTTGCTGTGACCTTTTTTAATTTGTTGTAAGTATTTTAATCGATCTAATGTACAAGTTAGTTATTTAAGTTTTGTAGCGCCTGATGATGATGCAGTTGGCATCGAAACATGTAGCGTTAAGGATGGTTATGTAACCCTTGTAGTGGTCAACACATGGTTATCTAACCGTATAATAAAGTTGGAGCATAGGAATCATCAAGTTGTTTTACTTATTTACGATTCGTTCCAAATCATCTACGAGCATCTTGTTCAATTTTTGAGTGATGGCTAGTCCGGCCAATATCCTGCTCGATTACAAGAAACTATTAAACAGAAGAATTAGGATCAACTATCAGATATGGTTCCTCAAGGAGTGCAAGGTTCATAAAGTAACACCTAAGTTCATTAATGTTAAATCAAAATCTACTAAGAAATATGTAAAAGAAATGATTCAGAATTTGAAAGTTAAATGGCTCAAAGCTGAAATCAGACAAGCTTATCGTGATCTAGAATTTATAAATATTGAATTGTTGAATTTACATTTGTTCTTAAGCAATACCTTAAACTCATTTGAGTTTGAATACTTGGATAGGTTATTTAGAATTCATTCGTTTAATGATGGTTTCAAACTTAAATTTAAATTACGTAACAAATTGGATAAGTTAATCCAGAATCAATGTCAGCGTTCAGATACAATTGGTATAGGTAATGAAAGGTCAAAATTTCAATGTCAGAATTCAAATTCAAACACAGTTTGTGAAAGTATTAGTAGGTCAAAATATAGTTGTAAGTTGCCAATTGAGATTAATAAAGGATCAAAATTAATTAGCGAGAGTACTAATAACATTACAAATTCACTTAAGGATAATGTATTTCTGGATTATGTGTCTGTGAACACACGGGTAGATTCAGCTCCGTCAGCTGTAAATAAAGATATCATTATAGACTTGAATAACGATGTTAGTAATGTTAATGTTAACACCTCAAAGTATAACGAGGTTAGTAATGTTAGTAGTGTAGTAAAGTAAAAAGTGCATTGTGCACTTATTATTAATTAGCATTAATTTATTAGACTAAGCAATTTTACAACTATTAATTGTGCCAACATGTAACTAAACAGGCAGTTCTAATTGATACGTTATGGTGAATAAATGATTGAAAACATATTTAAATCTTTAATTATCAAGAACCCTCACATGGCGATCCTGCCAGTGCCATAATGGTATTGAAAATATAAACCAGAAAAGTATTCAGTGAAAAGTTTAAATAAAAATAAAAGTAAAGTGTAAACCAAAGTGAAAAATACAAAACAACAATGGGTCAACAAAAATCTAAAGAAGTTATTATCGCACAAGCTGGAAATAGTGGTGGTATAACCAACGAAACGTCCTTCATTTCAACCATGTTAAAAGATAATTTTATCGTTATTTTGGTTATCCTATGTGCCATCTTATTAATTGTCTACGGAATAAAGAGGTGCAAAAGAACATTGGAAAAGAAGATAAGAAAAGAGATCTCCAGGAGTACCGAGAACGTTTAGGATGTCATGAGCGATTCAAGTGTTTTCCAAGAAATTTTAGAAGATCTCCAAGTTTTCCATAGAAATTTGAATAAAGACAGCATCAAAAGAAGAAAATGCGCTAGAATAATAAGTAGTAAGTTTAAGAAACTAAATAAATTAGAAAATGAATTTTTAGAAGTAAGAAAATTATTTAATACTAATAAACATGATATAGTTGTAATAAAAGAAGTTAAGTTAATTGTAGAAAACATAATTAAACATATTGAATATATTAAAGAAATTCTAAATGATAGGTTAAGTCAAATAAGTACCGAAAAACTTGAATTAGGTAATAACGATAATATTTTTGATTCTGATTCAGACACTGATTCAAATTTATCGGTAAAAATGGGTGAAAAATTCGATTTGCGAACAGCAGCAAGCCTGCTCCCCATTATGGACGGAAATGAAAATACAACAAAAATGTTAATAGATGCTATTGAGTTATACGATCAGCTTTTAGATGCTGAAGGTAAAAAGTTGTTGACAATCTATATTTTAAAGACTAGAATCTCACAAAATGCTAAAATTAGGTTAAAATCAACATATGAAAGTAATGCCCTGCTATTAGTAGATTTAAAAACTCATTTTTTAACAAAGAAATCTGCGTCTGCAATTTCCACACAGCTAAATTCTGTTAAACAATCAAATAAAAGTATTGATGATTTTGGTAAAACAGTTGAAGAATTATTTGTTAACTTAACAATTTCGCAAGCCGATGGTAATAATGCTGCCATAGAAATTTTACAACAGGTCAACGAAAAAATTGCAATAAATGCGTTTGCAAATGGGTTGCAAAACAGCGAACTCAGAACTATAATAAAGGCTAGAAATTATTCAAAATTAAATGAAGCAATTCGTGGCGCTAAAGATGAGGAATTACCGAAAAGGGACGATCATCGAGTTTTTAATATTAGAGGCAACAATCGTTACAATACATCTAGAGGGTATTCGAACCGCGGAAATAGGCGAGGTCAATTTTCCCCAAATGCTTCTGCAACTTATAATAATAGATTTTATAACAATAGGTTTAATAATAATACCAATAGAGGTAGAGGATTTAACAGAGGTGTACCAAATAATCGGGGACGCGGAAATATAAATCATAGAGGTCAAAATTCCAGAAACAATCCGCGAACTTATTTTATTAATGACAATAATACACAGGAAAATAACGTAGATCCTCAAAACAGTTTAGGTGACGATATGTTTTTTCGTCCCCCCCAATAATGTTAAGTCAGTAATTTTAAATATTAATGGTCTGAATTTTGTACGAATGAATGATGGTGAGAATGAATTTTTATTTTTACTGGACACAGGAGCGTCCGTAAGTGTAGTGTTTTCTGATTGCATTAGCAAAAATCAAAAAGTAAATTATGCAAATAATATTAAAATAAATGGTATATCTGGGTCAACGACATCCCTAGGTTCAGTAACACTTTGCTTAGGTATTAAATGTACAAGTATGAATGTGAATCATGAGTTTTTGCTGATAAATCGTTTTGAAAGTGGTATGCATGGAATTATAGGATCAGACTTTTTAAATAAATATTTAGCTATTATTGATTTTGAAAAATATGAATTATCATTAAATTTAGATTCTAATACTATCAAAATACCAATTGAGTCAAAACACCGATTTTATACAACTTTGCCGCCGCGCTGCGAAGTTATTAAATACTGCAAGGTTGACAAAGTAGAAGATATTGTAATTACTTCCGAAGAAATTGCCGAAGGTATATTTGTAGCGGGAGGAATAGCTACTCCAAAAAATGATAAAATACCAATAAAAATTCTTAACGTTCGAGACGAAGAAGTTACTTTAAAAAATTTTAGGCCAAAAATAGAAAGTCTTCAAAATTTTCAAATTTTAGAATTTAATAAAAACAATTATTCATCTGTCAATAGGGTGGATAAGGTTTTAAATTTACTAAAAACAGAACATCTAAATAAAGACGAAAAATATTCATTGCAAAGGGTCTGTGCAAAATATTCAGATGTTTTCCAATTAGAGGATGACCCACTAACTGTTACAAATATTTACAAACAAAAGATTCAATTGCAAAAATCTGCTACTCCAGTTTACGTAAAACCATATCGCTTACCGCACGCGCAAAAGGAAGAAATTCATAAACAAGTTGAAAAAATGCTACGCGATGATGTAATTGAAGAAGCTCGGTCTAAATGGTCAGCACCAGTTTTAATTGTTCCGAAAAAAGCTGACAATAGCGGAAATAAGAAATGGCGAGCTGTAATTGATTATAGGCTTTTGAACAGACAAATTGAAGATGATAAATTTCCATTGCCATGTATTACTGAAATCCTAGATTCATTATCGGGTGCAATTTATTTTTCACATCTTGATTTATCCCAGGGGTACTATCAAATCGAACTAGAACCAGAAAGTCGCCCTTGTACAGCATTCACAACGGAACGTGGTCAGTATCAATTAAAAAGGCTTCCAATGGGACTCAAAATCAGTCCTAGTGCTTTTTCTCGAGCTATGACTATTGCTATGTCAGGTTTAAATTACGAAAACTGTTTCGTATATTTGGATGATTTAATTGTATTTGGCAACAATTTAATAAATCACAATCAAAATTTAACCAAAATTTTTCAGAGATTGAGGAATGTAAATTTGAAATTAAATCCCAATAAATGTGACTTTTTAAAGAAAGAAATTTTGTATTTAGGTCATGTTATTTCAGCAAATGGCGTTTCTCCAGATCCTGATAAATTACGGGCAATACAACAATATCCAGTTCCAAAAGATGCAAATGAAACGAAAAGATTTGTTGCATTTGTTAACTATTACCGAAAATATATTCAAAATTTTTCAAAAATTGCCCAACCCCTAAATAATTTATCTAGAAAGGGAATAACATTTAACTGGACTGAAGAATGCCAACAAGCTTTTGAAATTTTAAAACAAAAATTGATTGAACCACCTGTATTGCAATATCCAAATTTTTCTCCAGAAAATAACTTTATTTTAAAAACCGACGCTTCAGGTTTTGCAATAGGAGCAGTTTTATCTAATATTGACGATAAACCGGTGGCATATGCAAGTAGATCATTAAATAAAGCAGAGAAAAATTACTGCACCATAGAAAAAGAGCTTTTGGCCATTGTATGGGCTGTAAAACATTTTAGGCCTTACCTTTACGGTAGAAAATTTACAATTTTTACAGACCACAGACCGTTAATTTATTTATTTGGTATGTCTAATCCATCTAGTAGACTTACAAAATTTCGATTGGTTTTAGAAGAGTACGATTTTACCATTAAATACATTAAAGGCAAGGAAAATGTTACCGCCGATGCATTATCACGTGTAGAAATTTCTTCTAACGAATTAAAGAACATGAATTCGGAAATTTGTCAAACAATACTTGCTGTAACTCGAGCACAAAGTAAAAGTAATCAGGAAAATTTAAAGGTCGATTTTAATAATATTCAAAGCAAAAGGATTGATCACCCTGGTGTGGTTGAACTATTAAAACGTCCAGAAAATTCCACTGAATTACGATTTGTTTCAAAAATTGACTTTGAAGAAATAAATAGAAATAATTTCAATAAAGAAAAAATATATTACGATAAAAGTAATAAAATTATTTACATAATGCAAGAAAACCGATCAACGTTAGCATTAGGTGCATCGTTGAGGTCCTTAGCAGAAATATGTAATAAAGATAATATTCGCGAATTGGTAATTATAAAAAATAATGAGTGCGCACAAATTCTTAATAAAATTGCAAAGGAACTTAAAAAATTAAATATAAAAATTTCTATAATTAAAAATAAGATAAATATCACTGATAATGACACTAAACAATTAATTTTAAACGATTTTCACATGTTACCTACCGGGGGTCATGCTGGAATTAATCGTATGACTAACAATATTAAGAAATATTACTTTTGGTCAGGTCTTCATAAAGACGTTGAAAAATTTATTAAAAACTGTGATGACTGCCAACGTTATAAACACTCAAAACCAAATATCCAACCAATGAAAATAACGACAACAGCATCATCAGCTTTTCAAAAAGTTTATTTAGATATTGTAGGTCCTTTGGAACCTGATTTGTTAGAAAATAAGTATATTCTTACTCTACAATGCGAACTAAGTAAGTATGTTGAAGCTTATCCCTTAATTAATAAGGAAGCTAAGACAGTCGCAAAAGCATTTGTAGAAAATTTTATTCTTCGTTACGGTATTCCAAATGAAATTGTTTCGGATCGCGGTACTGAATTTTTAGCTGCTACATTTTCAGAAACTTGTAAAATATTACAAATTAAACAATTAGCATCAACTGCATATCATCATGAAACACTCGGGTCTTTAGAAAATTCACATAAACATTTAGGGGCATATTTGAGAATCCAAATAGCAAAACATCCAGGTACATGGAGTTCTTGGATACCATACTGGTGTTTTTCTTACAATAATGCTGTTCATACGGAAACGTGTTATACTCCTTATGAGTTAGTTTTCGGCAAAACATGTAATATGCCTTCAAATATTTTAAATACAATAGATCCTTTATATAATTTCGATAATTACCCATTAGAATTAAAATATCGATTGCAACAAGCATCTACTGATGCAAGAAACAACTTAATAGCATCTAAAATAAAAAGAAAAGAAATTTACGATCAAAAATCGAATTGTAAACTAATTGTATTTAATGTAGGTGATAAGATTATGCTTAAGAATAATGCGGGTAATAAAACTGAGGCCTTGTATACAGGTCCATATGTAGTGTTAGAAGATAAGATGCAAAATGTGGTGATTAAACTAGACAAAAAACAAGTGGAAGTTCATAAAAACAGAGTGAAACTATATACTAAGTAGTGAGCGCTTAATAGTGAATATGTGTTATTAAAGTGTAGAATTAGGTAAAATTGGTAAAATGTAGAACAATCTGCTTAGAAAAAAAAAAGACAAATTATGTTTGATTTTTTTTTCTCGCTCCCTTAGGAGGTGTAGTAAAGTAAAAAGTGCATTGTGCACTTATTATTAATTAGCATTAATTTATTAGACTAAGCAATTTTACAACTATTAATTGTGCCAACATGTAACTAAACAGGCAGTTCTAATTGATACGTTATGGTGAATAAATGATTGAAAACATATTTAAATCTTTAATTATCAAGAACCCTCACAGTAGTAACACTTCAAAGTTTGTAAACAGTGATATTTTATTCAATGACCTTAGTAATAATTTATTGATACTAAATGTTGTAAATAATGACAGTGGGAATCTGAATATTAGTAACGTTAACGATAGAGAGTCGATGGGCGACACACTAATAATAAATAAAGTTAGTTCGGTTGAAGAATTATCCCTATCTTTTCTAAATTTAGAGTCTACAAACACTGCATCCTTGGTAGCATCAACGACTTTGCATCATGTTCCCAAAGTTGATTTCACTCGTGATATATCATTTAAAGACCCTTCACTATACAATTTTTCTAATTCACTTAATGTTCCTGAAAATGTAGCTTCCTTAGTAGTTGACAATTCACTATATAATTTTTCTAATTCACTTAACGGAGCAAGAGATGCTCCCTTCGTTGTTGACAATTCAGTTAATGACATTCCTCATGTCACCTCTTCAGACTTAAACAATGAGTTACAAGATCCAAATAATAATAATAGCCTTTATTTACATGCTAATTTAGTATACAATATAAATCATATTTTCAAGTCAAATATAACAGAATTTCCTACCTTCGATAGGTTTTTAGATTTCTCTGATTTAACATTTACTGATGAAGAATGCCAAGTCCTAAAACTCGGTTTTAAATACAATTCATCTCAATTTGACAATTCTAGGAATACTATCCACAAGCTTGGTTTAGAAGTACTTCAAACCATTGAAAGGTTGACTGACTCATCAGTAAAGTCAGAAATTAAGTCAGACTCTTTGAAAATTTAAAAAAATCTTGTTAATGATCCAACTTCACGTAAGTCAAACTACATAGAAAAACATTTTTCGAAGATCAAAAAGAAATTAAAAGATAACGATATAGTTTTATCTAAGGCTGATAAGGGGAATAGTCTGGTTATGTTGAATTCAACTGATTACAACAACATAGTTCTAAATTTCTTGAACAATAATAACTTTAAACAATTACCTAGGGACCCTAATACCAATTACTCAAAAAAACTTAAAGCAGTGTTAGCGGAGGTTCAATTAGATAATTTCAACAAATACACAATGATTAACTCCAATCCTTCTGTTCCAAAATTATATGGTTTACCCAAGATACACAAGTTAAGCGTTGATGCTCTGAGGAATGCAGAGGTAAATTCATTACCGATAAGACCAGTCGTTTCCTTTGTAGGTTCTGCTTCGTACAACTTAGCAAAGTTTTTGAACGTTAGATTGAGATCAATTTTAAATTTTTCTAACATTTACAGTATACAAAACTCATTAGAGTTAGTCCAACAACTCAAGAATACAGAGGTTGGTGAGTCGTGTATTCTATTGTCATTAGATGTTGTCAGTTTGTTTACCTCTATTCCAGTGAAAGATTGTTTGACTTTGGTGGGTGGGCTGTTGGAGGCTGCGGGTTTAGTTGATATACAGATTTATGATTTAATGTCGCTCTTGGAGATTTCCCTACAACAAAATTTCTTCACCTTTAATAAGACGTTTTTCGAACAGGTGGATGGCTTAGCCATGGGATCTCCTTTAAGCCCATTCATGGCGGAAGTCTTCATGAGTGACATTGAAGACAGGATCTTTAATAGTAATTCGGACGCTGTCAGCGGGGTAAAGCTATGGAGACGATACGTTGATGATATTCTGATAATTTTTGATGGTACAGTCAATGAAACAAAGGACTTGTTAAACTTTGTAAACAGTATACACCCAGCTATTAAATTCACAATCGAACTTGAAACAAACAAACAGATTCCTTTTTTGGACATCAATATTACTAGAGTTAATTCCAAGCTAGAATTTTCAATTTTTCGTAAGCCTAGCTTCGCTGACACAGTCATTAGTATTTTTCTAATCACCCTATGACACAGAAGTTAGCAGCCTATTTAGCAGCTTATCCTACAGGTTATTCACAATACCTATGAACTACGTTAACTTCAGCAAAGAGGTTTTAAGGTATATTGGTAGGCAGAATGATTACCCTGATTCTCTCATTAGAAAAGTCATAGAGAACACGAAACTTAAGTTACTATATAACAACTCTTATACTCAAACATCAGTCACTAGGCTAGAACCAAATTTCGCTAGTTTGACCTTTATAAATAAAACCTGTTATCAGTTTTCTGATTTGTTTAGAAAATTCAATATTAAAATTTCTTTCAAAACCAACAATTCACTGAGCACATTAAAGAATAACAAGCATAAGGACCCCCTTTTATGTAAAAGTGGTATTTACTGTTTGAGCTGTGCAAGTTGTAATGCTGAATATGTGGGTCAAACTAGACGATCATTTATGATTCGCCTGAAAGAACACGCAGCCTCAATTCGTCTTCAAAGACAGGGAAAATCACAATTTGCAGATCACATATTAGATACGGGTCACAATTTTGATTTGAATAAAGATTATAAAATTTTGCATACCATCATAGATAATTTTTCATTGAACTTTTTTGAAAATTTTGAAATCTTAAGAAGTGTAAATAATAATAACATCGTTAACTTAAATGTACAATTAGATTGTGATTACCAGGATTTTCTAAACAGTTTAATTAATTTGTGATATTCCCCTTTTAGCATCTTAATAATTTTGTTGTAGACACCCTGTATAAGTTTGAGGTTGCGTTGTGACTTATTTGACTAAATTTTGTTTTAACTCGAGTTGGTAACGCAACTGTCACTTTAAGCCGGCTGTAACCTTTTGTTCCTTCACTGTCAGTCTAGTCGTTCTCATGTGATGGTTAAAAAAAAAAATTTAACTAGGTTTAATGCTTTTAATCTATTTTAATCATCGTTAATTTTATTAAATTTTATTAGATAGCTGATTACGTAAAACCCCGATCAGTATTCTACCAAGTATATAAATACATTTTTAAATTTGTAAAATCATCATGTCGACTTAAATAACTTGTCGACTTCTTCGTGAAATAAACCATGAAAAAGAAACGAAAGAAGGAAATTACTGGTCAGATACACAAACGGCAGATGACAATATTTTTGTTTCGGTTAACCTTTATACTCAAAAAAAATTTTCACAATAATTGGTGAGTCGCTTAATCTATTTTTGACCTTGTTAAATGAATTTACCGTCGTTTAATCTTAACGTATACTTACTTATACTATTTTTAGAATCCTACTTCGATACTCCAGTCACAGATAACTAATCACTATTGTCGTTTTAACCAAAAAAAATTTTTATCTAGTCACAAACAACAAATTTTATCCTAGATTTTATATTTTAAATTTCAAGATTTTAAACTGTGATTGTCCTGTGCAGTACTTATTTTTGTGATGTTTGTGATATAACGACAACTTTCTGTGATATTCGCTGTGATGATAACGACCTGTTTACAATTATCTTTATTTGCTGTGACCTTTTTTAATTTGTTGTAAGTATTTTAATCGATCTAATGTACAAGTTAGTCATTTAAGTTTTGTAGCGCCTGATGATGATGCAGTTGGCATCGAAACATGTAGCGTTAAGGATGGTTATGTAACCCTTGTAGTGGTCAACACATGGTTATCTAACCGTATAATAAAGTTGGAGCATAGGAATCATCAAGTTGTTTTACTTATTTAGTTAAGAAATGAACTCAATATGCTAAAAGAGGATAAAAAGACTTGTTCTAACATGCCTAATGATGAAGCTTTTTTTATTGAGCATGAAGAGCGTAAATCTCGTGAATTATGGTATTTAATCTCCCTGAAAGCTCTACTGTAAACACCGATGATACTACAATTATCATTAATCTGTTGGCGTCTCTTACACCAAAAGAAACCATCGAGAAAGTTTTTCGTGTTGGTCCTATAGGTAACAAACCCAGACCTATCAAAGTCATCTTTGAGAACTATCATATTGCACTTAATATTCTGAAGAACCAGAAATCATTATCAACCCATATAAAAATCAGATCTGATCTCACTCCCATGCAGCGTACATATTTTATGAAATTATTAAATGAACTTAAGTCAAAAGAGGCAGAGGGAAAAATAAATCTGGCCATACGTTATTTCAACAGATTACCTAGAATAGTTTCAGTTACGAACACCATACAAAAAAACTAAATTCTACCCAGCAGTCATCGTGCTCCAAAGAAATAAGCTTCTTATATCAAATTGTCCGTGGAATTAAAACTAAATGTATTAACTTTTTAAATAGTACTTCGATGTCAGATCATGACATCTTTCTTATAACTGAAACGTGGCTTGATAATAACGTGCACAACAATGAAATCTTGACTGATGAGTTTGATGTTTACCGTAGCGACCGTGCAGCAAGAAGAGGAGGCGGAGTATTAATTGGTGTCAGAAATAGTTTTAAATTGAGTCTAATTACCTTTGATTCTAATGATGAAACTGTTGATTTAATTGCTGTTAAGGTATATTGTGATTCGTCTACTATTTCCTTAGTGTGTTTATATATACCCCCTTCTTCATCACTGAATTGCTATGTTAATCTGCTCAATAAGATTAAAACATTTTTTAATATGGATGAGAAGTTGATTATTGTTGGTGATTTTAACTTACCTGATTTTAACAATACCTGATACAGTTCATAATGCTAAACTTGAATGTTTTTATAATGTCATGGAATTCAACAATCTGAAACAATGAAGTTTTAAATGCTAACTCGAGGACGCTTGACCTAATTCTGGCATCTCCAAGTATTATTTGCAACGTGTCTAGGAAATTTGGCTACTTGGTTAAAGAAGATAAACACCATCCATCATTATGTGGCACTTTTGTCACAAATGATAAAATACCCCCAAAACTGCATGGGGGTGATGCTCCTAAATACAATTTCAAAAGAGCAAATTTTCCTCGTCTTTGCGGTGATATGTGTAATATTACATGGGATGAACTATACTTAATACCCAATGTCGATACTGCTGTTGAATATCTGTATATTAAACTTCACAATCTCTTTTCTCTCCATGTTCCCAAAACATTTAGTGGAACGAATAAAAAGAGCCACTTTCCTGCGTGGTTTGATTTCAACATAATAAGTGAAATTAAAAAGAAATATAAAGTGAGAAAAGAATACCTAAAATCTGAATCCATTCACTTGAAGGCCGAACTTACCAATATTCGCAGAAAGCTAAAACAGGACATCAATAAGGCGCATGCAAATTATATGCGCAATGCTGAGAGACTAATTAAAAGCGACCCAACAAAGCTCTGGTCCTATGTTAACTCAAAGAAGAATACTACTCGCATACCAGGCAGTATGTTCTTAGATGATGAGGCAATGGATAACCCAGTGGCCATCGTTAATGGCGTCGCCACATACTTCAACTGCGTTTATGATGCACCTGATAACTCGAACACCTCATCAATATTCGATAGTAGTGTGCACATAGGAGACTTTAAAGTAACTGAAAGTATAGTTGAAAGGCACATTAAGCGACTCAAATCCAAATTTACAATGGGGCTCGATAATATTCCATCTTTTATATTAAAGAACTGTGCACCTATTTTGGCTAGCCCATTGACCCACATCTTTCAACTAATTCTCCATCAAGGTTATTTTCCACAAGCATGGAAAGAAGTCAGGGTCTGCCCAGTGTTCAAGTCAGGCAATAAAAGTGATATAAAGAATTACAGTCCTATTGCAATCTTATCCAACTTTTCGAAGATATTTGAGTCAATCCTGTATGAGCATATTTATACACATTTTAAGAGTAAATTTTCACCAAATCAACATGGATTTCTCAAATGTAGAAGCACTTGTTCAAATCCTACTAATTTTACACAAACCGTCTCTAAGGCAAATTAATTACCTCTGGTATAAATATATATTGTCAATGTCATAAGATCTTACTTGAGTTGTCGTACACAGGTCGTTGAATACCAAGGCCATAAGTCATTTCGTTTCTATTCAACAAGCGGGGTTCCTCAGGGCTCAAATTTAGGACCATGGCTTTTTGACATAGCTATCAATGATGTGGGTAATGAGCTTCACTCCTCAGTGCTTATTTATGATGATGACTTGAAAATCTTTAGAACTATCAATGACTCCAGTGATTGTCAAATTCTACAAAATGATATTAACAAGATTTCGTCGTGGTGTCAACTGAATGAGCTCAATCTCAATATAAAAAAATGTTCTCGCGTAAACCTACACTTGTGCATTATAATTACTTAATTAATAAAGAGCCGCTAACAAGAGTGCAAAGTTTTAAAGATCTTGGTGTAGTCTTTGACTCTAAGTTAACATTTAATGAGCATATTGGTCAACTCTCAAAGGATTGTCACCGCATTATGGGGTTCATCGTAAGAACATGCAAAACTTTTGAATGTATTGATACTCTAATAACTTTATTCTCAGCGTATATAAAAAGTAAACTTGACTATTGTTGGGTTGTGTGGTCACCCATGTATCTGAAATATATTGATGTCTTGGAGTCAATTAAAAAAAGATTTCTGAAATATCTTTTCTATTTTAGATATAAGGAATATCCACAAAGAGATATATTGTATTCGAGCTTACTAAATGAATTTAATTTTATTACTGTTAAGGAACAACATTCCATTAATGCCGCATGCTACCTTTACAAAATTGTCAATTTTCTTATAGATGTCCCGAGCACTCTCTGTAAACTGAAATTTAATGTACCTAATGTCAACACTCGCGCCACATTAACGTTTAACTTTACTACGCCTCGTACCGATCACTTTGGCAACTCACCCGTTTACAAAATGTGTAAAGTTTGCAATTCCTTAGAGAATTCTGCTGACATATTTGCCTTACCTTTGCATCAAAACGCACGCGCAATAAAAAAAACTATATCTGTAGCTACACCGTTATAACTTTCAAGTTAAATATTGTCTTATACTTCAAATTTAATACCTTTTGTTTTTTTTTTATTTTCAACTTCAACATTGTAATGTGAACCCTCACATTTAATCCGAATTTTGAATAATTATCAAGACGCGCGGCAGTGCAGCAGCTGAAGGTCATCCAAATGAAGCGCTCGCGTCCCCACTCCGAGTACGCTATGAGCGCGCGCGACTCCATCATCACCCCACTGCTGCCCCACCATCGAGCAAGGACTAGATATGCCGAGGAACCGCCGTGAGATCGTCAGATCGTTTGGTGCTCTCCTGCGAGTTTATCCTTGGGACTACCAACCGACCGCTCCGAGAACCTCCTCTACCCTTTCCGTCGTCTGGCTGTGAGTTTATCCTGACAGACATCCCGCCTGGCTGCGAGTTTATCCTGACAGGCTACCGTTTACGTCGTCTGGCTGTGAGTTTATCCTGACAGACATTCCGCCTGGCTGCGAGTTTATCCTGACAGGATACCTTCACTCTTAATCGACGGGGTGTTGCAGAGGCCAGCCATCTACAAGGGGTCCCGGTTTAAGCGAGACGAGCCATCTACAGGATGCCAAGGGGGTCCTAGTTTAAGAGAGAGAGAGCCGATCCATCTATAGGGAGGTGCCCATCTTACCGAAGAAACGAACCGAAGAAGTGACCGTACTTGCTTATATTATCTGTTGTATATAATTTCCTTTGTAAATAGTGTAAATAAAACTGTTAAATGTCTTAGAGATTTTTGAACACCTGGATCCGGCGAGCTAACCCGAATTAGAGAAACAACTCTTTAAAATTTGGCGCCCGAGTCAAACAATTTACCAAGGGTGTCACAACATTGTTCTTTTATTTTTTTGCTTAATTCGTAAATTTATACCTTATCTTATGTTACTATTTCTGTATTATCTGATCACTTATAATCTTTTAATTGTTATATGATTTTGATTTTATCCTATAATGAGACATAGATGTCTGTTGGGTAATAAATAAATTATTATTATTATAAGATGTAATTTATTTTTAAATTTTTGAATATTGTCTTGATGGAAGGCCGGATCACATAATAATTTGTTCTTTCTATAATTTTGTAAAATGATGTTGATTTTTTGATTGAATGGATGATTGGAATTGAAATTTAAGAGTCTGTTGGAATCTATAGGTTTTAAGTATACATAAATCTATTGAAATTTTTTCAGTGTCTTGATTTGTAATTAAAAGTAAATCTGGAAAGGGCAATTTACCATACCGCTCAACCTCCATCGTAAACTTTATAGTCCGAGAGCTGGCGGCAAGTTGAAATATCAAAAAAATTGTATTTTATGAATAGGAGAATCTTAAATCGCGAGTCTGGCAGCCTGATTGAGGTTGTTTCGCAACTGCGCTACATATAGAATGTGCAAAAAAAATCAACCAGCAAAATATTTTCTAGGCAACTTTATTTTTTTTAAATTTTTTATTGTAGGATATATATAGTCCAGGTATAAACACCCCAGATTATCTTGTCGGTTTTAAAGCATGACCTGACCCCCCTGAATTAAATTAATGTACGCCAAAAATATACTTTGGGCATTCTGAAATTTTTATAGCTTGTTTATTAATTAATATTGAAAATATGTACAAACCGCCCGACGAATTAAACGGTTTTTAATAACTCCCTGACGCGAATATAGACTTTAAATGAATGTGACAAGAAAGTCTTATGCGTGGCTATAGGTAAGAGAGAGACAGTATGATTAACGGTTTTTAATAACTATTTTAGCCAATGATTTTTTTGAAAGAGTTTCATCCCTCCTCTCCACTGCTCCCTGGTGATTCAATATCTGGCAGATCATCTTCACTATCCAAAAAGTCGTCTTCAATGTCTTCTGCTGCATCATTATCCCTTATTTGCTGAAAAATTATTTTTCATTAGTGTCACTAAATAATAGCATTTTATGAAAAATAAGTATATGCTACTTACTTGTATTAATTTCCGTATTTTTGTTGTCTGCTTTTAAAGCATCCAAAACAGAAGACGGGATACACTCCCCTTCAAACCAGAAAAATCCAAATTTTCCATTTTAAAGATCCCAACCATTTCTTGTCGCTAGCAAAGTACTTGGAAAACGAAAATGTGCATTTCGCCAGATACTGGTTACGTATTAAGTGCGGAGGAGTTGTTGATGTAACTCTGCCTTACATGGAGGCCAATTTGATGCATCATAGTTTTTTGAACGGTTTAATGGGGTCATTAGCTTTATATGTCTAACAAAACATTAACTTCAGTTAAATTTTTAAATCCATACATCTCGCAGACGAATTTCTTCAATACCGAAAAATTTGGTCGTTTAAAATGGCCTTAAGAGGCCTTGCACAATGGAGTCAAAATGACACGAGTTAAATGTTCGTGCGTTGTTGCTGTACATTTCAGTGTATTGACATTTACACCCTTGCAATAAAACCATCTACCATCTTTAATCGCAAAGCCATTTACCATGCAAAACTAAATGACTTCAAAATGAGTAAAACTAAAAGTTCCTAATAATTTACTTGATTACTATTTTAAACTTACTTGTTCGTGGGAAGAACTTAATCCCATTTCAGGAGTCTTATCATCTAGACACTCTCTTTCCATTATATCTAAAACAAGTTCTACCATCATATTGATATAGCAGATTGGCCCAGCTGCTCCCGTTTGCTTCCTCTTCTTATCAATTTTGGCATACTTTGCCTTCACCACCGATTTTAAGTCAGTCCAAAACTAAATAACATAAAATATAATTAATATACTATTAAATGCTTTGATTTTTCAATTTGTTTAATATAAGATAAAAATATGTAATGACTAGATACGGAATTATCAACTGCTGATATTTTACCCTTCTCCATTGTTCCACATCTTTACAGGCTCCCCCTGAAGAATTAAGTTTCCAAGTCAAATAGTCGCATAATTTGCTTGTTAAGTCGGCTTCTGATATTTGATTTCTGGCAAATCTTATGTGGTTTGACATAAAATCAACTAATAAGTTTTTTGTTAGGCAGTAGATTTACACATTCTTTTCTTCTCCATCTAAAACAATTTGGAATCCAAGGAACTGTTAAATGGTTTTTAAACAATTACCTTTCACCTAGTTTGGTTAACTAAGAGCATTCCTAAAGCCTGATTTACACGTAGCAAGTAGACGGGTCAGTAACTTGGCTAAGTAGCTAGGGGCTGCCAATTAACGGAGCCAGTAGCGTTTACACGTGTTGCTATTTCTGTTGCATGTATACAGTGGTTAATTTGTTTTGATTTAAATGTAGATATTGTAGTAAAACTGGATGCAAATCGGACAAGTGAGCGTGTTCACACGTCGGAAATGAAGAGGCGGGTTACTTGGATTGGTTGATAGGAAAGGGCAAGCTACCTCAAAATGAACTCAGGCCAAGTAAATGGCCTTGCCTGGTTTGCCGAGCAGGTTCACTAACCTAACAAAACCTCCAAATGAATGTATCCCTATATACCCTATGGAAAATTACTTAGGCCATGTAACTTACCCATCTACTTGCCTCATGAAAAATAACTTGACAACTATCACAGGCAACACTCCGATCAGTTAGAAGTCATATTGTTAACCTAAGTTTCTTGTTTGATGGCTAATCCTGGATTCAGACTTCAATCAAAGAAACTGATTATATCCAAAGCCTCAATCAGAGCTACTTAACCAGGGTAACAATAACTATTTAAATAAATGAATGTTAAATACCACAAAATATTCAGAATAATCTCTATTTAGTTTATTAAGAAATTTTACAAGATCTCATCTTTTAAAACGTTTTGTCCAAGTTTGGAATGTGTAAGTTGAAACCTGGTATACTTTTAAGCAGGGCTCTATGTTCCGCCCTCCTGTTTTATTTTGCGGTGAACGTAGTCTGCACTGAGAGCCGTTTGTGGAAAGGTTTTAAGGTCCGTTTCTGATCTTTTAATGGTAGAAAAGCTTCCTCATCTGCCCCTGTATCTAAAATTGCTCCTCTCGTCCGAAGATTTTTTTTCCAGATTTGAGGTTTCTGAACATGGCAGATTATTTAAACGTAACACATTTGTGACAATCGACCATAATAAGATTGTTAAAGAATGTGAGTCCAGTAACATGCAAATTGTGGAGGTGAAGTCTCTAAGTCCCTGAATAAAATGGATAGCAATTCTTCTCACCGTTTGTTACTTACAAACCGGTAGTGCTCCGGAATTTGATTGTAGGTAAACAGCCTTGCATGCGCATCCAATCTATTCAACTCGGTGTAAAACACATTCTGTTTGTCGGTCAGATGGACAGGCAAACGATCTACCGTATGTGACAATTCCTCTGCAGAGCCTATAGTGCACTGTGTCTCTCCTCTTGAACTTATGCGGGTAACTGATAAAGTTCCTATGGCCCGATTATATCTGCCTCAGATAGTAGCCTCCCCGTGCTTCCTATTATTCCATATAAAAGTGTTTAAAATACATTATTTAAAATTTTATAAAATTGTACTTTAAATCAAAATCTCTTTTTTTTCGAATAATTTATTTATTTACACAAGCGGTTTTATATTTATAACTTACAAAAAAGTGAGCGAGTCTTCACAAAGCCAAAAATCGAAAGACAGTTGTTACAATCTTTATTAAAATTAATCTTTGTTGTCCTAATGCATTTCACAATCAAGTTGCATCTTCAGAGAACAATTAACAAAGTTAACGTTTTTTAAAAAGCTAAAAAAAATTACAATTAAATAAAATTCGTCACATAATAAAAATAAGTTAACTTACACGATAATAAGTAAAGTAACCTTAATGTCAAGACAAAGTAGCATGTAAGTCGATCCATCATCTTCTGTAACATTTAAAAATAATAATCGGAACAAACTTTAATTGACGACTCTAAATTAACAAAATCTGGAGTCTATTAATTTCTTCAAGCTTGAAGTCCACCAATCTTCATCTTGGATAAAATTTTAAACAAAAAAGTAGCCCGGAGGTCTACCGAAGCAAAAAAGGATGTGAAACAAAAACAAAATTGACTGACTCTATTATCATGCCTAGCCAAAATTATGGAGATTTTCACATTAGGATTACAAAAAAGCGTAAGACAATTTAATTGAATTATTTTGAAAGACACATTTACATTTTACAAACTAACATTTTACAAACTAAAATTAAAAAATAACAAATAAAGAATTCTTATGGACGCCAATATAGCTCTTTATCCCGGATAATATCCGAGATTGGCGGATAAATTAGCCGACACAAATACAAAATTTCTCGCTAAAAAGCAAGGATTTTTTCCAGGACACTTGCATTCATCACTGAAGATGCCCCTTCTGCCGATGCGGTAGCAAAACATTTTCATGCGTATGTCCTCTACTCTCTCACTTAATACAGAAAGTTGGTTCGTCCCATTGCCGCCACAGGAGCCAAGAGCTATTGAGCGAATTCCTAAAAAGAGAAACATAAATATTAGAACACCGACTTCTTTTACGTGAATGTCTTTAATGCTGCTTTCACCATCATTCTTTATAATAGGTGTGTTTTATTTGCTATAGCAAAATATCTCTTGTGAACTGATATGATTATTTTGTTCATGCCATTTCAGTTAGGCAAATAAAACGATGATGCACGTGTCAAAAAGCAAATAAACAAAGCGCATGCTTAAAAGTAATCACCCCGCATTCTGGTTCCAATCGGTAAAGGGGGAGGTAACTTTAGATCGAAAAATATCAGTTATAACGTGCAAATAATACGGTCATTTTAAGTGATAAAAGTGATATGATTAAAATGAACATATCAGTTATAAAAGAGGCAAATAAAACACAACAATTGTATACAGAGGCCAAATTTTGTTTAAGTTTCATATTTATCGCCAATTTACAATTTGGAGATCTTGAAACAGCCTAGAAATAAAATTGAAATTCAGAGACATACGGGGCAATATAGCTACCCTTAAAGTATATTAATAATGTTTTGAGTTATGTTTAAATTATCCCAGTTAATTAGCCACTTTTATTATTAAAATAAACTAACTAACCCAACTCGCAGTATCAAAACTCGCCTCTTACCTCTTACGATAAATACTAAGAAATAAATATTGGATGGAATTTAACGCGAGAGACGAGTTTCATGTTTGGTGCTAAGTTACCTTAATAATCAAAGTTGCTAATTAAATGGATTTTTATTACATAGACATAATTTGATTTTAGAAAGCATTAATTGTATTTCAGACTCCTCAGTCATATCGAATCATTTGAAAATCTGAATTTAATTACAGAATTTCTGATTTGTAGTTCAGAAATAAATTTTACAGCAGATATTTTGGATTACCTAAATATAATATTTTGATGATATTTTCTGAAATTATATTGGTTTTTCTGAAATAAAATTGATGCTTTCTAGTATACAATTTACGGTTCTAAATTACAATTGATGATATCTGAAAATTAATTGATCTTTTCTCAAATCCACACTTTCCAGTAATTGTGGACAACTAATGTGATAATGAACGAGTTTATAGAGGAAATACATGTCAAAATGAATTCTTTTGATGAATGGAGACAATGGATCTAAGCTCAACATGTTTTGTATAATGTTATATAGTTAATATCAACTTTCGTTATACCTAATTTAAAAGCTGCTAAGCGCAAGAATTTGTTTTGAACCTTTTCAATCATATATTTTAAATTCTCATAGTAAGGGCTACGTTTTGAAATAAGTATGCGGTGGTTGATTCTATCAAACGCTTTCGAAAAATCCGTATAGATAGAGTCAACCTGAGAACTTGATTCTAAAGCATCATACAGGAGTGAGTGGTAGGCCATTAAGGTAGTGTTTTTAGAGCGTTTTTCGACAAATCCATGCTGCTTATTAGATAAAATATTTTTAGTTGACCAGGAGAGTTTTTGAGCTATGATCTTGTCCAATAGTTTTGGAATTGGTGATTGTAGGCACACTCCTCTATAGAAATTATAATTTTATAATTATAATTTTCAATATTTGCTATTTTGCCACTTTTAATTTTTGGAGAAATGAATCTGTTTTTCCAATATGAAAAAAAAATTGATCTTCAATAGATTTCACAAATAAACGGGTACGAGCTAGTAAAAACCTTTTTCATAGGTACAAAACGGTTAATACAACTATATAGGATTTCGTAAAAAGCTTCTAGTGATGCATCATTTAAAAATGTATACCAATCAAAACTTCCAAGGACTTCGATTTTATATTGTATTTATATTGATGTATAGTACATAGAAATTCAAGTTTAGACAGATATTGTATTAATATTGTTTTAAGAAAAACATTACAATATTGAAGTCTCAACATACTTTAATATTGGAATGATTATGTTTTTCAATATTGAACCGGAGTTCTAAAACCAATATTGAGCGAATATTGATAAAAAAATTTCATACAATATCGAAAAATCTACTATTATCTATGTTGGTAAATATGATGAAAACAAGAAACCACGGCATCATTATTAGACTCGTTTATCGTGAAGTCGCTGAGTTCATTTTTTAATACTAAAGTACTAAAGAAGAACGTATTTACGGTATCCAAAGTGTATTTGTGGTGATTTTTGAACATTTGTGCTAAATGCACGTCATAACGTGGCTTTGGCTCTTAAAGTCATAACTCAAAATAAAATCTTACCTAACCTCAAACTTGTGTTCGCTATTCGTCTTGTGTAAACAAGTAATGTTAAGTCAGGAAATAACTTTGCAATATTTATTTGTTAAATTGAATATGTAGTTCTAAAGTGTGTTGTGACAATGGTTTAATTAATACGTTTGTAAAAGTAAATAATAAAGGAAGAATTTATTGTGTGTCTAATTGTAACCTTAAATTTATGAAAGTATACTTATTAATAATATATATCACCGGTTAGCTTCCTTGTAATAATAATAATAGTCAGGTAGTAGGAATGAGGAAGATATTGTTCAAACTTATTTTTTATTATAAGCGACTAGTTTCGATGGAGCTTCCATCTTTCTCAAGCTTTAAATAATTATATATAAGTTCTACGTTGAATATAATACATTAACTCTCTTAGATAAGCATATACACATAATTTTAAGCACCAAATTATGTAAGTAATAATTAATATTTTCTTATTACTTAAGCGATGTAACTGCAAGGAACTGTATCAATGAAGTATCAATAAAAATTAAGTTTGAACAATATCTTCCTCATTCCTACTACCTAAAAATAATATTAACAATATTGAACAATATTGAACAATATTGAACAATATTGAACAATATTGAACAATAATGAACAATATTGATTAAACATTGTATTAATATTGAATGTCATGATGATATTCCGTATTGTATCAATGTAAATTGGCGTTCACAAATAACGCTGTGCACATATAAAAGCAGCTTTCAAATGATATATTACGCAACCCCTGTTGCCATTTAAGAAATTAGGGGGTTAACGCCCCCGGCTTAAGGCAGTGACGTGAGAGTGCTTAAATCGGTCTTATAATGCGTCCTCCTCAAAACATAAATCGGCGTGTTCGGTTAATTTTTTGAAAAAATTTTTGGTTATGAAATAAAAGACATTTGAAATTTTTAATGAAACACCCTGTAGATATTCTATATAGGTACAATATTGAAATAATAAAAATCGATATTGCTCCAATATTAACTTTTTACTTGGGTATTCCAAATAGCAGATGGATGATTATAATCTCCAAATAGTACAATTCTGCTGTCTGAATAGTTTTCAATTAGTTCTTTAACCATTAGATAGTGATTCTCATATATCTCTACATCTGTATCCGGTGGAAGATAAATAGCGCCAACAATTATACTACCGCTACTGGAACTTACTTTCACAAAAGCTTGTTCCACATAAGTACATTTATTTGTTAATAAGACAGCTTCAAAACTGTTTTTATTGGCTATAAGTACGCCACCTCCCCTAGATTTATTACTATTGCCGAAAAAAATAGTTAATATTCTAGATTTTGTGGGTATAAGTTATATTTTAATATTCTTTTTTCCTTACCTGGTCTTGTGAATATATGACATTTGACAGCTTGTAGATTTCTTCGCCAGAAGTAGACTCCTTTTCTCATGTAATATAAATAAAATATAATAAATTTTCTGTTAAAAAGATTTTTTAGCCGGGATAGCGTAAAGTTTATAGTTTTAATTTAACTTTGTTACAATTAAAATAAACATTTATATTTTGGTGACGTTTTTAATAGATCACGTTAGTTCAAAATAAATATATTATTTATCTAATAAATAAATTTTTTCTTAGGATTTTTAACCTAAATTGTCCAATTTACTCCAAATAGATATTTATAGTTTTACCAAGTTAAGTACAAATATGTTTTAATCATTTATTAACACTGGTACATCTCTAATCGCTAATGCAATAGCAAAGTGAATCTCCAAAATTACAATTTAAATAACATTGTATATTTTTTTATCATTTTAATAATCTTATTAAACAATTTTTAATTTGTTAATTTAATTTTTACAAAATTTTAGCCGTAAAAATTTGATTATCTTTTTAGATATTAAAAAATTTTCAAATCATAAATAACTGAATATTTTACTAATAATAATAAAAATTAAATGATAACTATTTTAAAGTTTTAGATTGAGGTTTATATATATTAAGAGACTGATAATTTATATACATTATTTCAAATATTGGGCTGAAATTTATTCAGAGATAATAAATTTTAAATCAAAAATATTTAATAAACTATACCCAAGTAGCAATTTAGGCCGAATTTACGTAATATATACGTAATTTACGTTTAATAAAAATTTGTGCCCTATCACATTTACGTTCTATGAACGTCAATTTTGCGTAATAATTACGTGTTTGGGGAAAAAATTGACTAGTAGTTTCGACGTGATATTTCCCTATTTGTCGCCAACAAAGTTAACCTCATTTATAATAAAATTTTTCATTAACACACCATGACTACCAACTTATATTAAAATGGATGAAATGGGGATAATTCGTCGAGATGCGTTACGAGTAACACGTATTTAAACATCGCTCCTCAAATTAGTCAAATATAAATAAGTGTAACTAGTGATTGCAAGTATAAATAATATCAAAACTCGTTATAGTGAGAAATTACAAAAACATCAACATGGTACTCACAAGAGAAATTATTAATGAGATAAATAAGTCTGTCAAAGAGGCTATTCTAACGACATTATCTGATGACGAATTTATAAATAAACTAGCCGATAAGGTAACTGCTAATATGGATAAAAAAATTAAGGCGATAGAAACTAAATTTAATGGACACATTATTTCGCTAACTAATGAAAACACCAAGCTTCAAGATGAAATTAGTCAAATACGAACCAAACTCGAATCCTACGAAAGTAAGTCGAAACGAAAAACAATACGAATCCATGGTGTAAATGAAGAAGATGGAGAAAAGGTGCACGAAAAGGTAACCAGTTTGTTTAAAAACAAATTAAATATTCAAAACATCAATGAAAATGCCTTGGCACATAGCTTTCGTACTGGCGGCCGTAAAACTTAACAGCTGGCGACAATTTAAAAAATCGCTCAATAATAGTCGAATTCTCTTGCGAAGAAATGAAGAAAAATATTATTTCCAAACGTAAACTGTTAAAGGGGTGCAAGATCAAGGAAGAATTAAGTCGTTCCACGTTAGAACTTCTAAAACTGGCTAATGATAAATTTGGATACAGAAATGTATGGACAACAAATGGGCGCCTGTTTGCGAAGGTCAGTAATTCCATCCATCCCATTAAGTCGGCAGCTGATCTTAACAGAATAACTCGTGGAAACTAAGTATTAAAAATTAAAAAAAAAATTGAATTTATATCTCACATTCATCTGTACCATAGTTACAATTTTAATTCAAAATCTAAAATAGTATCTTTATTACTTTCTTCTTTTTTGGTTTATTACTATTTTTTTTAGGTTTATACTTTGTATTAAGTAGCCATTTTTTTTGTCCCAGAATTAAGTTAAATTATTTAAATCTTATTCTCATTCCATGCACTGGTTTAGTTTTAATATTATAATTATACATATTAATATCAACTACATATTTTAAATGTACACTATATTTATAGATACTACAACATATTATCTGTCTTTACTAACAAGAGGTAATGCGGTTTTTCAAAACAAATTTATTTTTATTTTTTATTGAATCATTAATTCATTTACTCTCTCTCGTAAAATCGGTTTATAGTTACTAGATAAAACGTAAAACTTATTTTTTATCCTATTTATTATTTTTCTTTTATTTTCATATTACTGGAAACATAAAATAGCAACAAAGTTTTTAAGCTTCTTTGGCTAATGCGTTCTGGTAAGACATGGTAAACCTGAAAATTGCTCACTTAAACGTCCGATCTTTAACATCCTGCCTTGACAAAATTAGAGACCATTTACAAACAAATGAATATGATATATTTGCCCTCACAGAAACGTGGCTGAATGAAGGTATTAGGGATGATCAGATACATATACCCGGCTATAATATTATTCGTGCAGATCGCTCTGTTGGTAGAGGAGGGGGCGTTGCAATTTACGTAAAAAAAATGATTTATTTTCAAACTATTTGGCATTCAGAAACTTTTGAAATTTGCTGGATAAGAATGGTTCTAAATGGAGTATCCTATGCGGTTGGCGTATGCTATCGTCCTCCCTGGACAAATCACATATACTTTACTGAACATCTTGAAGAGTCGCTAAGTGATTTTATACTAACATATGATCGAATAATACTCTTAGGTGATTTTAATTTGGATTTATTTCGCCCAGATAGTCCTGGGTGTGCAAATTTAAATAATATGATGCTCACCCATAACATGCATCAAATTATTAAAGATAGTACGCGAATTGGATCAAAATGCTCGTCCTTGATAGACCACATTTATGTTTCTGAACTTAATTATGTCTACGAGGCAGGGGCAAAACCTAGTGGTATTGCTGATCATGAAATCGTATATGTTGATGTCGTCACAAAACACCAAAACAATGTAAACTTTAGAACCTACCGGTGTATTAAAGACTTCTCACATAATCATTTTTATCGTGACCTAGAAACATCTAACATCTCACAAACTATTTATTTAGCTTGTATTAAGGATAAAGTTGAATTTTTCACTAACACACTGTTATATATATTAGACAATCACATGCCCATTGTAAGAAAACGATTTACTAAATCCCCAGCTCCATGGCTCACTAATACAATTAAATGTATGCAGGCAACTCGAGATAAAGCTCTTTCCAAATTTAAAAAAACAGGTAGTGAAAGACACAAACTATTTTATAAAAATATGCGCAATACTGTTAATAACGCGATAAAAAGAGAAAAAGAAGCATATGTCAATTCTCAGTGTCAAAGCAATAATACTCAAATGATATGGAAAACGTTAAGAGTAACAAACATCTACTCACCTCCAAAAAAATATATACCTATGCACCTTCAAAACGTTAATGCTATAAATGCACACTTCATATTCTCCATTCTCAAACCCACATCCTATGCACTATTAAAAAATACATTCCAGTATTATAAAAACATCAAACTAAATACATCTTTCGACTTTGTTGCAACAGATGAAAATAGTATTGTAAAAGCAATAAAATCCATTCGTACAAAATCGGCAGGCCACGACGGTCTCAATATTTATAATTAGATTATGTTGTCCATTTATTATAAAATTTATATTACATCTAGTAAATACGTGTCTGTTGGAGGGATGCTTCCCCGATCAATGGAAAGAAGCAGTCATAATACCACTTCCCAAGGTACCAAACCCGGAAAGTTTCAAAGATCTCAGACCAATTAGTTTACTACCTGTTCTTTCAAAAGTAGTTGAAAAACTTGCAGAAGAACAAATAAAAAACTACATTCATAATAATTCAATTTTACCTGTGAATCAATCAGGGTTCCGTAAGAACTACAGTTGTAAAACTGCGCTAAATAAAATTCTTGATGATATAGTCATTAACACAGATCAAGGAAAAGTTACTATTTTAATTCTGCTAGATTTTAGCAAAGCTTTTGATACCATCGACCATGAAATTCTTTTAAATATCTTAGAATCAATCGGAATCAATCAGAAGCTTGAATTTCTTCCGGTCATATCTACAAAAAAGGGGACAACGGGTAAAAATTGACGAAAACATATCCAATTTAGAATTTTTAAAATCTGGGGTGCCACAAGGTTCCATTTTGGGACCCCTTTTATTCTCAATTTATACCTCTAAGTTGCAAAATTTTATAAACCATTGCCAAATCCATTTTTATGCTGATGATACCCAGCTATATTTCTCCTTTTATGAAAAAGATGTGGAAAATTCCATTGCAAAAATTAATAACGATCTCAAATCACTAATTTCTTACTTAAAATCCCACGATCTTGTATTAAATGCGTCTAAAACTGATATGATATTGTTTGGACCTAAATCTGCAAAAACTCGACTAATAAACTCTGGTGAACTTGAAATATGTGTTGATAACATACCTATATCACCAAAATCCACTGTAAAAAATCTAGGATTATTGATCGACACAAATTTGAAGTTTACCGAGCACATTACCAAATGCTTACAAAAAGGTTATAGCGCGTTAAAAATAATTTACGGCAGCAGACAGTATTTACCAAAGAAAGTCAAGACCTTGCTGTGTGAAACTCTCATTTTGTCGTCATTAAGCCACTGCAAATCAGCCTATAGTAACTTTTTAGACGAATACAATAATAAAAGAATCCAAAAATTACAAAATGCATGCCTACGTCTGATCTTCGGATTACGAAAATACGATCATATAACTCATAAACTCGCAGAGATAAACTGGCTTAATATGAAAAATTTAATGACCCTGCACACTACAGTTTTTTATCATAAAATAATACTCAACAATACCCCACCGTACTTAAGCAAAAAAATACGATATAGGACTGATGTACACAACGTAGACATACGATTCAAAGGTGGGCTATCCATACCCAAGCACAAAACCAGTCATTTCAAATCCTCGTTTACTTACAACATCGCCTATTATTATAATAAAATACCCAATGAATTTAAATCATTGCCTCTGCATAAATTTAAAAAAGCCTTTAAGACGTATCTCCTAAGTAAGCAATTTTCTTAACCAGCCAATGCGCTTCTTAATCTTAATCAACCAATACGTATCACTCAAAGATGTTTATTTTATCTGTTAAATGTTATCTGGAATGTGTTTCTTATTTTTTCTCTTTTCTTGCTTGATTTTCAATACTCTAATATGTAGTATATTAATTAACTGAATTTTAAATGTAATAATGAAAATATTACTGTTAAATAGTATTGGTTTTGATACTGGAATTTGACGATGATTTGGGATAGAGTTTAATGTAGTGTGAAGAATGATGATTCTAATCCCAACTGTTACCATATGTTGATTAAAATAAAAAACCAATTGTGCTACTAGTTTCGCCTTTATTAGGGCATCATCAGGCACTAAAGAAATTACAATTAGCATACAAACTTAAAATTAACGTTATATATCATACCTTAGTTAAGTAGTTTTTAGACACAAAATGAATTGTCGTTACAACGTCATTACAACAGCGAAAGTCATTACAACTTGGAAAACGTCATTTCAACATGGAATAGTCATTACAATTTAGAAACGTCTTTATAACATGGAATCAACTTATTTGGCGAAAGTTTAAAATCATTAAAAACCATTAAAAATATGTAAAATATGTAAAACCTGAAAAGCACATGTCAATCAGTCAAATGTAAAATCTATAATTTGTTTGTATTACCATAAATATTACGGGAATAACTATGAGTTGGTTAAAATTAAAACATTGATGGACTTGTTTATCACAATTTATCACAGATTGGTATAATTATCACAGATTGATTTTAAATATTTGCGTTACGCCATTTTGTTGATGTCTTTGTAAACTAATAATTTGTTTAACAAATTGAACAAGTGCTTTCCAGGTTATATATGACTTAAGATCACAGAGCGCATAGAGTGTTTGGCAACGTAGTTGACAGCTACGCCTTGAGCGCTAAAGACATGTACAGGGTGTTCCGAGCAACATTTATTGTAATTTTAATTAAAAAAATATTTTTTAAAATTAAACATAACAAAATCAATTGAAATTGTGAAAATATATCACTCGAGTCAGTCAAACCTCTGCTGGTCAAGTTGTCACACGAACTGGTCTTGTTGGCCCCACCAACGTCGGGTGCTATCCGATTTTTATATTCGCACAACAAGGGTTCGTGTGGAAACAATCACAGCAGAGGCCAGACCAAATCGAGCAACATAATTTCACCTAGGCCGAAAAGTTACAGGTAAAGAATTTTTATTTTTGGCGAACCAAGGACTCCTTAAGGGCGACCCAGTAGATTGTAGTATCTACAACACTGAAGGTGATAAACACGACGTTGTAGTATTACCGCAACGTAAATCAAAAATTTTATAATGAAGTTAAGTTAAAAAAAAAAAAACAAAAAAAAAAGTAATAATTTTCACACTGATATTTATGCTAGCTCTGCTAAATGGCGCTTATTAAAAGGTATTAATCCTTTTAGATTCAATTATTTGATTATTTTCACTTTCAATAACAACATTAGATTTAATGTAATTATTTTCAATTTCAACATACTTTTGTTAATTTTGTTAAAGTTTTGGATGAACAGTTCAATTAATTCTTGTTATATGCGCTTGAGGACTGTTCATTTACCATTTTTCATGGTTATTGCTAATAACTAAAATAATATTGACTCGGTCACCTTAGTTTTAATTAGTTTTAAGTTCTATTTCGCAACAGGGGGTAGTACTACTTACTTGATTTCATGAATGTATTTACTTGTCACAGTGGTTAGACATTTACACTGTGTTCGCTTAATTGCGGATCCAATATTTGTATATATTTTTTTGTGCTGCGGTCACACCTTGTTGTGTGATTGTTGTTTTTTCGCTAAATAAAGCTGCTCATTTATACATCTTGTTTCATTGTACAATTGCTCAATTCAATTCAACTCAATTTAACCTACAGGTATCGTACTTTGCCGTCAATCAGGGCACAAGTACGTGGCGCCCAAAAAAAATTTTTTTAGACTGTTAGCCGGCAACCCTTGGTTGACCAAGGTTAAAATTAAAGAAGAACTTATTTGAGAGTTACAACTTGAAGTAATTAAATAATGTTTAATTCGTTATTTTGTTCCAATAATTTAGAAATTTGCAGTTTATATCCGCTTTATTATTTTCCTAAACATCCCGGAACTGTCCGGAACTTTGTTTTTTAAGTGGCAACATAGGTGGATGTTGGGATTATTTGGAAGGTCTTTTAAAAATAAATAACTTTTACTGAAATATTTTTTTAATAATTTACTTAATTACAATTTTATATGAAAAAAACAAAAGAAAAGGATGAAATTTAAATTTTGTTAAGTAATACAAATACAAAATAAAATTTGATACTAAGTAATCAGACAATGTTTAATTCGTTACTTTCTTGAAATACTTTAGATATTTCCAGTCTTAAATAAAGCGAATAAAGCGGAGATAAATAAATCTGAACTGTTATTATAAATGCAACAACAAACTTAAAAAATGTAAACAAAAGTTCATTAGCTTTTATTTTAAATGTCCGAAATGCCTTCCACCTTCATCTCTGCATTTTTGCAGACGAATTCGTACACTATTTACTGCCCTTAGTATTTCGTTTTCGGATAATGAGCGACAGGCGTTCCGGATCCTGTATTTCATATCGTCCCTTGTTGTTGGACGTTGTTGATATACCACATCTTTAATACGTCCCCACAAGAAGAAATCTAGCGGTGTCAGGTCTGGCGAACGAGCTGACCATGTAACTAGACTTCCTCTTCCGATCCAGCGGTGAGGAAAGATACGATCATGAGTTTGTCGGGCTACTCTTGAAAAATATGCTGGACAACCGTCTTGTTGCAGAAACATGACCAAATGTGTTGCCAATGGGATGTCATCAATGAGATCGATTAAAATGTTCTCTAAAAAATCAGCGTACATCACACCAGTTAACGACCCATCAAAAAAATACGGACCAATGATTTGGCCTCCCAAAATTCCACAACAAACATTAAGGTTCCAACGATGCTGATTATCCACTTCACGAAGCCAGTGAGGATTCTCAACAGACCAATAATGTGCGTTGTGAATATTTAAATCTCCATTACTCTTGAAAGAGGCCTCATCTGTCCAAAGTATTGTATGATGAAAATACGGGTCCTTACCCAGAAGCAATTTACAAAAATCCAACCTGTTTTGAAAATCTTCCCCTGTAAGTTCCTGATGTAGATGGATGTGGTAAGGATGAAATTTATTTTCATTTATAACCCTCCAAATAGTCGATTCGGCAATTCCTGCATCAATCGCCAGTCTTCTTGTTGAAATTTGTGGTTCAACAACAACCACATCAAGAATATCAGGTGCTCTTTCATCTTGCACATGTCTCATAATATGACGATTTTTGTTGTGGCTTGGTTGAAGTTGACCATTTTGCTTAACTCGGTCTGCAAGCCGCTTAAAGACTTTCCTTGACTGGAAAGTTCGTTGAGGGTATCGTTCGGCATAGAGCCGCTCAGCAGCATGATAATTTTGATGGCATTCACCCAAAATCATCAACATATCAAAACCTTCGAGATTCGTTAAAACCATTTTGATACTTGGACACTATGATTTATTTTAACTCAAATGTTTGTGTTATTCATTTCTTTTTAAATTTTGGTCAACATGTGCAAGCAGATTTATTTTTAAATAAATAAAATAAAATAACGAATATGTTTTTTCATTATTAAAATTATCATATTTTATTTCGTATTTGGATTACTTAACAAAATTTAAATTTCATCCTTTTCTTTTGTTTTTTTCATATAAAATTGTAAATAAGTAAATTATTAAAAAAATATTTCAGTAAAAGCTATTTATTTTTAAAAGACCTTCCAAATAATCCCAACATCGACCTATGTTGCCACTTAAAAACAAAGTTCCGGACAGTTCCGGGATGCTTAGAAAAATAATAAAGCGGATATAAACTGCAAATTTCTAAATTATTGGAACAAAATAACGAATTAAACATTATTTAATTACTTCAAGTATCATATTTTATTTCGTATTTGAATTTTTTAACAAAATTTGAGTTTTAATTTTTTTTTGTTTTTTTCGTATAAAATTGTAAATATGCAAATTATTAAAAAAACATTTATGTAAAAGTTATTTCTTTTTAAAAGACCTTTCAAACAATATCAAACTTGACCTATGTTGCCATTTAAAAAAACAAAGTTACTTCCGGTTCCGGATTGTTCCGGGTTGTTCCGGAAAAAAATAAGTTCACCAATAGATTCTTTAAGTTCGCTTTGGTAATGAAATTTTTTATTTCAATCGTCTACGATAACGCGTTCTCGAGATAAATGGGTGGGACGGGTGGTCTGAATCACCCTGTATATAGGTATAACCTTAAACTAAATGCACCAGCACACAAAGGATTATGCCTATTTTTTAAATAATTGTTTTAACTAGGGGCACTTAGATTTGTCGGTGTTAGTAATTTTTATAAAAATTAGATGATTTTTTTAAAAACAGTCCAGCATTCAAATATTAATTTGAGGCATCCTGTATATAAAATACTAAAAGCTAAGTTTTTATTAGTTTGAGTTCTGTGATTTTAAAAGATAGTATAACCTAAAAACACTCAATAAATGTAAATAAATGTTTTAAAATTTATTATTTTTTTTCAGTTTAGAAAATATCAATATCAATTTATAAAATAACTAATTATTATTAATTAATAATTTCTTTGAAATTAAATATAAGTCTAAAGAGCTGGTAACAAATAATTCAAATGTACTATTAAAGATAATTTATTAATTTTTTTAGTACAAATAAAAAAAATTAATTTTAATTTGTAAGAATCTGAAACAAAACAAAAATATCATTATTAAATTCTAAGATAAATAAATATAGAAAATAAATAAATTATTATTGCAAACACTTTATAAACTTACCAAATTTCCATTAAATGCATTTCCGGAGCCCACACTGAATTTGGAATTAACTCACCGAACCTTCACTTTGTTCCTGTACGATAGGTAGAGGTGGTGCAGGTGTAGGTACTACAGGTGGTGCAGGTGTGGGCACTACTGGTGGTGCAGATACTACTGGTAGTATATTCTGAACATCAATCAATAAAGCTGTAGCCTAAAAAAATGATATTGATTAATATGAATTACTCTCTGGTGTTCATATAAATTATTGTAATACATTATTTTTATCTTTCTTATGCACCTTTGATAAACCATAAATTCTAGGTGGTAATGGTAATCGTAATTAAAATGAATCTAGATGACCCTTCCCTTTTAGATCATAAATTAATAAAAATTATGGTTTATAAAGGAAAATTTGAAATTATACAAGGAAAACAAGAAATAAAAATTTTTAATAAAGTAAGATATACTAAAATGGTAAAATATGTTATAAAAAGTTGTGAAATTAATTCATTTAATGAATTAACAAATATTATCCAAAATGCAAAATCAAAATGCACCTACATTAAAAAAGTCAAACCAAATAATAAAGAATGGATAAGTAATGAAATTCTTCAAGAAAATCCCCTCCTCCCATTCAAAAATAAACATTTTGTAATACGGCTCTTGATGGTAGATATAAAGTTGTTCAATAAAATATTTTTAATCACAATAAGAAGATTTTTAATACAGGATGTCCCACGCTTAAAAAAAATTTTTAGACACGAAATGGCCTTGTAGGTTCTATGAAATATGCGGTATACGATAGCCAGGTAAAAATTGACACCCCAGATCAAAATTGAACCCCCCCCCCCCATTCAAAAATGAACATTTTACAAACTTTCACCCTGGGCGTGTGCCCCACGCCATCCTAGATCTGGCTCTTGATTGCGGATTTAAAGCTGTTTGTAAAATATTTTTAACACAATAAGATTTTTAATACAGGGTGTCCTACGCTTAAAAACATTTTTTAGGCACGAAATGGCATTTTAGGCTGTATGAAATATTCGATATACGATAACCAGCTAAAAATTGACGCCCCAGATCAAAATTGATATCAATAAGACACATAAATACCCTGCATGGTTTAATAAAGATATCATTAGAAATAATCGTTAAAGTATAAAAACAGAAAATTATTTCTCAAGAACAAAAAGGAAAAGCATAAAATAGAGTTCGAAAGGTTACGTAAAATAATTAAAAATCAAATTAAAGACGCTCATAAGAAATATGTAGATTGTGATCACCAAATCTCTAATGATCCTAGAAAATTTTGGTCTTACGTATCATCTCTAAAAAAAGTAACGCGGTTACCAGGCATAATGAACTACAATGGCGTTTCTTTAGCGTCTCCATTGGATATTATTAATGGCATTGCTTCGCATTTCAAAAGTGTTTACCTTCCTGAATCATTAAGCAAAAATAACTCTTTTCGTAGTAAGAAACTTGGAGATTTTCATATTTCTGAGAACTAAGTTTTAGAACAGTTAAGAAGACTGAAGCCGACACTTACCATGGGACTAGATAATATTCCTGCATTTATTCTGAAAGATTGTTCATCTAACCTAGGAAAACCCGTCTATCACTTGTTTTATCTAATACTTGATAGTGGTCAATTTCCAAATGAATGGAAACAAGTTAAAGTTACACCTGTGTACATAACTGGAGACAAGAATGATGTGCAAAACTACCGTCCTATCTCAATACTCTCCAATTTCTCAAAAGTATTTGAATCCATATTATCACAACATATACAGGGTGAGTTTTTAGTACGGCAACGGTCGATATATCTTTTATTTTAAGAGATAGGGAAAAAACTTAAATTACAAAATGGCATGGTTCATTGATGCGCATAACCAGAAATTAGTTTTGTCTATACAGGGTGTTTCGTAGTTAAAGCGTAGGCTATCCCACCTTTTTTTTTATAAAACACCCTGCATATTTTTTGATGTTTTCATTAACACTAAGTTAGAGAATACAACGATATTTTTTAAACACTTCGTACATGAATTTATTGAACACGTTGTATAGTTTCTTAAGCACTCTATGATTGCGCAGCTTCTCATTCTGTGATTGATATAACCTACAACATACACTGTGATCTCGCCGAACTGTGATAAATCTAGTCGAAAATATTTTAAATAAATGTAATCTTAAGTTTTATTCGTTTTAAATTAATGTATGTTTTATCGCTGGTAAGTGGTAAGTAGTGGTAAGTTCGATGTTACACCTCGATCTTAAACATTTTACTTCAATTATAATAAACTTTTAGTCGTTAGACCTGTTGCATGGGCATTCATTAAAACTGTACAGACAAAGCCTAGTTGCGTAGGCATTCCTAGACAATAAGCCTAGTTGCTTAGGCACTCCACAGCATTCGGTCTAGTTTGGTTAGGCACTCATCAGAAAGCCTAGTTGCTTAGGCGCTCAATTTTATCGTAGTTGCTCAGGCGCCCACTATAAGCCTAGTTGCTCAGGCGCTCAATATAAGCCTAGTTGCTTGGGCGTTCATAGTAGCCGTATCGATCACAGTATGAGGAGTACCAGATTGCGTTAGTACATCTATAAATTGTTAATGGTAAGACCGTCTCATAATTTACTATCTTAAGTTTAACCATTGTAAAAAATTATTAGTGCCTGATGATGCCCTTATGAAGGCGAAATTAGTTGCACTGTAATAAATATATTCTAAAGTTGGGAGTTGAATCATTCACCTTTACCTTTAGTAATTACTCTCCCAAATCATCGTCAAGTTCTCATCTCATACAACGATATGTTTTTTTGAAAATATGAGTACGCCTTTAATTTTTTATCGTACATTTTCTACAAAATTTATCACTTGTAGACATATTTTTAGAAAGTGATGGTGACCTTATTATGAAAACTTAGAAAAGCAATTTTTATGCCATTTAGTAATATTAACCTTGAGGTATTTTTCGTATATTTTTTTTTTAGAATTATATCATAAATTCAGGCAGCTACTGAGGCGTTAAATATGAAAACTCGAGAGGGGTGTATTTTAGTTTTTTTAAATGGAACACCCTGCATTTTTTCACAAATAAATGTTGCATTTTAAGTGGTCCTTAACTTTTATTAAAATAATTTATTAAATAATTTTGCCGATTCTGTGTTATTTAATGTTTTATGGAATTCCTTTTCATGAGAAAAAGCTTTGCATTTTTTTAGAAATGTGTTGTTAGATTTAATAAAGAACTCTCTTTTAGATTTCTTTACAAATTTTATTATCACGTGTTTTTATAGTATTGCTATAAATGTTTAGCTCATTTATTTATTTATATTTTGTGTAAGAGCTAGTCGGTTTTTAATTTCGTTAAAAATGGATTATTCCCTCAACGAATTAATACAAATGGTTTACGCATTAGTTGAAAGTGAGCAAAATTGTTTATTGGCGTCAAAAATTAATAAACAACGGTACCCAGAAAGAAGACATCCAAATGAAGTTGCGTTTAAAAGAAAGGTTTGAAAGGACAGGTCACGTACAGTATGAAAAAACAAATCGCCAAAAAACATCACATTCAACCATTGCACGGGCTTGGTGAAAATGATTTTGAAAATCGTAGAATCTTCTGTGAATGGGCCGAAAATCAACAAACTCAAAACAATCGATTTTTTTATTATGGTTTATTTACGGACGAGGCTACATTTCATAAAAATTGATTTGTAAATAGACATAATTTTCATTATTATGATACAGAAAATCCACACTTTACAAGAACTCTAGATCACCAACATCGATGGTCACTTAATGTTTAGGGAGGTATTGTAGGAAACTACCTCATATGCCCACACTTTTTTGAGGACCATTTAAATGGCCAAATTTATTATAATTTTCTTCGGAACGAATTCCCTGAGCTTCTCAACAATATTCCGGAAATTATTAGAAGAAGGATGTAGTTTCAGTATGATGGCGCTCCTGCGCATTATAGCAATATTGAACGTGGACACCTCAACAACGAATTTCGTGGCCGTTGGATTGGGAGAGGAGGACCTGCAAGATCTCCTGACAAAATTAGATTTTTTCCTTTGGGGTATGTTAAAAATTTGGTGTATCAACTTCCTCCTACTTCTAAGGATGATATGAAAATACGCATTCGGCAAGCATTTCGAAACGTAAACGAGAATATGTTACGAAATTTTGGTAGTTCATTTCTGCGAAGAGTTGAGTTATGTAATCAAGTAAATGGGGAACATATTGAGCATATTTTTATAATTATTGGCCAGTATAGTAAAAATACATCATATTTGTATTAATAAAAAATTTGTATGCCTTCAAATACGTTGTTTTTAACTTTAGGGAAAAATGATTCGTATAAATGTTAAAGAACACTTAAAGAGGAATAATATTTTGTCAAAAAGTATAGGGTGTTCCATTTAAAAAAATTAAAATACAGCCCTCTCGAGTTTTCAGATTTCACGCCTCCGTAGCCGTCACAATTTATGATATAATTCTAGAAAAAATATACGAAAAATACCTCACGGTTAATACTACTAAATGTCATAAAATTTGATTTTTAAGTTTTCATAAGATATATCGACCGTTGCCGCACTAAAAACTCACCCTTATACTTTAAAGTGCGAGGTAGAATTTCTCAAAATCAACAAGGCTTTATGACTATAGATCTACTACATCTAATCTTACATACTTTACGCAATTTGTATCGAAGAATATTTATAACAAGGGACAAACAGATGTAATATATACGGGTTTCTCCAAAGCTTTCGACCGTCTTAAACATAAGGTATTGTTGGAAAAATTGAATTGTTATGATATTCCTGATAATGTTATTGAAGTAATCCAATCATATCTCCATGAACGTAAACAGACAGTAAAACATAATGGATTTTCTTCTAATAAATATTATGCTTCAAGTGTAGTTTTCCAAAGGTCTAACCTTGGACCATTACTGTTGTTATTATTTATAAATGGTATATCAGAAAATATGGAATCGTCAGTACTCTTATACGCCGACGATTTGAAAATTTATCGTGAAATCAAGAGTATTCAGGACTGCCTATTACCACAAAAGGATCTCGATATACTACAGGATTGGTGCAAGACAAATGAATTATACCTTAATATAAGAAAGTGTTCCGTGGTTTCATACACACGTAAAACTAATAGGGTTACCTACAAGTATAAACTAAATGGTGTTATTTTGGATAGACAGTCTACAATAAAAGACCTTGGTGTGATCTTTAATGATAAGTTAACATTTAAATGTCACATTTCAAAATTGTGCGCAGATTGTACTAAATGTTTGGGTTTCATTATACGCAATGGGAAACTTCTTACTACTAAGATTTTAATCTTACTTTACAGAAGTTATGTACTAAGTAAAATCAACTATTGCAGTACTATTTGGTCACCTTATTATAAAACATTTATAGAAAAAATTGAGCGAATTCAAAAGAGATTTCTTAAATACTTATATGTCAGGAATATAATACCTATCCTGACAGAAGAATCGTAAGTTATGAGGATTTATTAAGTGAATTTAACTTTATATCAATGAAGAACAATCATAAGTATATTTCAGTTTGTTATATTTATAAGCTTGTCAATAATATTGTGGATGACCCTAGTACACTTACACTTTTAAATTTTTATGTACGAAGGATCTCTTCAAGAAACGCTGTAACATTTTCATGTTCTTCTGCTCACACTTTTCATTATTTTAATTCACCTGTCCATAATTTATGTAACTATTATAATTTATATGTTGATAGAGCTGATATTTTTCAACTAAGTTTTAATACATTTAAAAAGTATATATTTATTGCTGTAGCTTAAATTGCCTGCACGCATTTTCATACTTCTGTATACACTTTAGTACATGTTATATGTTATGTTTTGTTATATAACATTTTATTGTACCATTTTGTCTTTATACTATATTTAAATTTAAAATTTTTTGATAATTATTTGTAAAACCTACTATGTTACTATATTGGCCTTTAGGCTGTTGGTAATAAAGCTATTTATTTATTTTAATTTATTCTTCGAATTATAATTTTCGGACAAAAAAATAAAATAGTGTTAAATCAAAATAAATAATAAAAGTTCTATTATTCGGAGTGCGGCGCAGTGTTGGTATATAGGTACTTATCGTTATAAAAGCTGTACTCGCTTCGGCGGAACATACTAAAATTAGAACGATACAGAGAATATTAAAATGGCCCCTGCGCAAGAATGACACGCAAAATCGTGAAGCGTTTTCCATTTTTTTGGGTAAATTAAATCCAAATTATCTTTTAAAAGAAGATTTTATTGTATTCTTCGAATTATATTTTTTGGACAAAAAAATCAAATAGTGTTAAATCAAAGTAAATAATAAAAGTTCTATTATTCGGAGTGCGGCGCAGTGTTGGTTTATAGGCAAATAAAGTTATAGAAGCTATACTCGCTTCGGCGGTACATACTAAATTTCAAACGATACAGAGAATATTAAAATGGCCCCTGCGCAAGGATGACACGCAAAATCGTGAAGCGTTCCCCATTTTTTGGGTAAATTTATTTTATTCTTGGAAATATATTTTTTGGAATGCATTTCAAAGCGGCTGCCAATAGTAAGGTATGTGCAAAATTTAAGCCAATTGTTATTAAAAATGTAGATTTTATGTTAAAAAATTGAAAAAAATTAGTAAATTTCAATGCCCTGTATATGAAAAGCAAAAAATATTTTCGAAATTGCATATCAGGTTGCGGGCTTTCATTGTTCAACTCTAGGCTTTAGCACATGTTGCCCATAATTAAATCAGGTCCAACATGAACGCACGGAGTGGAGAAATGGTGGCCTAAACAAAACCTCCTGTTAAACGTTCTTTCAAAACAATAATATCTTTAGAATTTTAGAATAGAAATCCAGGCAAGTATTTTGAATATTGAATTGTAGCGCAGAAGAAAATAAACGTGTTGTAGAATTATTTATTACAATGACAACTCTATACAATTATTTTGCTATTCAAACATAAACAACTCAACTCACTTGATTATTCATTATAAACAAAATCACATTAATTGCCATACTTTAACACACCTCCTCAATTAATGCTTTTATATTTAAAGATTTTCTATGTTTCTCAAAAATAACTCTTTATAAACTTTTAGTTATGATATCAGCTTGTTGATTTTCTGAAGTAACATGTTCCAATTCAATAATCTTATTTATATTTTCTTGAATAAAATGATATTTAATATCAATGTGTTTTGTTCCATTCACTTCAGTATTCTTCGCTATTTGAATACACCCTTGATTATCTTCTATTATTTTTATTGGTTCTGTAATAAATATGTTTAAATCTTCTGATATTTGTTTAATCCATAATGCTTCACAAACTGAAGAACTTGCTGCAACATATTCGGCCTCAGTAGAAGTAAAGAAACTGTTTGTGGTTTTCTAGTTACCCATGTAACTAAAGAATCGTACACTTTAAATAAAAATCCACTTGTAGATTTTCTGTCTTGTACATCATTTCCCCAATCTGAATCACAGAAGCATATTATTTCATTACTATCTTCATTTCTTTTAAAAACTAATCCAAAATTTATTGTAGGCTTCAAATAACGTAGTATTCTTTTCAAACATTTCCAATGAACTTCACCAGCATTATCTCGAAAACGACTTAATAAATTTAATGAAAATGAAATATCTGGTCTTGTTCCTAACATCACATACATTAAACATCCTATAAGCTCTCTGTAAGGTTTTTCAGCCTTAACGTTGGTTTCATTTCTTAATGTCAAATTCATTTCCATTGGTGTTGCAACTCCATTACAGTCTTCCATATTGAATCTTTTTAAAATACGATTAATATATGCCTTTTAAATAAATTAAAGGAAAACACAATTATTTGGACTGCTTCAATTAAATAGAAAAACCTGTTATTTATTTTCTTTTAGTCCAACTTTATTATTTATACGTTTTGTATAAATTAAATTAAAAACTATCGATTTCGGGATAATTTTAACCCATCTTCAGGTTTTTAAAGAATCTAAGAATAAACAATTAGAATTAACAATTAGAATTAACAAAATAAAATAAAATAAAAGCATAGGTATAAAATAAAAAATAAAAATAAATGTATACAACATTAATGTAAATTAACATGCAAGAATAATATTCAAATACTTGATAAATCAATTATTCTGAATTCTTAAAGCTTTTAAAGCAAAATAATGTAATGAATTTAATTTTCTTACCTTTATTGTTATGAATTTCGTGTCCAAATTTAATTTTATTATTTCAAGGTTTTCTAAATGATTTCTAATCAACAAATCATTGGTATTATGTAAAATTGTAACATTTTTATTTAGTTCAAAATTATGATTGTTAAATAATATATCCTTAGCAAAATGTGAAAGTTGTGGTCTGTTTAATCGAATAGCTGACATATGTTCTTTAATTCTAATGTTAAATGTTCTTCTAGTTTGACCTATATATATGGCATTACAAGAATCACATGATAATTTATAGATACCACTTCTATCAAATTTGTCTAAAATATCTTTGTTAGGAAATATAAGATACTCCATATAAAAACAAAAAAGGTTTACTTTTGCAACATGTTTCGAACCACTTTATTGGGCCATCCTCAGGCAAAAACTACAATCAAAATATAAACAAAATTACAATCAATTTAAAAAAAAAACTACATTAATTAAATAAATTATAAATGGACATTAGCCAGTTATATTACAATTAGAATATGAGAATATTAAAATTAAACTTACTAGTCAATGTCATTCGATAAAATCACTATCCATATATTAATAATACTATTCATTAAAAAATATTAAAAAAAGGTTAAATTAATAGTAGCGTTGAAGATAACTTAGAATTATTCGTTAGATTTACAAAATAACGTTTCTAGTTTTTAGGTTACGGTTAAATTTTTATCGTGATAAATTTATGTTGGTACTATACATGTCAATTGGTGTTATAATTATACTGGCTGAAAGAAGTATATAGTGCGGAAATAAATTGATTAAAATGATTTAGGCTAACATACTCTTTTAAGACTGCTTAATTTATGTTAATATTTTAATTAGTGTTTAGAACTTAATAGATTTAAATATGGGAGTAAAGTTTAGTTGGAGTTGATCATTTAGTAAGTGTTGTTGTGGGTTTTTGTTAATCTTTTCTATTTCGAGTGCTTCTAGTAAAGTTAATTTGAAGCCTTTCTTTTCTTTATGTAATGTTTTAGTTTTTTCTGGGTTGATGTTGTAGTTGTTATCATAGAGGTGTTTTCCGAAGTTCGACGATGTTTTGTTGTTTAAGTGTTCTTTGATGCGTGTGTTGATTTTTCTTCCGGTTTCACCAATTTAAGAAGCATTACATTGTTTGCATGAGATTTGATATACTCCACTATTATCTAGATCTTTTATTTTTTCCTTGGTGTTTTTGAGAATGTTTATTAGTTTGTTATTTGTTTTGTGTACGGTAGTGATGTTGTAATTTTTGAATAATTTGTTAAGTCGGTTGTTTATGTTTCCTTGATATGTGAAGGATTTGTAAATTGTGTCGTTGTCAATGTCTGGTGTTGTTAGGTTAGGGAATAATGTTTTCTTATTGAAATTATTCAAAAATCACAACATCACTACCGTAAACAAAACTAATAACAAACTAATAAATATTCTCAACAACACCAAGGTAAAAATAAAAGATCTAGATTAGTGGAGTATATCAAATCTCATGCAAACAATGTAATGCTACTTATATTGGTGAAACCGGAAGAAAAATCAACACACGCATCAAAGAACACTTATACAACAAAGCATCGTCGAACTTCGGAAAACACCTCTATGATAACAACCACAACATCAACCCAGAAAAAACTAAAACATTACATAAAGAAAAGAAAGGCTTCACATTAACTTTACTAGAAGTACTCGAAATAGAAAAGATTAACAAAAACCCACAACAACACATACCAAATGATCAACTCCAACTAAACTTTACTCCCATATTTAAATCTACTAAGTTCTAAACACTAATTAAAATATTAACATAAATGGATAGTGATTTTATCGAATGACATTGACTAGTAATATTAATTTTAATATTCTCATATTCTAATTGTAATATAACTGGCTAATGTCCATTTTTAATTTATTTAATTAATGTAGTTTTTTTTTTAATTGATTGTAATTTTGTTTATATTTTGATTGTAGTTTTTGCCTGAGGATGGCCCAATAAAGTGGTTCGAAACATGTTGCAAAAGTAAACCTTTTTTGTTTTTATATGGAGTGTCTTATATTTCCTAATAATTAAATTACCATATACAAGGATGGAACGTACCAATGACCTAAAATATCTTTGTTAAATTTAACTTTATTAAATGTAGAATTAACTCTAAAAGATATTTTCAAATTCAAAGGTTTAAATATTTTTAATAATTCTAAACATTTAATATTATAATATGGTAATGATGAATAAGAAATTGTTTCATTTTTATTTTCTAAATTTATTGATGGAGTAAATGCATCATTATACATTAATTTTGTTTTGGTTTTTGATATTATCTTTTTTATTAAATTATCTGGATAGTTATTGTTACTTCCAATTAATCTAATGGTATTTATCTCTTTAACAAAATTTATGTAGTTCATTGGAATTGTAAATAATCTATATGCAAAACTATGGAAAGATGCTAATTTTTGTGATAACGGATGGTTTAAAAAATTATCAAGGACTGTATCTGTGTAAGATGGTTTCCTATAAATGGAATAGTTTAATTTATCTCCAGAGGTAAAAATATTTAAATGTAAGAAAGATATGTGACCTTTTATTTCACATTCTAAAGTAAATTTTAAGTCTGGGTGTAATTTATTTAAATCATCTAAAAGTTCATTAATTTCATCAACTGATCCATCAAAAATTACTAGTATATCGTCTACATATCTTGCCCAAAATTTAATCTTACTTACACCTAAAAACTGAGAAGAAAATAATTTCTTTTCAATGTTATTCATAAAAATTTCTGCCAATAAAGGTATTGTATATTCTATCGAAAACCGCATATCGATATCGTTTGATGATCCAAGTATTTTTAATTTTGATTTTAACGTACAACTAACACCTCGTATGATGGTTCAGTCAGAAAGCCATTCAGCCAGTGTAGTTTCAATTCAATTAATTTATACACAAACTCAAACATGAATCACGATCTTAAAGAAGTGTGTAGTAAACCTATTGAAGATTATACATTTTTTAGACGAACGATCAATCTGTCAATAGTCGTTTTCACTACAGAAGAACCAAAACATCTTAGATTTGGGTTTTAAGTTTAACAATCAATGCCCCTGTTCTAAATCAGATATTAAAAGATTGGGAGTAGAGGCTTACAACATCATGACCTACTTGAAACCCGATGACATCGAGGATTTTAAATTTGAATCCATTAAAACACTTAAAGACATTTTAAATTTTAAAAGCACAAATCATAACGCTACAACAGATAATGCAATCATGAAGGGTTTGAAGAGGAAGATTTCTTTAATGATTTAGTCTTAAGTAAAGCCGACAAAGGCAATACTCTATTCATCTTAAACAAATCAGATTATATAAATAATTCATTAAAGTTTTTAAATGATAATAATTTTACAGTTTTGAACAAAGATCCGTCAAATAAATTTAATACCTTATTTAAGGACACTATTAAATCTGTGAAGCTCAATGGAGCTAACCTTTGAAGTTTGTCTCTTCTAACCCTGCTACCCCAAAAATGTATACTAAAGTAAACCCAAGGTTCATAAAATACAAAACTTTGAAGATTTTGACATTAGCAAAACTAATCTACCGGTAAGACCAGTAGTCTCTTTTTCGGGGTCACATACTTATGCACTGGCTGGATGGCTTAACAAGTCACTACTTGACGTCACAAATTTTAGTAATGCTTATGCTATTAAGAACTCTTTTACTCTGAAACAAAGGCTTTCCACCTTTCAATTCGAAGATAGATATATGTTGGTTTCCTTTGATGTGGTTAACTTATTTACTACAATCCCTGTTGAGGATTGCATAGGTCTGGTGGCTGAGCTGCTGGTTGCGTCCAACTTGTGTGATGGGAAGGAGACTCGTACCTGTTGTTGTTAAACTTAGCCCAGAACTTTTTCTCCTTCAATAATGTATTTTACCAGCAAAAAGATGGCTTAGCTATGGGATCTCCCTTGAGCCCTCTTCTTGCTGAAATCTTCATGAATAGCCTGGAGAAGAAGTTGTTTGATAAACAGGATGAGTCTGTAAAGGGGATTAAGTTCTGGGCCAGGTATGTCGATGACATTTTCGTAATTCTAGACGGAGGAAAGGAATGCGTTAGAAATTTACTTTCAATTCTTAATCATTTACACCCAAAGATCAAATTTACGGCCGAAATAGAGGTCGATAGACTCATTCCTTTTCTAGACATTAACATCTTTGTTTTAAACAACAAACTTAATTTTAGTATATTTAGAAAACCATCATATACAGTTATAGATTTCCACTCCAATCATCCCTAAGCATACAAGATGGCTTCGTTCCGCAGCTTTGCTTACAGACTGTTCACAATTCCTATGAGTTTTGATGATTTTTCAAGGGAGACCAATATAATTAGACTTATAGGAAAGAATAACAATTATCCGGATAGGACCATTAAGAAAATAATTTCAAAAACCAGATTGAGGTTGCTTTACGTTGAGGCGAGCGAAGTATTAACAATAAACGATGTTAACAAACCAATTGAACCAACTAAATACGCTTCTTTTCCATACTTTAACGCAAAATGTTCAGATATTTTAAATCTTTTCAAATTTTTTCAAATCTTACAACATCAAAATTTCTTTTAGGGTTAAAGGTAACCTTAATTTACTTAAGAATAATAAAGACAAGGTTAATATAATGGAGAAAAGCGGTATTTACAAGTTATCATGTAATACATGTGCTGCAAAATATGTTGGCCAAACTAAGAGAGCATTTAAAGTCAGAATCATCGAACACGAAGCTGCAATCAGGTTAGATAAACCACAATTATCTCATTTTGCCATGCATGTTTTGGAAGCACAACATAGTTTTAACGTTAATGATATTGTACAACTGTTGCATAGCTCGATCAGCAGCTGCGGCCAGAGAGATTTATTGGACAACTTAGAAATTCTTAAACTTGAACTCGATGAAAAATCACTTACACTTAATGTTCAGTTAGAGGGCGACTATAAAAGCCAAAATTTCCTTAATCACTCATTAGGAATTTTGGTTGAATACACCCTGTATATAGAAACTTTCTACGGTCGCGGTTGCGGGTCGAGCTGTGGCTTTTTTAGTTTTTAAGTTTATGCGGATGGTACCTATGCGCACACGCGCAGCGTTCATCATCTGTCTTAAGTTGATTGACAGACGCCAAGATCAATCCGTCTGATACTTACCTTCTATTTAAACGCATTCTGCGACCATCTTAAATAAAGTATAAAGTTCTAATCCAGTTTAATCACCTTAATATGCCTAAGTGGCAAAGGCGTAGAAAGAAAGAAAGTATCTATTCTTGAACCTGTTGTTAATCACGGAAATATTCTTTGCAAACGTACCACATGACTTCGACGATTTTATTAGTTAATTTCGTAGTTTTTTGCCCTTGTTCCTGAGTAAGGGCTACTACCATCTTTCACCCTTATTTTGGAATGATGGCAAATCACGATAAATCAATTATTATTAAATTTAACCTTTTTTTTAAATCCAACTGTAAGGTATGTTATGACTTCGCTCGCCTCAATATAGGTATTATTACAACGTTTTTTACTTTTTAGCTCTTTAGCTGTTTTTAATCTAATTTGTAATTCCTGGTTCTCTCTATCGATGAATGGGTATAATTTGATGTATTAACATTAAGAATTTTTATATTGAGCTCTGTTTAAATGTAAGTACAACATTTTTAGTTTTGTAACTCTTACTGATTGTATTAATTTAGATTCTTATCACCTGATGATGGATCATAATGATCCGAAATCGATCGTATGTAATCCTTTCTAAGAAAGGTTTGTTTCTACAGTAATAAAGTTGGATGTAAGATTTTTTGGGATTTATTTTCTCGTAACCTATTACTACTAGTCCAATGCAGCGTGCCGAATCAACAGTAACATTGAACGTTATAAATTATTTTTAAATGAAATAAAATCATTTCCACAAATATAAATATGGTTAAATATATTCGCGCAGTTTAAAATTTTTAAATTTTATTTTCTCAAATATAGTTTCAATGTCCAATGAGCTAAGAATTATGCAGATGTTATTTAATATTTCTTTAATTAATCGCTTATGAAACTTAGACCACCATTTTTTTAATTTTTTTTTGATTTGGGTCCATATTTTTAATTATGTTGTTTGTTTTCAAAAAATCAGAAAATCGGAAATTCCTAAAATCGGAAAATCGGAAAATCAGAACATCAGAACATCAGAACATCAGAAAATGAGAAAATCAGAAAATCGGAAAATCGGAAATTCGGAAACTCGGAAACTCGGAAAATTTGAAATTGGAAATTAGGAAAATCGGAAAATTAGAAAACCAAAAAATAAAAACATCAAAAAACCATGTCACTATTCGTAATTAATTCGCCACAAAGAATAGTACAACTTTTATTTGAAACATTTTTTTTTTAAATGCTTCATTTAAAAAATAAACGGACGTTGCCGAACTTTTTGTGTATCCTGTTTTTATACATAATAGTATAATAATCGAAATTACATAATATTAGAACCACCCCATTTTAGACTTAATATTTACAGCTCGATCAACATATGCTTTTGTTTTACTTACTTAGTCATAATTTTTGAATTAGATTATTAAAAATATTGTATTTGAAGTATTGATAAAATTAATTAAAATATTATTATCACTAAATTATCACAGATGTTTAATTTATGACTAGATTAAGAATTGATCCTTAAGAGAGCGACATCTTATTGCAGAATATGCAACATCTCGTAGCAGATAAGAGCCCAATCGATGGAAAACAAATTGTTATAACTATGCGCCATTGTTAAATGTTTAATTTCACCTAGTTGTGTCTGATGATGCCCTCAATAAGGCGAAACTAGTCACATGAACACCAAAAAAATATTGTCTAGAAACAGTTGGGATTGATTTATTTTTCCTAGTGATATTAATTGCTATCCCAAATCATCATCAAATCGTTTACTTATAATTTGTTGTTTTATAGCCATGATTAAGACTACAAAGATAGTCGAAACGTCGGCAATTATTTCACAATAAAGATTTTTGGAAGTGATAAGTTCGTTTTTGGCAATACCAACGAGAGTATTTCAAGACCATTAAGAACGAGTTAAACCAAGTAGAAGCATCTGGTATTTCTAACAAAACTATAAAGTTCTTAAATGGAATACCGACCATCGTAAAAAAACAGCAAGATTTAAAAACATTTAACAACTAGCAGTACACCAAACACAAGTATATTTTACCAGAACATGGGGGGTATTAGAACGAAAACTATGGAAAGGACCATGTCGACTTTATATGGGGTTTTGGGCCCAACTAAAGAGCTACAGTTCTATGTTCTAAATGGCAACCTTGCAAAAATTTTTTACTTTGACAGCTGTCAGTATAATTTAAATTTGAATTCAAGACTATTATTTCCTTTCTTCAAATTAAAATAAAATTATGCCTTTTGTAAAGTGTTTTGGATGTAATTCCTACATAAATAAAAATCCCAATCCCGACATGCTAATAATCCAGCGTATGAATTTTTTTAAGACATATCCGTAATCAACGTGGCATCGAATGGATTATACCTAACCGAGATGCTCGAATTTGTAAAAATTGTTTAAAAGCATTACCTCGCCAGGGTAGGAAATTGCACTTAGTATTATAGATATAGATATTTAACATTTAAGAAAAATTCAAAACATATTTATATTATTTTTGTGTTACATATTCAACCCTATTCCGTATCCAAAAGGTTATTATAATAGCTCGATGTTATGTTATCGTAACATATTAAAGGTGGTTAAATATTGTTATGAATAACATTTTAACTACGGGGTTGGGCGGGTTATTTTATTTATAACAATGCCCACCCTATCCAGTAGTTAAAATGGGTATTTTTCAGCCGATTCGATTCTTCGAATAGAGCAACGTTCTGCTGCTAATGTTTTAAACCATCGAGAGAATGATGACCTTATTAATATATTAATTTCATAAAAAAACAGGAAAGGATGATTCATATTACCAACTTTAACAAAAATTGTTTATTGCGACATGTTTCGCCCTATTAAGGCATCTTCAGGCAACTAAAAATTACAAAATACATAATTACCAATCACAAACAAGATCAAGACTTATAAATTTAAGGAATTAATCGGTCACTTAGTGACCTTTCAATATAACTAACATCTTTTTACTTATATTCTATACAAATCAAACTATAACAGTATGTATTCTCTACTTACTTAACAACAATTCATATCGAAATGTTTGGTCAGCCGATTAATCAACATTGAAGAAGAAGTGTACTCTTCGAGTTTGTTCTATTAATTTCTAAACTGCATCGACTTGGTATTAAGTATTAATTACATTAACATAATTATTATCCACAATTTCCAGTGTTTGACTGCAAAGGTTTATTAATTAGTTGAGTTCAGTAATAGTTGACAATGTGTTTTACCGGTGGAATTTATGATATTCAATAGAAGTTGAGTTAAAATTGTAAAATATTATCACAGACTAGTCAAACAATCAAATTTGAAAAATTTAAAACCTATTAATATTTTATTAAAACATGGGTGATAATTTTGGACTAGGATTATCACAGTTAATTTATCACATTTGTTTGAGGCTGCTTAACCTAACAAGCCATATTTGATCACAGAGTTCTACTCTAGACGAGGTGTGCGGTCTGTCATATTGCTGTCATTAAAATTAGTTTGATTTGTTTCTATATACTGGGTGTCCCATTGGACACTACTCATTCAGTAACCGAGCTAAGCGGCGGGCCCTAGGGCACCACTGAATGGTAAAGGGGATAGACGAGACGAAAATAATTTTTAACTAAAAAGAGAATTGTCGATGCGTTTCAAGTGCGAGCTAACTTGTCATGTTCAAGTGCAGAAATCTACCTGCCAGCTTAGTAATTTAAAATTTATTGGAACTTGGTTAAGAGCGTCTTGTAAAAGTCTTTATGATCAAAATCCAATTGTACATTAAGTGTTAAGCTGTTTGGTTCTAATACGCTCTTCATTATTTCAAGATTTTCTTCTGGTTTGTCCGACATATTCTGCATTACAATCATCACATTTGATTTTATAAATTCCACTTTTATCTGTAGTTGAAATTTTTTGTTTATTTCTTTTCAGCAAGTTAAGGGAGTTGTTGGTCCTGAATGAAACTGTGATGTTATGTTCATAAAATATTCGAGAAAGTTTATTACATTCACTGTTTAAGTAAGTTAGTGAGAAATAATTAGTGATGTTTGTAGTGTCTAGTCCTGGTTGTGAATAAGCATTTTCATAAAGAAGTTTTAATTTAGTTCTTTGGATAATTCTCTTTACCACTATGTCAGGGAAATTGTTGTTTTGTCCAATAAGTCTTATAATATTGATTTCCTTTTTGAATTCATCTAAGGTCATTGGTACTTTAAATAACCTATTAGCAAAACTGTAAAAAGCAGCACATTTATGAGAATGTGGGTGGTTGGACCAAAAGTTAACCGTCGTATCAGTGGTTGTTGGTTTTCTATAGATTGAGAACTCAATAATCTCACCAACGTCTCTGGGAACTCGATTTATTAAAATATCTAAGAATGGAATTTTGTGATCTTTTTCGATTTCACAAGTAAACTTAATTTTTTGATGTATTTTATTAACTATCTCTAATAATTTCATAAGTTCGATATTGTTACCATTAAAAATAATAAGAATGTCATCAACATATCTTTTCCAAAACTTAATTTTTTGTATGCAAGGAGACGTTAGAGAAAACATCTTGTCCTCAACATGTTTCATAAAAATTTCTGCCATTAGAGGGCTGAGCGGTGAACCCATGGCCAAACCATCCACCTGTTCATAAACACTGTCATTGAAGATAAAAAAATTTTGTTTGAAATTCAGTTTTAGTAATTGGACGATGCTATCAATCTCATTATTCGCAATGTTCGTCTGAAGTAGGAGTGTTCTGGTGAGTTCTATACATTCCTCAATTGGGATGCAAGTGAAAAGGTTAACTACATCAAAAGACGCTATAATATCTCCCTCAGCCAGTACATAGTCATGAAGTGAATTAATAAGATCATAAGAATTTTTAAGGCTTCTAACATTTGAGAAATTAGTGATGTCTTTAATTGTTATATTAAGCCACTTAGAAAGTTTGTAACATTGGGAGTCAATGAATGAAACGACTGGTCTTACTGGTATAACTCTAGGGTTGATAATATCGTCCATTTTACACTTGTGAATTTTTGGTAGGCAATATAATTTAGGTACTTTAGGGTTAATGGTATAAAGTTTCCCAATATTAACTAGTTCGGAATTGATTGATTTTATTGTTGTTTTGAAGAGTTTTATGAATTTTGTGTTAGGATCTCTTTGAACTTTTCTGAAACTACTAGTTGTTAAAAAATTCTCTACCATGATGTTATAATCCAATTGATCTAGTATGACTAAAGTGTTGCCCTTGTCAGCTTTCGACAGTACAATGTTCTTTCTTAAGATTTTATTTTTCAAATTTGTGAAACAAATATCTACTTCATTTGTGTTGTTATTATTGATTATTGATTGTAAAATATTAAGTGTTTCACACTTGACATTAATGTCCCTAATTTTGAATGTGTCCAATAAATTTAAGATTTCACATCCCAATAACTGTACTTCTTTATTGATGTCTTTGAATTTAGCTGAGTTGTATTTAAAACCAAATTGTAAGATATTTAGTTCATCATTTGAGAGTTCAAGTTGGGACAAGTTCAGCACCCTGTCATAGAATTTGATTTCTTTTATATTTTCTTTAAAAATATTATTTAAATTATATTCTAAATTGTTGTGAGTTAAAACATTATCAATATTTCTTGTGTTTAAATTTGTGTTATCATTGGTTTGAGTTGTTCTAATGTTGACTGGATAATTTGATAAAATGTTATTTTGGTGGTTATTATTCTCGGTGTCAACCGTGTTTGATAAATCCTGAAGGTTAGGTTCTGTAAGATCTATGGGGTTTATTGTAACTTCCATATTACTGTCATTATTTGAACTACGTTCATTATGGTTATTGTTGTTTGTCTGGTGATAATTATTATTGTTTACTTGATTATTGTTTAAATTATTAGTTTGATTTAAAGTTGTTGAGTTTTCTGAAAATTGTGGATTTACAAAATCTTGACTTAATCTATTACCTAATAATCTACTAATCTTGTTCTGTAATTTCAGTTTAAGTTGAAGACCATAATCAAAGGTGTCATTTCGAATTAAAGAGTCTAACGTATCAAACATAATTGGATGTAGGCAACTACTTAAAAACTTATGTATATAAACTAATTCTATGCTGAGGAATTCAAGGTCTCTATATGCTGACCTGATTTCAAGTTGGAGCCATTTCCTTTTGGTGTTGGTGATGAGTTTTTCAATGCTTCTAATCTTCGATTTGTACTTGATGTTGATGAATTTGGGGAAGATTCTCTTCATTTTGCATTGCTTTAGGAACCATATTCTCATGATTATCTTGATACGTTTAATTAGTAGTCTTCTGTATTTGATTGTCAATTTGGTCGGACCCACCTCCATTTAACGATATATGAATTGACGATGATTTGGTAAATTGTTTAATAAAAGAACAGGAAAGGATGATTCATATTACCAACTTTAACAAAAATTGTTTATTGCGACATGTTTCGCCCTATTAAGGCATCTTCAGGCAACTAAAAATTACAAAATACATAATTACCAATCACAAACAAGATCAAGACTTATCAATTTAAGGAATTAATCGGTCACTTAGTGACCTTTCAATATAACTAACATCTTTTTACTTATATTCATTTTAGATTTCTGTTTAAGATTTTTGCAGAAAAGTGATTTAAACTTATGTAAAATTCAAAACGTAAACTAATGTAGCCAAAAGTGTCTTGTACTCTTATTCTCGTCCATTAAAGAATAATTTTTAATCCTTACATCATGAAATATCTCACTGATAAGTGATCTCTGAGTTGGTCTTAGACCAAATATCATGGATATTATTTGCTGTGAAGGATCACATCTCAATTTCATTAAAAAAATTCCAAGACAATTTCTCTTTGAAATATGTCTTCTTGGTGTGGTATTTTCCAAAGAATTAAATACTGCATTAAATTGGGCACTCTTTACACAAGTCAGACAAGTGTAATCACTTTCGTTTAATGCTGGTGAATCAAAATTGAAATTAATATAACGATATATGAATTGACGATGATTTGGTAAATTGTTTAATAAAAAAACAGGAAAGGATGATTCATATTACCAACTTTAACAAAAATTGTTTATTGCGACATGTTTCGCCCTATTAAGGCATCTTCAGGCAACTAAAAATTACAAAATACATAATTACCAATCACAAACAAGATCAAGACTTATCAATTTAAGGAATTAATCGGTCACTTAGTGACCTTTCAATATAACTAACATCTTTTTACTTATATTCTATACAAATCAAACTATAACAGTATGTATTCTCTACTTACTTAACAACAATTCATATCGAAATGTTTGGTCAGCCGATTAATCAACATTGAAGAAGAAGTGTACTCTTCGAGTTTGTTGTATTAATTTCTAAACTGCATCGACTTGGTATTAAGTATTAATTACATTAACATAATTATTATCCACAATTTCCAGTGTTTGACTGCAAAGGTTTATTAATTAGTTGAGTTCAGTAATAGTTGACAATGTGTCTTACCGGTGGAATTTATGATATTCAATAGAAGTAGAGTTAAAATTGTAAAATATTATCACAGACTAGTCAAACAATCAAATTTGAAAAATTTAAAACCTATTAATATTTTATTAAAACATGGGTGATAATTTTGGACTAGGATTATCACATCCACTCTAAGTACATCCCTTCAGTTTGCTCATCAAGCCTGATATTCTTACTTTAAGTGTTCCGAAGTTACAGTGCAAAGCGTTTTAGAATGGAATTTTTAAAATATGATAAGTATATGCTCGGGTTAAAAGTGAAGTTGGGAAATTTAAGCAACGACGAAATTATGTGGAGTATATTGTAGCAATTATTTTGATGGATTCAAAGTTACATAGATTAAAAGAGGCGAGTAAAAACTATAAAAATGCGAAGAAAAAGTAGTAGGATGGGAACCCCATGGCTCCGGGAATTCGGGAAGTGACACTGGAGCAAATAAAGTTCCAGTCATATTGCAAAAAGAACTACAAAAACATTATATATTGTGTGAATTAGAACGGATAATATGGCAATTAGACTGATGGAAGTGGAATTATTTAAACATGAAATGGGTTACTCCACTAGATGCCTACATAGTGATTTCTTAGATCTGGTAAGTACTCCAGTGGTTAAAAACCGTTCAAGTAACCAATCAATTGAGGATGAAACCAAAAGGGTTATTATTGTACAAACCAACGAAGTGGTGAAGAAGTCCGAGTTAAGAACAACTACCCCACCAGAAGTAAATAATGAAGAACAAATGAAGATAAAGGATGACAAAAATAACTCCACGAATACTGAGGTTTCAACAATCTCCGATATTTTGTCCTCAAACGATAGTAGAACTGACAACAAAACCACCAAATTATGTATTGCAAACAAACTATGACCATTTGGAAATTTCTTCAGATAATAATTCGATAGATGTTCCAGAGTTTACGGTCTAAAAATTAAAGAAATCCGGCAAAGTACCTACATTGGTAGGTTAAACAGTGTCTTCGGGTAATGACCAAAAGCTGGAATCCATTGCATCTTCATTGTATAAGTTTCCAAATTATCGTGAAAGAAAGTTATCAAAACGCAATATGAAGAAAAATAAATTATATGTTTTATATTGTAATATATGTAAAAAAATGTATATGTGTAATGGGTATATTATGTAAATATTATAAATATGTAGTTTAGTTTGACTATAATAAATACATTTTTTTAATGATATTTTTTTGTTTTCCTGCCTTTGAAAATCAAACAATCTTAAACATATCAATGTCTTAAACAGAATAATAATTTTGCTATTTATTGGTATTGATTATACATATAGGTACAGGGTGTTTCCAAATGAATGCGAAAAATCAAAAGACGATTACTTGACCAATTTTAACGATCATTACTAAAGCGCGGCAGTTTTAAATACCCGATTAATAGGGTAATTCTGAACAAAAAATGTTAGCCGTAACAGCGCTATTAAATTTGACAGTCACCCTGATGTCAAAAAACGCTATTCTTAACTTTAATGTAACTTAACTTCTATGTAAAATTGTATTTTCGGTGTTAAAATACATTGTACATAAATATATTGTAATATTTTGATCGATTTTATTTTAACACCGATAATGTTATTTTATATAACCGTTAAGTTACAGTAAATTTTAGAGAATAGCGTGTTTTTTTGACATCAATCAAGGTGACTGTCAAATCTAACGGCGCTGTTAGTGCTAACATTTTTATTCAGAATTACCCTATTAAATAAAAAATAGCACCGATTGGCTAATTTTTGCACATTCATTGAAAACTATTGCGCGTATTATTTATGATTTTCCGTTTTACTTGATCGTTGGTTTTGCATTAGCGCCATTTTAGGAGTAATTATTAAACCGCCCTGTCCTATCTTCTTTATTTCTTAATATTTTCAAATTCAATATAATAGGATTCAAATCTAAAAAACATTATCAATAATAAAACCATGAGTAGGTTCAAAAAAGTTTTATAAAAAACTCCTATGAAAAATGCATTGCAAAAATCACAAGAATCACTTAAATTCCAAAATTCAGCCCTTAAATACGGTACTTGTTGGTGGTAGTGATGGTGGGGGTGATTAACCACCCTTAATTACAATCAAAGGGTATAATAACATCCACTCTAAGTACGGGATGTACTTGGCACGGATTTCAGTTCGATCATCAACCTGATATTCTTACTTTAAGTGTTTCGAAGTAACATTGCAAAGCGTTTTAGAATGGAATTTCTAAAATATGATAAGTATATGCTCGGGTTAAAAGTAGAGTTGGGGAAATATATACAACGACGAAATTATGTGGAGTATATTGAAGCAATTATTTTGTTGGATTTGCAATCACATAAATTAAATGAGGCGTGTAAAAACTATAAAAATGCGAAAATAGTAGTAGGATCTGAAACTCAATTCGGGAAACGAGGCTGAAGCAAATACAGTTCCAGTCATATTGCAAAAAGAACTACAAAAACATTATAAAGTGTGTGAATTAGAACGGCTAAATATGGCAATTAGACTGATGGAAGTAGAATTATTTAAATATGAAATTGGTTACTCCACAGGATGCCAACATAGTGATTTCTTAGATCTGGTAAATACTCCAGTGGTTAAAAACCGTTCAACTAACCAATGAATTGAGGATGAAACCAAAAGGGTTATTATTGTACAATCCAACGAAGTGGTGAAGAAGTCCGACTTAAGAACAACTACCCCATCAGAAGTAAATAATGAAGAACAAATGAAGATAAAGGATGACAATCTCTGATGATTTGTCCACAAAAGATAGTAGGAATGACAACAAAACCGCCAAGTTATGTATGGCAAACAACAGCAAAAGACCTGTAGTTACCAAAAGACGATTTGGAAAGGAAAACTATACCGATGGGGAAATTTCTTCTGATAATAATTCGAAAGATGTTCCAGAGTTTCCAATATATGTAATGTGTATATTATATAAATATTATAAATTTGTAGTTTAGTTGGACTATAATAATTGCTCGATAAATAGAAATCTCCTATAGTTTGGTTAGTGATCATTTAAAACGTTGGGATAGGGCAGCGTTTCCCAAACTTTTTTGACCGCGACCCGGTACGAGGTTTTAAATTTTTTCGCGACCCACCTTATGAAAAAAATATTTATTTATAAAACATTTTATTTTTTAATAAAAATCAAGTTATTTGTTTATTTCATACACAAAAATTTTTCCAATTTTTGCCGCGACCCAGCAGACATTTCCCGCGACCCACACTTTGGGAAACGCTGGGATATGGTAAAGTCTCATAAAAACCAAACGATGAAATCATATGTTAGAAAATTAAAACTTTAGAAACAATAAAGTTGCATCTTCAGATGTCGAATTCAAGCATATCTTTAAAAATCTAAAATTACAATAATATTAAAATACAAAATACAATTGGTAAAATTCCTTAAAAACTTACTTGAACTAGAACTATGGTAAAATTACAAGGTAGAACATAATCATCTCTTGTGGTTGAAACGCTTCTTACGATTAAATTTAATAATTCTTCAATATTAGCAATTGTCGAAGTTAAGCCAAAACGTTAAGATTAATTTTGAAAATGTTGAATGGTCTACAGCCATTAAACATGAAAAATTAGCATGTGTTAAAGTAGCATACGAGAAAGTAGAAAAAATTATCAAGATAAGACGGAAGACGGAATATAAATCAAAATAGGAACTTTTACAGATGTTATGAAAAATAATTTGGAAGATAAACCTGAAGATAAAATTAATATTGATTTAAACTGTAATAAGGATTTGAAAGAAGATGCATTAAAAAAAGTTATGAATTATGTACCTACTAAAACAAAAAAAACGCAGAGGTTACAATGAAAATTGTAGGAAAACATGATAATTCTATTTAACACATAGACGATTACCTTTTGTTGAACGTAGCATTGTGGATAAACAAATTAAAGAATGGTTACAGTGTGGTTTAATTAAACAAAAAGAATCTCCTTATTAAATCCCATATTACTTTCCAAACTTTTTAATTAAAATTTATAATCTTTTTAGTGGACCACTCCAATCAAATAAAATGCTTTTATAATGCGGCTTCTACCAACGAACACCAAATGTTTTCGGTCGCACACCGTAAACAAAATTTGAGTGCGCGAACAAAGTGCGTGCACACGGCTGGTGTATCCACCAAGTTTAAAAGTGCGGCAAAAATATTTGCACATGTCCGCGCACATTTTCTTGAAGTGCATGAACAATTTGTATATGCTTCCAAGACCCGCTACACCAGACGGAACATTGTCGTATAGATACATTATGCGGCACAGTACACCTGTGGCGCACACCGGTGGATCAGTACCTTTCTCGGGCACTCCAAGAAAATGTGCGCGAACATGAGGATACACTTGTGCCGCACTTTCAAACTTGGTGGATCCACCACACCAGCCGTGTTCACGCACACAAATTTTGTTTACGGTCTGCGACCGAAAACATTTGTTGTTCGTTGGTAGAAGCCGCATTGTAAAAGCATTTCATTTAATTGGAGTGGTCCAGTGAAAAGACTATACACTTTATTATAAAGCTCGGCCAGGAGTATGTGAGACATCCCATGTCGATTATAAAAACAAAAATATTAAACATGACCAGAATTTTAAGTTAGTCGCTTTTTAAATATCTTATCATTGACGAATCAAATAATATCCCTAGAACCCCGCTTAAAACAGATATAAGTGAAGTAAACTAGCTATGGTGGTAAAATTTGTTCCTGTTTTAGTTTTTCAATGCAAGAGCTGAAACATGCACAATGTTGCGAACAAATTGTTTCGCACTGTTCACAACAAAATTTCTTGTTTCCGAAGTTGCACAAATACGCGCGAACACCGTGTGCGGCACAATTTTTTGGTGGAACGGCAACTTTATGGCCCAAAATTTTTTATTTTATTATAGGGATCGACTTTTTGAGAAAATATAAGGCAAAAATCGACCTACAAAAAGAAGTCATCGAAATAGATACGCAGTAAAAATGTTTTCTAGTAAGGGAGATATGGTCTAAAAATTTGCGCGGTTAACCAATCATTTCCTAATCCAAACAACTCTGCTATACCGGAAATTCGAACGACCCTGTCAGGCAAGTGCTTGCACTTAAAGCACGATGAGAAAGACACATTGAGGCAAATTTTTTCAAAGAACAAAAAATTATTTTTGAAAAACCCGGGGCTGATGACAGAGTACCAGTATAATATTAACCTGGTAGGTCACACACGATTCTCAGTCAGACCCTACCCTATACCAATAGCGCACAGAAACGCCGTGGAATAAGAAAAAAAATTGAGAAATTAGGAGTTATCGAACGGACAAACACCCTTTTGCAGCCCGCTAATGACCGTAGTGAAACGGGACGGGTCAGTACGCGTATGCTTGGATGCACGTCGCTTATATAAAGTAACGGAAATCGATATAGAGGTACCAAGACCCAATTAAGATATTTTCAAGAAAAAGGAATGTGCCGTACCTGTCCTCCTTGGATATTAAAATATGGCAGATACCCCTAAACGAAGACCACCACAAATTTACAGGTTCGCTAATTATCATATCAACATATCAATTTCGTTCGTTGCCCTTTGGTCTTAAAACTGCAGTGGCCAGTTTCACTCGGGTCATGTATCAAATTTTAGGACCGCTATTTGATAAGTTCGCGTAACACATCGCCATATTGATACTTGAGTAAAAACACAATAATTGTGTCCATTTTCCCATCGCTGTTATTTGTATAAACAAATAATAATAATATGCTTAATTTCTATCAGAGTTACTACCTTGCATAGTATCAAGATGGGTAATTAAATTTAGTAACTTGCTTTTAGTGAAATTCTTAATGTTTCCATGAACATAGGTTCTATCCCTCCTCCAAATAAATATCCACAACCCACACTTTAATCCTTGAGCAATATTGGTTTGGGTTTTAGTGGCCTGAAATTTTTCATAATTATTCGGAGCATTAATATTTAATAAAAGCAGTGTGTAGTATGCTATTAAATCTCAGAACATAAATAAACAAAGGTTTGTAGGGTGTAGGATATAGTTTCAAAATTTTTATGCCGACATTACAAATTGTTTATTTGTAGATCATTTTTTTCTCATAAATAATGTGCTTATTTAATTAATTACGTAAAATTATTATGTAAAATGGCGCGCATCGAATAGCACGTATTATAAGTCGTCCCAGTAAAAACTTGGCTGAATTGAATTAAGTTATTTATTTCACCCGTTAGTAGTGACAATTGCAGTGAATCTAATTAAGGATAATCAATATGGTGCTGACACGTGAAGTAATAACAGAAATTAACAAGTGTGTTCAGGATGCAATTATCAATGCCTTCAAAAAGAAGCGCTTCTTACTACAATTGCTAATTTGGTTTGTACTGAAATAAATGAAAAATTAAATACAATGGAAATTAATAATAACGCGAAATTTGATCAATTAACTGAAGAAAATGCACATCTTAAATCAGGAATAGCTGAAATTAAAAAAAAGTCCAGTTACAAGAAATGTTATTAAAACGAAAGTCAATTAGAATCTATGGAAATGATGAGGAAAATTATGAATCTACCTGAGAAAATTATCGCTATATTTAAAAACAAACTTAAAATCACCCACATCTATAAAGATGCATTCTCGCATTGTTATCGTATTGGCATGAAAACACATAATCCAGCTGATTCTACAAGGTCACGGACTATTGCATTGGAATTTAATAGTGAACAATTGAAGCAAATAATTTTACGAAACAGGAAACTATTGAGAGGAACGAGGATTTTACCTAAGAGCCATTTCCTAAACGGAAAATATAGTGGTTTAGCTCTGCAGTTATAAATGCTAGTATGAACAACATTTTTGTATAATTTTTTTTGTATATGATTTAGAAGTCATATATTTAATTTTTGCCCCAAGGAAAAAAAATTGGAGAATGTACAAAAAAAAAATAATGATCTAAAAGTACCTTAACTTTGGACCCCTCTAATTAAGTTTGTGCTAGGTTGCAGAAGATAATTCCATGGCTAGATTTAGCCTAATCAATTTAGATAATAAATCTGAAAAAAATTGAAAATCTAACGAGGGAAACTTGAGTTATAATTGCAGAGCGATTTTTCTTCCTAGCAACAAGCGCGCTCTCGCGGAGCCGCGTATTTAGATTTATTAGCTCCGCCTCACCTTCGGGCTTCGACCTTCACGTCGCTGCATAACAAAACATTGGAATGCAGAGCAGTTACAATTATTGCAATTATTTTATTAGTAAATATACAGCGTGCGTCTCGATTTATGAGACGATTCACGGCGTTTCAATTTTACGCATACGCCTCTTTCGTAAAAATTATAATTTATTGTCCCACCAAGTTGCTTACAAAAACCCAATCCACCAATCCCGAGGCGTTGCGCTCACAATTCAATTGTATCAAATGCAAATTTAAAAAATGCAAATACGATTGGTGTTTACGCGAAGCGGTGATAAGATGAATAAGCGCCGCGCGCCGGCTCCACCGCATGAGAATCTCACCGTCTCATTTGCTTGACGCAGCAATGTATTTAAACTGGGTAAAAAGCTAAGATACGTACTCCTAATTTTCACATCAAAGATCTGTGTTTTTCATCCGATTTTCAAAAAAAAATTGCTTTGTAAAGGAGAATGTTCATTTTAACACCCTTCCTAATTTTATTTATATAGGGGTACGCTAACACCTTTAAAAAAAATTCCCAAAACGTTCAATTTATTGTACTGTTTTACCGATTGTTGAGTCGCCGGCGTCAATTTTAAAAAATTGTAGCGCCGTCGGGGTTTAAAGGGAAGCAACGAAATTTGGCACTGTTAATTCGTACATCCTAAAGGTTAACCTGACAAATTTTCAAGTCTCCAGGGCTACGGAAAGATCCACGTCACCTGGATAAACAAGATTTACTTTAAAATCGTCTTTAAAAATGTGTCATATTTTAAAGCGTTTTGTTAAAATTAACCCCTAATATTGCAACTAGATTTACGACAAAAACTCATTTTGATGTCTCCTTTCGTTTTTGAGATATGACTGAAAAATCCTCCGTTTTTACAAAATTATTAATATCTCTAAAAGTATCTGATTTCAAAAACCGATTGCCGAGACAAATTTCAAAGTCCTGATCTTAAAAAATTCTTAAATAATTCGATTGATTTCAAGATCAACCCCGCAAATAAAAGAAAATGATGTTGGGAAGTTAAAACTTCACAAAAACATTTCGGAATTCATTACTTTCTTGTATCTAAACCCTTCCAAAGTGGTCAAACTAAAGAGAATTAATTAGTACTTATGACAAAAATATATTTCAAAAACTTTTGTACTAATTTTTTAAAAGTTTGATTATTAAGCAAAATATGAATTTTCAAAAATACACATTAACACAATCGCAAAATTTAGTACCTACATTATCTACAATTTTTTTAAATTTTTAAGTTGCCAAAATCCTAATTTTTCATTTGCGAGGTCAATCTTAAAATCATTCGAAATTTCTAAAGATTCTTTTAAGGCAGGAGTAATTTTTTTTCAAAAATTGTTTTTTAATTTTTGCGAATGATTACTGATGCAAACTATTGCAAGAGGGCGTATTTTATACTTTGTTAAAACTGGTTAGTTGCATTTTTTGTGAAAATTAAAAAATTGTTTTTTTTTGTAGATAAGTACAGCCTACTTTCTACGATATTCTTCTCATCACTTCTTTTTGAGATATACTGTAAATATTTTCAATTAACAATTTTTAAAATACAGGATGTCCCAAGTCTCAAAAATGACGCCAGAGCTCTCCGAAAAATAGCTTAAAAAATCCTCTTAACCAAATGACCGAGATCTGATGAGACAACGTTGGGAAATCATTTTTTTTTATTTAAAATTACCTACAATATTTATCCGTCACAATTTTCAATTTAAAAAAATAAATTGTGAATAATAGGATTAAAATTTAATTTATTACTTCACGACTAAAGAGAACCCAAACTTTTAAGAACCACTAGCGGGTTTTATAATTCATACCAAAAAAAGTTGAATACCCAACTTTGTCTCATATCTTAATTGGTCAAGAGGACCTTTTAACTATTTTTCTGAGGATCTCCCTGAAGGCGGAAGGGCCTCCAACAACGTACTACGCTCTTGTGCCATTTTCGAGACATCCTGAATAAGTTTGCAAAATTATAAAATATTAAGATTATGTTAGGGTAACTAAGGTTTTTTTTAATTTCGGGATCCCGACAAAATCGCCCAATTTTGAAATTTCATCAATAATTTGCCCTCCCCAAGATGAAATCCTAGACACGCCCTTACTTTGTGCTATTTTAGCGATTGTTGAGTCGACGCTGACGGAGTCAATTTTAAAAAATGCATCAGCGCCGAAATTAAGCACTGGCGCCTGGATACAAAGGATTTATCGGTTAATTTTTTAAAGGGTATTTCCAATTTTTACCTATAAGAGCTGTTTTTTTCGTCCGATTAAAAAACAAATTTCGTTTGAATAGAAAATGTTCATCTTGACACCCTTACTAATTTTTCTAGTACGCTAACAGTTAAAAATTCTGTAGTCGTCTTCAAATAAAAAAAATAGTAAAATCGGGAAAAAAACAGAATCATTTTGAAATCTCTTTTCGTTTATGAGTTATGACTGAAAACACTCCGTTCTTAGAAAATAATTAATATCTCTAAAAGTATTATTTCTACTAGAACGTACGATAGACCAAACGTCATAATTTTTTCTACATAATTGCCTTAAAAATAATTTTTGGTCATATATTGCGCCTTCCTAGATTGTATTGGGTATAAATATTTTAGCAAAATTTTGTGATTTTTTTCTTACAAATTTAATTCACCAGTTTTACTTCTTTTTGTGGAAAATATGGCTTCCTTTTAAAATTACGTAGAGACAAAATTCAAAACCGATAGCTGAGAAAATTTTCAGGACCTTGTCTTCCGAATTAAGTCAATATCCGGCTGGCAAATGAATGATGATTTTGGTAATTTAAAACTTCACAAACAATTTTGGTAATGTGGGTATCTTCTAATATGGTGGAATTGAAAAAAATATTATAAAAATAGTTAACTTTTGTAAAACGATCATAATAATGTTCTCCTTTTTTGGAAGTTTGGTAGTAGCCTGATTCATTTTTAATACGGTTCGAGAAAATTTTTATTTTTGTCAGTCAAGTACTAATTTAGTTTAGCTTAACCACTTTGGAAGGGTTTAGAGACAAAAAAGTAAGGAATTCTGAAATGTTTTTGTAAAGTTTTAAATTTCCAACATCATTATCGTTTATTTGCGGGGTTGATCTTGAAATCAATCGAATTATTTAAGAATTTTTTAAGATCAGGACTTTGAAATTTGTCTCGGCAATCGGTTTTTGAAATCAGATACTTTTAGAGATATTAATAATTTTGTAAAAACGCAGGATTTTTCAGTCATATCTCAAAAACGAAAGGAGACATCAAAATGAGTTTTTGTCGTAAATCGAGTTGCAATATTAGGGGTTAATTTTAACAAAACGCTTTAAAATATGACACATTTTTAAAGACGATTTTAAAGTACATCTTGTTTATCCAGGTGACGTGGATCTTCCCGTAGCCCTGGAGACTTGAAAATTTGTCAGGTTAACCTTTAGGATGTACGAATTAACAGTGCCAAATTTCGTTGCTTCCCTTTAAACCCCGACGGCGCTACAATTTTTTAAAATTGACGCCGGCGACTCAACAATCGGTAAAACAGTACAATAAATTGAACGTTTTGGGAATTTTTTTTAAAGGTGTTAGCGTACCCCTAAATAAATAAAATTAGGAAGGGTGTTAAAATGAACATTCTCCTTTACAAAGCAATTTTTTTTTGAAAATCGGACGAAAAACACAGATCTTTGATGTGAAAATTAGGAGTACGTATCTTAGCTTTTTACCCAGTTTAAATACATTGCTGCGTCAAGCAAATGAGACGGTGAGATTCTCATGCGGTGGAGCCGGCGCGCGGCGCTTATTCATCTTATCACCGCTTCGCGTAAACACCAATCGTATTTGCATTTTTTAAATTTGCATTTGATACAATTGAATTGTGAGCGCAACGCCTCGGGATTGGTGGATTGGGTTTTTGTAAGCAACTTGGTGGGACAATAAATTATAATTTTTACGAAAGAGGCGTATGCGTAAAATTGAAACGCCGTGAATCGTCTCATAAATCGAGACGCACGCTGTATAAAATTTATTATATATTCTTGATATGATGATTTGGAATTTATTAAATAATTATATTAATAAAGTTGGAGTATAAAGAATTTTATTTATTATTTATTTTATGTTTGGCAAATTGAAATGAAAATTACTGCGACCGACCCCTTGGAAATGATGTAGTCGTAGGGGGATTAAATTTCGTAGCCATGTACTCAACATAAATACAACTGTAAAAAGGGCAAAAATATAGGTGATAAATGTAGGGGTCTTTTTTGATTGTACGACTAAATTCATCTGCTTAAATACCAATTAATGAATTACTTTCGAGCTTAAGATTTACACACTTATCACCGTGTGCAATCAGTTTACTTAACATAATGCACCAACCTTGAAATTCCTACAACAGGGAAACCGCACTGCGGACGGTTCCATTATTTTGAACCTGCTCCGAAAATTCACCTCCGCCAATCAGCCAAGTTAAGCATAAACCATTCGTGGATATAGCAAGCGGGTCATGCAAGATTGAGTCAGGCATTAGTTTAAGACAACATTGAGAAACTTAATAGTACTCACCGGGGCCCTTGGGTCCCTTTTAGTTGATGACTAAACTCCAGCTCTTGGGATTACAGCTAGTGGCTCCTGAAAGACCGTAATAGCTAGCCAGGCCCCCACTTGGGCCTGCTCAACTAGACATAACTATTAATTAACTAGCCAGGCCCCTCCTTGGGCCTGCACAACTAGTTACAACTGTCAATTAACTAGCCAGGCCCCTCCTTGGGCCTGCACAACTAGTTACAACTGCTAATTAACTAGCCAGCCCCCTCCTTGGGCCTGCACAACTAGTCACAACTATTAATGAACTAGCCAGGCCCCTACTTGGGCCTGCACAACTAGTTACAACTATTAATGAACTAGCCAGGCCCCTACTTGGGCCTGCACAACTAGTTACAACTATTAATCAACTAGCCAGGCCCCTACTTGGGCCTGCACAACTAGTTACAACTCAACCACCAACAATTGTAATGAGCCTATTAGCTCACCTTTTACATCATTTAATCTATTTACGCTTCTTTACACTTCATCAAATCACTCTAGCAACCCTTCACACTTTAGGGTTCAACCTAGCGCCCCTTCACTACCAACACTGGGTTCTCCCTCGCAACCTATTTTTACTAACACTGGGTTCTCCCACGCAACCCATTTCTACTCACTTCACTGGGTCCACTCACGCAACCCAGTATAACTACTTATAGCTTAATAACTAATCTTAACCAAGCCTGGGTTATTACACAACCCCTAAAATGAAAACCCAACCTCACGTTTTCCGCGCCAAACAAGAGTACAACCCACTCGTACTTAATTACAGCGCGGCGCCTCAACTCACACTGCCCGCAGTTGACAATGACCTCGATTCAACCTACTCACGTACTCCCAAAATCAAATTCGCTCCAATGAAAATACAAGCGCTTGATGCATTTTAGAAAACTTGCAGGTCAACGTAGAAATACTCAACAACTTATTTTGCAGCCCCTTTATTAATTAAATGAAAATTAAATACAACTCTACATTCGGCCATCCTGAAGTTATCTCGCCCCCGAGATACTCTCTGGATTTCCTTCATCACTACTGTATGAGTCTACACTCATTGGCACCCCATCATATCCACTTTCGTCATCAGCACTATCGGAGACACCTCCATTAGGCAAGTAAGGCTTCATTCGGTCCACGGCTACCGCATTGTCATACTTTCTCCTCGCACTTCTGGTGGAACCGGGCATATCTGTCACTTTATAGCGATCATTGGGTAACACGCTATCGGCTCGCATAGGTCCTATATATTTTGGTGAGATTTTACGGCTAGTACCTTCCTCTGCACTATTTGCCTCAATCATGACTAACTGCCCCACTTTATACTATCTAGCAACCTTCATCTTTTTGTTGAACTGATCCCTTAGACGATCCTGATTAATTGCCAGACGCCTTTCAACCTGTGCTCTTATTTCGTCGAGGTTAAAACGAAAATCCTCATTTAACCCTAATTTTGCCCCAAGAATATCTTCTTCGCTGTTGGGACTAAATCCGAAAAGTAATTCACTGGGTGTTTTCTTAGTTACTTGATGTACGATGTTATTCATCCCAAATTGTACCTTATTTATTACACTGTCTCACTCATTTTCTGAGGTACTCGTCGTGGACAATGCAGACAATACCGTCCTGTTGAACCTTTCCACCTGCCCGTTTGCTCTTGATGTCGCAACTGCATTTAAAATTAGAATAATACCGTGTTTTCGGCAAAACTGTTTAAATTTCCTCGATGTAAAAGCTGTGCCACGATCAGCTATAATTCTTTTACGAGCACCAAACAACGTAAACAGGCGTTTCAAGAATCTCTCCACGTACCTCTCTTTAGTAGATTTTACAGCCTCGAGCGCAGTGTATTTAGTGAATGCATCCACGCTTACTATCAAATGCATATTCCCTCGAGGGTTTTTTTTTTGGAAAGGTCCAAGGTGATCTATGTGAATAGTATGATAAGATACAGCAACTTTTTGTATTGGATGTAAATACCCTTCTTTTTTACCTCCCGCTGATTTATGGTAAAGACAAGGTATGCAACAGGCGATGTATTTTTCGACATACTTTCTGACATAGGACATTAAGGGCTTTCTCTGTAGAAAAATGTCCCATATCATCATGGGCCTTACATACGACTTGTTGTCTCATGCCACGTGGAACCACCCATTAAATACCTTTTACAGTTATTCGGCAAACCCTTCCATTACGCAATGCATAGTTCTTATAGATTTGCCTTTCGTACTCATCTTTTAGTGTCGGTGAGCTGTCCAGATTATACCCAATCGACAGGTTCTATTCTCAGGACAAGAGTCTGTCGTCTGGTGCTACCTCACTGTAGTCAGGGTTTCGGCTCAACGCGTCCACATGCTTCATTTTCTCGCCAGGTCTATACTTGACTTCGAAATCAAACTCTAGCAGTTCCAATAACCTCCACCGTCCAATGCGTGGAACAATATCCCTTTTTGAACTTGCTGTTTTGAGGGCATAGCAGTCGGTCACTACTTTAAACTTTCGCCCTAATAAGTAACACCTAAATTTCTTCATACTTTCCACAACTGCAAGAGTTTCTAGTTCATATGAGTGATACTTAGTTTTTGGTGTGGTTGTCTGTCGACTGAAATATGCCACAAGTTGTAATTTTCCACTTTTATTTTGCATCAGAATTCCTGCCACCCCCAGTGCGCTAGCGGCGGTATGCAATTCAGTAACGTCATTGGGGTCGAACAATGCCAGCAAAGGCCGCGTGCTTAAAATATTCTTTAATTTTTCGAAAGATTTTGCTTTTCCCAATTCAGGCAAACTCTCTGCAAAACAATCTCTGAAATCATCCAACAAAACAAATAGTTTTTCCTTAATTTCCTGATCTACTTCGCCAATTAATATTTTGTTTCGTTCAAGAGTTCTTTTATTTGATTTTCTGCAATGCTTAAAACCTGAGCACCAACATCTAGGTTGCAACTGTAATCTCTCACTAAGGGTTTTTTCCTACCTAAATTTAATTCATGCTCTGAAATACTGATCACAGGTACAAAAGTTTTAAATTTATCCGATACCGAAATATTCACTCGGAGAATAACGTACTCCCCTTCATCTAAATTCCTTAAGCTTGATTCAATTAGCAAATAACCTACGAAATTATCCCCTGCTTTCACCTCCACATTGGCTACATAATTTGACGGAATTGTAACATCTTTAACCGGAAACAGAGCAATTCTAGTTAGTTCAGGTTCAATCGCCAAAACTGAAGGTTCTTGATCAAAGCGAACAAATTTTAAAGTCGTATTTGTTTTAACAACTAAAATTCCTGGATTTTCCGTAAAAGTTTGACCTATTATAAAAGGAAATTGCTGAGCACTATCGGGCACAATATAAACTGGAACCATCTCCTCAACTTCGTCCAACTTTATTTTTACAGTAAACATTCCTAAAGCTAATACAGATCCCCCACCATACACACGTAGAACAAAATTATTTACAGGTTCAATATTTACATTAAGTTTTTTTAGCTTCTGAATGTTTAATTAAATTACACCCACTACCAAAGTCAATATAAGTGTCGAATGGTTGCCCGGCTATACTAATGGTTTTAATAAATTTTTTTATCTTTGTTAGGTGCCAATAGTCATACATTTTTACCGCTTTTGCAATTTCTTTGGAAATGCCCAGGCTCGCCACAACGGAAGCAAATTTTGCCCTTACGGCACTCTAACCTTGTATGGCCCTCCGCACCACAATCAAAACAACGCAGCTTTTCTTCCCGTCGTCCACAAGGTTAAGGATGCCTTACCGGATTCCGATGTTTGAATTTTAAATTTTTCTGCTTAGGAACAAAAGTACTAGATCCTGGCGCTGCTACACGGGTCTTACAATTTTTCAAATAAGCAAGTAAACCTTCACACCTATCAAAATTTGCTGCAAACGAAGCAGCTTCCACCATTGGGTCAGCTAGCCCATCAATAATATACTATAAAGCGTTCGGGCCAGTAATATCACAGCTATTTAACAGAATGAACTTATGATAATAATATTCTGTAAAGTTTTCATTCGGTTGTCTCTTTCAAGCGAGCATTAGTCTAAGTTGATCACAAAAGTTGAATTTAGATGGAAAAGCTGTAATTAAGTTTTCTTTCCATTCCAACCAAAATTTACATGCGGTAGACTACAATACCACTTCTGTGCCAAACCCCTTAATTTTGGCAGCGCCTGACAAGCTGTTGTTTGATCGTCCCAATTAAACATAATTTTTAATTCATCTACCCTATTGCACCATTGGTTAATTGTTTGTGAAGTATCAGTAGGATCAAACGAAGGAATTAACTCAGATCGTGAAGGTGTTGATAATGCACTAGGGGCTGAATTTGTAGTAGACCCTTGCGAAATAGTTAAGTTACGAGGAGCTTGATCGCCGATTGTGGTTGCTAGAGATTTAACGATGCCGACAAGACTAGCTATTTGAGCATTCACTGTTTGAGGTGTATCTAGTGGAACTGGCTGTTTACTAGGGGGTTTTAAATTGGTACTAGATTTTCTAATTTTTGGTTTAACAAAACTAGTGGTAATTGAAACGGGTAAACAAAAACGCTATCGCTTTCACTGCTTGGTTTGTTTGGTCGCCATTATGTTATTTGACTATCGGTTACGTGACCCCACACCTGAATGTAAAAAGGGCAAAAATATAGGTGATAAATGTAGGGGTCTTTTTTGATTGTACGACTAAATTCATCTGCTTAAATACCAATTAATGAATTACTTTCGAGCTTAAGATTTACACACTTATCACCGTTTGCAATCAGTTTACTTAACATAATGCACCAACCTTGAAATTCCTACAACAGGGAAACCGCGCTGCGGACGGTTCCATTATTTTGAACCTGCTCCGAAAATTCACCTCCGCCAATCAGCCAAGTTAAGCATAAACCATTCGTGGATATAGCAAGCGGGTCATGCAACATTGAGTCAGGCATTAGTTTAAGACAACATTGAGAAACTTAATAGTACTCACCGGGGCCCTTGGGTCCCTTTTAGTTGATGACAAAACTCCAGCCCTTGGGATTGCAGCTAGTGGCACCTGAAAGACCGTAATAGCTAGCCAGGCCCCCACTTGGGCCTGCTCAACTAGACATAACTATTAATTAACTAGCCAGGCCCCTCCTTGGGCCTGCACAACTAGTTACAACCGTCAATTAACTAGCCAGGCCCCTCCTTGGGCCTGCACAACTAGTTACAACCGTCAATTAACTAGCCAGGCCCCTCTTTGGGCCTGCACAACTAGTTACAACTATTAATTAACTAGCCAGGCCCCTACTTGGGCCTGCACAACTAGATACATCTCAACCACCAATAATTGTAATGAGCCTATTAGCTCACCTTTTACATCATTTAATCTATTTACGCTTCTTTACACTTAATCAAATCACTCTAGCAACCCTTCACACTTTAGGGTTCAACCTAGCGCCCCTTCACTACCAACACTGGGTTCTCCCTCGCAACCTTTTTTTACTAACACTGGGTTCTCCCACGCAACCCATTTCTACTCACTTCACTGGGTCCACTCACGCAACCCAGTATAACTACTTATAGCTTAATAACTAATCTTAACCAAGCCTGGGTTATTACACAACCCCTAAAATGAAAACCCAACCTCACGTTTTCCGCGCCAAACAAGAGTACAACCCACTCGTACTTAATTACAGCGCGGCGCCTAAACTCACACTGCCCGCAGTTGACAATGACCTCGATTCAACCTACTCACGTACTCCCAAAATCAAATTCGCTCCAATGAAAATACAAGCGCTTGATGCATTTTAGAAAACTTGCAGGTCAACGTAGAAATACTCAACAACTTATTTTGCAGCCCCTTTATTAATTAAATGAAAATTAAATACAACTCTACACAACGTACAAATGTTAAAAAGATTTTTTCTGTCTTCACCTTAAAAAAAATTATTCGCCCCCTAAGCCAAAAAGGGTTACCTTTTTTTTCCTTTTTTCATCAGATCAATATCAAAAATTAGGATATAATATAATGTAGAGTTGTATTTAATTTTCATTTAATTAATAAAGGGGTTGCAAAATAAGTTGTTGAGTATTTCTACGTTGACCTGCAAGTTCTCTAAAATGCATCAAGCGCTTGTATTTTCATTGCAGCGAATTTGATTTTGGGAGTACGTGAGTAGGTTTAATCGAGGTCATTGTCAACTGCGGGCAGTGTGAGTTGAGGCGCGCGCTGTAATTAAGTACGAGTGGGTTGTACTCTTGTTTGGCGCGGAAAACGTGAGGTTGGGTTTTCATTTAAGGGTTGTGTAATAACCCAGGCTTGGTTAAGATTAGTTATTAAGCTATAAGTAGTTATACTGGGTTGCGTGAGTGGACCCAGTGAAGTGAGTAGAAATGGGTTGCGTGGGAGAACCCAGTGTTAGTAAAAATAGGTTGCGAGGGAGAACCCAGTGTTGGTAGTGAAGGGTTGCTAGGTTGGACCCTAAAGTGTGAAGGGTTGCTAGAGTGATTTGATGAAGTGTAAAGAAGCGTAAATAGATTAAATGATGTAAAAGGCGAGCTAATAGGCTCATTACAATTGTTGGTGGTTGAGTTGTAACTAGTTGTGCAGGCCCAAGTAGGGGCCTGGCTAGTTGATTAATAGTTGTAACTAGTTGTGCAGGCCCAAGTAGGAGCCTGGCTAGTTCATTAATAGTTGTAACTAGTTGTGCAGGCCCAAGTAGGGGCCTGGCTAGTTCATTAATAGTTGTGACTAGCTGTGCAGGGCCAAGGAGGGGCCTGGCTAGTTAATTAACAGTTGTAACTAGTTGTGCAGGCCCAAGGAGGGGCCTGGCTAGTTAATTAATAGTTATGTCTAGTTGAGCAGGCCCAAGTAGGGGCCTGGCTAGCGATTACGGTCTTTCAGGAGCCACTAGCTGCAACCCAAGGGCTGGAGTTTTGTCATCAACTAAAAGGGACCCAAGGGCCCCGGTGAGTACTATTAAGTTTCTCAATGTTGTCTTGAACTAATGCCTGACTCAATGTTGCATGACCCGCTTGCTTTATCCACGAATGGTTTATGCTTAACTTGGCTGATTGACGGAGCAGGTTCAAAATAATGGAACCGTCCGCAGCGCGGTTTCCCTGTTGTAGGAATTTCAAGGTTGGTGCATTATGTTAAGTAAACTAATTGCAAACGGTGATAAGTGTGTAAATCTTAAGCTCGAAAGTAATTCATTAATTGGTATTTAAGCAGATGAATTTAGTCGTACAATCAAAAAAGACGCCTACATTTATCACCTATATTTCTCCCCTTTTTACAATATTATCAAAAATTGAAAGTTGCAAGCTCAACTTGCTCACAACGGACAACGATCTCAAAAAAGCCAAGATATGCTGTTTTTTTCTCTTTTTTTGGCATCATATCGAACCGAGTTTGCTTTTTTTATTTTATAACTAGATCCACAATATACTGCCAGAAAATATTTTGTACTGCCAAAATATTTTTACTGCTACAATATTTTTGTACTGCTAGGTGCTACTACCTACTACCCAATCATTTTTTACAACCCAAATAATTTGTTGCAAAAAAATGAACGTCTCAAAATATTTTTGTATTTAGGGGTTATGATCTTAAGAGTACAAAAAATTCAGAAAAACTACTGAAACATGTTTCCTATAGGAAAAAAATAATTTTGTGAGAACCACTTGACCGATACAGACGGTCGATGGGTCAAAATTTCCAGGATTGTTTTCCCTATCAAATAATAGGAAAACTATCGCGGACTCGCTTTTTTGATATTTATTAGCTCCGCCTTCGCCAAAACATCACACTCCTAAGTGATTTTTGCGAAATTTCTTCTACGTTTTAAATATTTTTTTGTTTGTAGACATGTAGTGATTTCCATATAAAAATACAGGGTGTCCCATAGCTAAATTGCAACTTTAAAAAAATAACTGCTAACATTTCGGGACGAGACCAGTTTTCTAGTATCCCGGGGACTCTATAGCAATTTTTCCCCCCAAGTGCTAAATCCGTCCTTGGATATATTCAAATCGACCGCAAAATTAATTCTAGCTCACTTGGTTATTTTTTTTATTAATTTTTAAAAACCATTTTACTGTTTCATCAAGTATAATTCTGCAATTTTTACAAAATCTCATTTTTTTTTAATTTTTGCCTTTCCAACAAACTTGTGTTTATTTTTTGCAGAATTTTCTAATTTACCCAATCAACCACAAAATCACTTGATTATTTAAAAAAAACAGTTCACAGCTTCGACAAGTAAAATAGTGCAATTTTTACAAAATATCAATTTTTGATGTTTCCCAGGGATTTTTTTAACAAATTCGGGTTTAATTTTTTTCAGAATTCTGTAATTTATTCAAATTGACCGCAAATTTAATTCTAGCTAGCTTAGTTATTTTTTTATAATTTTTTAAAATTATTTTACAGCTTCAACAAGTAAAATAGTTCAATATTTACACAATCTTAGTTTTTTTAATGTTTTTCTTGTAATTTTTCAACAAACTCATATTTAGTTTTTACAGAAGTCTCTACTTTATTTCAATCGACCATAAAATATTTTTAGCTCACTTGGTTATTTTTTTATAAATTTTTAAAAATCATCTTACAGCTTCGAAAAGTAAAATAATGCAATTTTTACAAAATCTCAATTTTTTTAATGTTCTGATTCTTATTTTTTTTTAATTTTTTAAAATCATTTTCAGCTTCAACAAGTAAAATTGTGCAATTTTTAGTTTTTTGGAATTTTTCAACAAACTCGAATTATTTTTTTGCAGAATCTCTAATTTATTCAAATCAATCGAAAAATAAATTTTTGCAAACGTGTTTATTTTTTATAAATATTTAAGAATCTTCTTGCAACTTCAACATGTTAAATATTGTAATTTTTAGAAAATCTCATTTTTTTAAATGTTCCCCTTAGAATTTTTCAATAAACTCGGTTTCACTTTTTGAGGATTTTTTTAATTTATTCAATTCAACGGTAAAATTAATTCCAGCTCACGTGGTTATTTTTTACAAATTTTTGAAAGTCAGCTTACAACTTCAAGAAGTAAAATAGTGCAATTTTTACAAAACCTTAATTTTTTTACTGTTCTCCTTGGAATTTTTCAATATACTCGGATTTGTTTCTAGCAGAACAGGGACGGATTTATGTAGGGTCTAATAGGCCCCCTCTCTTTTTGGGGCCCTGAAAAACTAACTTGCAACTTTTTTAAGAAAACTAAAAACTAAGTGCTAATATATTGGGATTAGACCAGTTTTGTGGTATCCCGGGGTCCCCATACCAATTTTTGCCCAGGGCCCCCAAGTGCTAAATTCGCCCCTGCAAGGGGCCCGTGATTGAAATTTGTGCTAGGGTCCGAAAAGGTCTAGACGCGTCCCGGTTACTGATTAATTCGCTATATGCATGTATTTGCAAAGAATAGCTCCCAGCTCGCATTCCTTGCCTTTACAATTTGATGTAAACAAGAGCGCCGCGTGTCGCTCAACGAGCTCGGTACCTCACGCTTCAAGCTGCGATTACATATTGGCATTATGTAATTAGGTGATAATCGTGATAACAGCGCAAGTAGAGTAGGAGCTCCCACCTTATCAGTGATTGGCTCATTATTTGCAACGAAGCTCCACAAAAGTAGGTCCGGTTTTCCATGCCCACTGAGTCAACTTTTACGAAAATTATATCCGATTCCTGTAGAAAGATGCTCTTAGCCTGATCCTACACTGTATCCGTAAATCGGCCGAATACGTTCTCGGCCGATTAACGGCCGATATGAACGGCCGACCTATCCGCCTCCACTGCAGCCGAATTGAGCCGAATTATAGCCGATTTATGTTCGAACATTTAGATCCGACAGTCGCGTGTTTAAAATTTTTTCTCGTAGAATGGATCGTGATTTGTACCTTTTAGAAAACGTTTACCTCAATAGACGAAGACAGCAGAGAAAAAGGAAGTACTGGGTTAACCCTATACTAAAAGAAAGAAAAACAAAAGGCGAATTTCACCATCTACATGGTCAATTATTGGGAACAAAGGAAAATTTTTTTGATTACTATAGGATGGATGTTAAAACTTTTAAGTATATACTACAAAGTATTAGTTCTTCGATCAAAAAATGGTCTAACTTCAGGGAAACCATATCACCTGAGGAACGTTTGGCTGTAACATTAAGGTAAGTTTATTTTGAAGTACCTACTTAATAAAAAAACAATATTTATTTCTTCAAAATACAAAAATATTATTTACTTTACATTTTAACTTAATTTTTATGGGTAGAATAAACTTTACTTTTCTGAAAAAGATGTAACATATTCTGTTAATTTTTGGAGATTAATATTTTCACTGTTTATGGGTTGGAATTGAATGAGATTTGGAGCATTAGACACTGGATACATCGATGAGTTCTGTTTCTCATTTGTAACTATTAAATACTGATCGTTTGAACTTGAAGTTCGTGAAGACAGCATAGATGGTGTCGATGTAAACGATCTGCAACCAATTTGTTCCTCGTCTATGAAAACTTGTTGAAGTTTGTTGCGGACTGTAAGTTTTCGATCTAAAGGAACAGCCTTTAAGAATGGTAGTAAGCTGACTAGGAACTGATAATCACTATCTTCTTTTCCAGCAGCATTTGCTGCAAATATTTTTAATTTGTCCTTTTCAATTTGAAGAAACTCTTCGTCAACTGTATTTGACTTTCTTTTTTTTGTGTTCGTGGATTTTTTTTCTATATTTGGTGGTGGACTTATGGTGCGCTGCCCTCGAGAAGCTGGAGAACATACTGACTCAGAACTCTGGTCGTTAGACTGTAAAAAAACAGTCTCATTGCCAATATTATTTTCTGGTATTTCTGTTATATGTTCATCTTCAGATTGGTGCGATGAAATGTTTTGGGAAAATGGAATGCTGCTTTGTAGCTTACGTGGTTTCATAATGTCCCTCAAAAACAGCATGATTTGAAAGTATGGCCATGTGGATGCGTCCTCAAAAGGAGCCTCATCACCACTTTTTCCTTGCACAGCCTTGTTATATTCTTTTCGAAAAACGTCTCTTAACCCTTGCCACTTCTTTTTTACTGCTTCAACTGAAATAGAAGAAGAAAACACACTGCATCAGACTATAGTTTTATCAAATATTTACAAATCCACTTTTATTGCAGGTACTTAGCTACTGGTTCTTCATTCAAGACGCTTGGCTACTCCTTTAGAATCTCAGAAGCAGCGATTGGGAAAATAGTTAAGGAAACGTGTGAGTCTATTTGGGATAATTTGTACGCTTTGCATATGCCTTTACCCAATGAAGAACAAGTAAAAACTACAGCAGAACAGTTTTGGAAGAAGTGGAATTTTCCGAACTGTGTGGGCTGTATCGATGGGAAGCATATAAGGATAAGGAATCCGCCGCATTCGGGAACAATGTTCAGAAACTATAAAAATTTCTTTTCTATCGTCTTGCAGGCTGTTGCTGGTCCAAATTACAAATTTCTAGCAATTGACGTAGGTGCTTATGGTAAAGAGAGCGATGGTGGTATCTTTTCGCATTCTAGCCTTAACAAAAAATTAAAACAGGGGGCTCTAGGTATTGGACAATTCTCTTCACTCCCAGGAACAAACATCAAAGTACCTTATGTTTTATTAGGTGATGAAGCCTATGCACTAAAAACCTATCTAATGAGGCCATTTCCTGTAACAAAACTTGGACCATCAGAAAGTACTTTTAATAAGCGTCTTTCTAGAGCTAGACAAGTAGTAGAATGCGCGTTTGGAATTATGTCCAGTAAATGGAGATTGCTACTAACAACAATTGAAATTGTTAAAACTGAAGATATTGACAAAATTATAAAATGCATATGTATATTACACAACATTGTAATTGACAAAGAAGGGGAAGATTCAGTATCTTCATTTACAAGCCAGGAAACACACTTAAGAAACAGATATGCTACCCTTGGAGAGAATCGCAGTATGAAAGCCGCCTATGCTGTTCGAGAAAAATTTAAAACATTCTTTTACACAGAAGGGAATGATTAGTACAAATTTATTTACAAGTATCTTAAAATTATCTATCTACGTTTATAGTGCTTTACTTTTTTTAATGTTGGGATTCTTATTGTAGTAGTAGTTTTAATAAAATAACAGTTTTTGAATAAAAATTGGTCTGCTTACCTTCAACACCCATTTCCTCGGCAATTTTTTTCCACAATTTCCTCTGTATATCACGGTGATGATACCTTTTGTCCCGCATGTCCCACAATGGTGTTTGTGCTTGAACCATTGAAATCATTTGTTCACTGTCCATAATTTTGTGTATTGGTTAATAAAAATCACAATAAAAACACTTTTGAACTGCGGTGTACGTCCGACTGAACCAAAATATTTGGATTAGTCCGACCGCTCGGGCGAAGTCGGGCGAACATGGACAAGTTGGTCGGGTACACTGTACGCGGTTAAGTGCCAGTTCTTGACTTTGGATTAGTCGGCCTTTGATCGGACGCATACGGCCGACCATTACTCGGCCGAATACGGATCCAGTGTAGGATCAGCCTTAAAGATCTTACACGGTCAACTTTTGAGCTACTGAAAATTGCAGGTGAAACCTTTGGCAAAAACAATGTTTGGACGTCTAATGGTCAACTTATGATAAAATCTAAAAATAAAATTTACAAAAATATTAAATCAATTAGTGATTTTGTAACAATTCAAAAATGAGATTATTATTAATTAATGCACTTTCTTTGTTCTCATAACTAATTTGCTGCTAATATTTTTTCCGTTTGTACATATTTATCAATTTAATATCTATTTTGTTTTTTCAATTCAGTTTATTTCAATAAATTCATAAAATTATTGGGTATACTTACTTACTTACTTACTGTTTTACCTTATTATATCAAAATAATTTACAATAAAATAAAAAAAATTTCGAATTGCTCTTATTAATGTATCATCTTTACTTTCTAATTTTGATATTTTAAAAAATTGTATTTCTGTTAATGATTTTGACATGATTGCTGTTTCTGAAATATGGCTAAATTCTACTATTTCTGATAATTCGTGTTTTATTTTGGGTTATAATATCGTACGTTGTGATCGTACCTCACGTGTAGGTGGTGTTGCTATCTATTTAAAAAATAAATATGCCTTTAATGTAGTTACTAATATTTCTAATGATATTGAACAAGTTTGGATTACCATAAAAATTGGTAGACAAATATTCGGGGTAGGTGTCGTGTACCATTCTCCTTCGCTAAAATGTAATGATTTTTTAGACATCTAAAGGTCTATTTATGCAGACACATTTAACATTTATGATTTATCATTTAAGATTTATCATTTAAGATTTAAGAAATAAACGTATGCTTTTAAATGAGACCGTACATGCACCAAATTTAAGATTTAAGTTTTATCATTTATGGTGTAAGAGAATTTTATCTTCATCTCTTAAATCTTACGGCATAAATTTTACAGCATTTTAGGCAAGCTGCGCATATTCGTACGCCATTTAGGCGGAGCTTATACCCTATTGTTTACTATTAACTTCGTTTTCGGATTGATACACGTGTATGGGTTTAGCCGCGAGAACCGCAAATTTTATTGATAATAATTAATGCACGCTGCAATGACGAAAACGGGCCAATTCTATTTATCTATTACTTCTCATCCGATTTTTTTTATAAGTTTACTTGCTTTTCAAATTTAATTTATAAATTTATAAAGATGTATATTAAATATATTTTATAGAACTTTTACCATTTCAAAGTTATTTCCAAACACCGAAAAAAAAAATCCAAAAATTTCGTGGTTTTTCATGCTGGCGTAGGTCGATAACTAGTTTTAATTAGGGTTCGTAACATAACATAACGAAAAAACAACACTTTAATTTTTCTAAATTATTTTTAAAATTTAATTGAACTACCTTTTTAATTTAACCAAAAAGCAAAAAGTATGATAATGAATAATGAATATTTATTTAAGGACAAAATAAATATTCTTGCAAATAGTACAAAAATTTTATTAAAAACAAATAAGAATATATGTATAGTAAAATAAAAAAAAAATATTATAAAAAATGAAATAAAATTTTCGTTTTAAAATAAAATAAAAATGGTTGGGTGCGAATAATGCCACAACAATTGCAAAAGATAATAGGGAATCTTTGAAAGAATATTTCATGTCAGCTGAAGGAACATTGAATTGGCAATGGGATTCCATTTCAAAAGGTTTCTTACCCGATTTATTTTAATTATTATTATTTATAATTTATATTTTACAAATAAATTTCAAAATTTGCATTAATAATAATATTAATTTTTTATTTTAAAAATAAACCTTTTGAATACACCCTATCTAGTACTTCTATTTTTACCTATACAATATATTAACAAAAAAAAACATTAAATTTACATTGTAGTTGGTTAATTAATTAGCAAATTTAAATTGTAATTGTATACAATTAATTAATTTGGAACAACATGTGCGTGCAAGTGATAAGTATCACTCTTTGTATCACAAAGTACATCTTAAAAAGCAAAGGCACTAACATACGTGCAACATGGGTTGTCTAGTTTATGCAGAAATTATGGTTTAAAACGCTAAAAAGATGAATATTTTCATCTCTTAAATTTAAAATGATAAATCGTCACGTGACACGAAAACCACTATTTTATTGGTTGTTTGTTAAATCCTTAAATTCTTAAATGATAAATTCTGCTGCATAAATCGCCTCAATTCTCTAACCTAAAATTGCCTTAAATTTCCTTAAAATAATTGATTTAGGTAAAGAATGCAAGGGAATATGGAACTTATTGACCTGTTTGGACCAATCAGCGTTCTTGTTTGTTAAATATTAAATCTTAAATCTGAAGTGCATAAATCCACCTCTTTTCCTTAAGTGATAAATTATAAATGATAAATCTTAAATGATAAATCATAAATGTTAAATGTGTCTGCATAAATAGACCTTTAGAAGAGACCATTGCAACTATCATGCCATCCGTTGATGAAACTATTTGTCTGGGTGATTTTAATATTAATTATTTATGTAGATGTTAATAGTAAATATGATAAACAATGCAAAAAGAATTAAAAAAAATCAAGGGCAGCGCTGTAATTAAGGAATAAAAGTATCCCTTTTTATCAATTTTTATCATCGATTTTTTTTCCTATAAATACCGTCTCACTCTTGCAAAACGTACTAAGCTTGGCGCGGCAATTGGCGGTTAAGGAAATCAGCTGTGTAACGAAGAATTTTTAACATCGCTAAATTAATTTAATTAAATTTAATTCCACCGTAATATTTTGGACCATGTAAATATGTACAAAAATTTAAATTGGCCGCCATATACGCCTTCAAAAGAATTCCTTTCTATACAATTTTTGCAACAAGTGTTTTTATTGCGCGTTATTGTTCTTTGCACATTTTCGACCGTTTATAATTAACTAATTAGCACCACCGCGACACTATGATCAGTCGATAGAGCAATAGACGCCTAGTATGAGAAAAATAGTAAAATCCCGCTCCGCCGCCCTTATTGCACCGTAATTTTTAAATATATAATAACAAAACTATCGGCAATAGGCTATTCACAAAAGTTAAAGATAGACCTGATAAACAGTTCGAGAATAATTTAGTTTATAAAATTAATTGTGTGGATTACTGTTACTGCTGTTACATAGGGCAGACAAAGAACTGGTTAAAAATTAGATTGTTAACGCATAAGAATGACTACAAGAACGCGATGAATAAAGATTGAACGGCTTTAGCAACACACGCAGTAGATAATAAACACAAGTTTGATTTTAACATAGAGAGGGTAGAAATTTTAACACTAGAATGTAATTGGAAGTAGCGTTTAATGTTAGAGACAATAGAGATTAATAAGCATAAAAATAGCATAAATTTAAGAACTGATATGAATAACCTGAATGTATTATACAGCGTGCGTCTGGATTTATTCACGGCGTTCCAATTTTGCGCATACGCCTCTCTCGTAAAAATTATAATGTATTGTCCCAACAAGTTGCTTACAAAAACTCAATCCACCAATCCCGAGGCATTGCGCTCACAATTCAATTGTATCAAATGCAAATTTAAAAAATAGCATAAGAATCTCACTGTCTCATTTCCTTGACGCAGCAAAGTATTTAAACTGGGTAAAGAGCTAAGATACGTACTCCTAATTGTAGTAAAGTAAAAAGTGCATTGTGCACTTATTATTAATTAGCATTAATTTATTAGACTAAGCAATTTTACAACTATTAATTGTGCCAACATGTAACTAAACAGGCAGTTCTAATTGATATGTTATGGTGAATAAATGATTGAAAACATATTTAAATCTTTAATTATCAAGAACCCTCACATGGCGATCCTGCCAGTGCCATAATGGTATTGAAAATATAAACCAGAAAAGTATTCAGTGAAAAGTTTAAATAAAAATAAAAGTAAAGTGTAAACCAAAGTGAAAAATACAAAACAACAATGGGTCAACAAAAATCTAAAGAAGTTATTATCGCACAAGCTGGAAATAGTGGTGGTATAACCAACGAAACGTCCTTCATTTCAACCATGTTAAAAGATATTTTTATCGTTATTTTGGTTATCCTATGTGCCATCTTATTAATTGTCTACGGAATGAAGAGGTGCAAAAGAACATTGGAAAAGAAGATAAGAAAAGAGATCTCCAGGAGTACCGAGAACGTTTAGGATGTCATGAGCGATTCAAGTGTTTTCCAAGAAATTTTAGAAGATCTCCAAGTTTTCCATAGAAATTTGAATAAAGACAGCATCAAAAGAAGAAAATGCGCTAGAATAATAAGTAGTAAGTTTAAGAAACTAAATAAATTAGAAAATGAATTTTTAGAAGTAAGAAAATTATTTAATACTAATAAACATGATATAGTTGTAATAAAAGAAGTTAAGTTAATTGTAGAAAACATAATTAAACATATTGAATATATTAAAGAAATTCTAAATGATAGGTTAAGTCAAATAAGTACCGAAAAACTTGAATTAGGTAATAACGATAATATTTTTGATTCTGATTCAGACACTGATTCAAATTTATCGGTAAAAATGGGTGAAAAATTCGATTTGCGAACAGCAGCAAGCCTGCTCCCCATTATGGACGGAAATGAAAATACAACAAAAATGTTAATAGATGCTATTGAGTTATACGATCAGCTTTTAGATGCTGAAGGTAAAAAGTTGTTGACAATCTATATTTTAAAGACTAGAATCTCACAAAATGCTAAAATTAGGTTAAAATCAACATATGAAAGTAATGCCCTGCTATTAGTAGATTTAAAAACTCATTTTTTAACAAAGAAATCTGCGTCTGCAATTTCCACACAGCTAAATTCTGTTAAACAATCAAATAAAAGTATTGATGATTTTGGTAAAACAGTTGAAGAATTATTTGTTAACTTAACAATTTCGCAAGCCGATGGTAATAATGCTGCCATAGAAATTTTACAACAGGTCAACGAAAAAATTGCAATAAATGCGTTTGCAAATGGGTTGCAAAACAGCGAACTCAGAACTATAATAAAGGCTAGAAATTATTCAAAATTAAATGAAGCAATTCGTGGCGCTAAAGATGAGGAATTACCGAAAAGGGACGATCATCGAGTTTTTAATATTAGAGGCAACAATCGTTACAATACATCTAGAGGGTATTCGAACCGCGGAAATAGGCGAGGTCAATTTTCCCCAAATGCTTCTGCAACTTATAATAATAGATTTTATAACAATAGGTTTAATAATAATACCAATAGAGGTAGAGGATTTAACAGAGGTGTACCAAATAATCGGGGACGCGGAAATATAAATCATAGAGGTCAAAATTCCAGAAACAATCCGCGAACTTATTTTATTAATGACAATAATACACAGGAAAATAACGTAGATCCTCAAAACAGTTTAGGTGACGATATGTTTTTTCGTCCCCCCCAATAATGTTAAGTCAGTAATTTTAAATATTAATGGTCTGAATTTTGTACGAATGAATTATGGTGAGAATGAATTTTTATTTTTACTGGACACAGGAGCGTCCGTAAGTGTAGTGTTTTCTGATTGCATTAGCAAAAATCAAAAAGTAAATTATGCAAATAATATTAAAATAAATGGTATATCTGGGTCAACGACATCCCTAGGTTCAGTAACACTTTGCTTAGGTATTAAATGTACAAGTATGAATGTGAATCATGAGTTTTTGCTGATAAATCGTTTTGAAAGTGGTATGCATGGAATTATAGGATCAGACTTTTTAAATAAATATTTAGCTATTATTGATTTTGAAAAATATGAATTATCATTAAATTTAGATTCTAATACTATCAAAATACCAATTGAGTCAAAACACCGATTTTATACAACTTTGCCGCCGCGCTGCGAAGTTATTAAATACTGCAAGGTTGACAAAGTAGAAGATATTGTAATTACTTCCGAAGAAATTGCCGAAGGTATATTTGTAGCGGGAGGAATAGCTACTCCAAAAAATGATAAAATACCAATAAAAATTCTTAACGTTCGAGACGAAGAAGTTACTTTAAAAAATTTTAGGCCAAAAATAGAAAGTCTTCAAAATTTTCAAATTTTAGAATTTAATAAAAACAATTATTCATCTGTCAATAGGGTGGATAAGGTTTTAAATTTACTAAAAACAGAACATCTAAATAAAGACGAAAAATATTCATTGCAAAGGGTCTGTGCAAAATATTCAGATGTTTTCCAATTAGAGGATGACCCACTAACTGTTACAAATATTTACAAACAAAAGATTCAATTGCAAAAATCTGCTACTCCAGTTTACGTAAAACCATATCGCTTACCGCACGCGCAAAAGGAAGAAATTCATAAACAAGTTGAAAAAATGCTACGCGATGATGTAATTGAAGAAGCTCGGTCTAAATGGTCAGCACCAGTTTTAATTGTTCCGAAAAAAGCTGACAATAGCGGAAATAAGAAATGGCGAGCTGTAATTGATTATAGGCTTTTGAACAGACAAATTGAAGATGATAAATTTCCATTGCCATGTATTACTGAAATCCTAGATTCATTATCGGGTGCAATTTATTTTTCACATCTTGATTTATCCCAGGGGTACTATCAAATCGAACTAGAACCAGAAAGTCGCCCTTGTACAGCATTCACAACGGAACGTGGTCAGTATCAATTAAAAAGGCTTCCAATGGGACTCAAAATCAGTCCTAGTGCTTTTTCTCGAGCTATGACTATTGCTATGTCAGGTTTAAATTACGAAAACTGTTTCGTATATTTGGATGATTTAATTGTATTTGGCAACAATTTAATAAATCACAATCAAAATTTAACCAAAATTTTTCAGAGATTGAGGAATGTAAATTTGAAATTAAATCCCAATAAATGTGACTTTTTAAAGAAAGAAATTTTGTATTTAGGTCATGTTATTTCAGCAAATGGCGTTTCTCCAGATCCTGATAAATTACGGGCAATACAACAATATCCAGTTCCAAAAGATGCAAATGAAACGAAAAGATTTGTTGCATTTGTTAACTATTACCGAAAATATATTCAAAATTTTTCAAAAATTGCCCAACCCCTAAATAATTTATCTAGAAAGGGAATAACATTTAACTGGACTGAAGAATGCCAACAAGCTTTTGAAATTTTAAAACAAAAATTGATTGAACCACCTGTATTGCAATATCCAAATTTTTCTCCAGAAAATAACTTTATTTTAAAAACCGACGCTTCAGGTTTTGCAATAGGAGCAGTTTTATCTAATATTGACGATAAACCGGTGGCATATGCAAGTAGATCATTAAATAAAGCAGAGAAAAATTACTGCACCATAGAAAAAGAGCTTTTGGCCATTGTATGGGCTGTAAAACATTTTAGGCCTTACCTTTACGGTAGAAAATTTACAATTTTTACAGACCACAGACCGTTAATTTATTTATTTGGTATGTCTAATCCATCTAGTAGACTTACAAAATTTCGATTGGTTTTAGAAGAGTACGATTTTACCATTAAATACATTAAAGGCAAGGAAAATGTTACCGCCGATGCATTATCACGTGTAGAAATTTCTTCTAACGAATTAAAGAACATGAATTCGGAAATTTGTCAAACAATACTTGCTGTAACTCGAGCACAAAGTAAAAGTAATCAGGAAAATTTAAAGGTCGATTTTAATAATATTCAAAGCAAAAGGATTGATCACCCTGGTGTGGTTGAACTATTAAAACGTCCAGAAAATTCCACTGAATTACGATTTGTTTCAAAAATTGACTTTGAAGAAATAAATAGAAATAATTTCAATAAAGAAAAAATATATTACGATAAAAGTAATAAAATTATTTACATAATGCAAGAAAACCGATCAACGTTAGCATTAGGTGCATCGTTGAGGTCCTTAGCAGAAATATGTAATAAAGATAATATTCGCGAATTGGTAATTATAAAAAATAATGAGTGCGCACAAATTCTTAATAAAATTGCAAAGGAACTTAAAAAATTAAATATAAAAATTTCTATAATTAAAAATAAGATAAATATCACTGATAATGACACTAAACAATTAATTTTAAACGATTTTCACATGTTACCTACCGGGGGTCATGCTGGAATTAATCGTATGACTAACAATATTAAGAAATATTACTTTTGGTCAGGTCTTCATAAAGACGTTGAAAAATTTATTAAAAACTGTGATGACTGCCAACGTTATAAACACTCAAAACCAAATATCCAACCAATGAAAATAACGACAACAGCATCATCAGCTTTTCAAAAAGTTTATTTAGATATTGTAGGTCCTTTGGAACCTGATTTGTTAGAAAATAAGTATATTCTTACTCTACAATGCGAACTAAGTAAGTATGTTGAAGCTTATCCCTTAATTAATAAGGAAGCTAAGACAGTCGCAAAAGCATTTGTAGAAAATTTTATTCTTCGTTACGGTATTCCAAATGAAATTGTTTCGGATCGGGGTACTGAATTTTTAGCTGCTACATTTTCAGAAACTTGTAAAATATTACAAATTAAACAATTAGCATCAACTGCATATCATCATGAAACACTCGGGTCTTTAGAAAATTCACATAAACATTTAGGGGCATATTTGAGAATCCAAATAGCAAAACATCCAGGTACATGGAGTTCTTGGATACCATACTGGTGTTTTTCTTACAATAATGCTGTTCATACGGAAACGTGTTATACTCCTTATGAGTTAGTTTTCGGCAAAACATGTAATATGCCTTCAAATATTTTAAATACAATAGATCCTTTATATAATTTCGATAATTACCCATTAGAATTAAAATATCGATTGCAACAAGCATCTACTGATGCAAGAAACAACTTAATAGCATCTAAAATAAAAAGAAAAGAAATTTACGATCAAAAATCGAATTGTAAACTAATTGTATTTAATGTAGGTGATAAGATTATGCTTAAGAATAATGCGGGTAATAAAACTGAGGCCTTGTATACAGGTCCATATGTAGTGTTAGAAGATAAGATGCAAAATGTGGTGATTAAACTAGACAAAAAACAAGTGGAAGTTCATAAAAACAGAGTGAAACTATATACTAAGTAGTGAGCGCTTAATAGTGAATATGTGTTATTAAAGTGTAGAATTAGGTAAAATTGGTAAAATGTAGAACAATCTGCTTAGAAAAAAAAAAAAAAGACAAATTATGTTTGATTTTTTTTTCTCGCTCCCTTAGGAGGTGTAGTAAAGTAAAAAGTGCATTGTGCACTTATTATTAATTAGCATTAATTTATTAGACTAAGCAATTTTACAACTATTAATTGTGCCAACATGTAACTAAACAGGCAGTTCTAATTGATATGTTATGGTGAATAAATGATTGAAAACATATTTAAATCTTTAATTATCAAGAACCCTCACAATCACATCAAAGAATCTGAATTTTTCGTCCGATTTTCAAAAAAAAAATTGCTTTGTAAAGGAGAATGTTCACTTTAACACTCTTCCTAATTTTATTTATTTTGGGGTACGCTAACACCTTTAAAAAAAATTCCCAAAACGTTCAATTTATTGTACTGTTTTACCGATTGTTGAGTCGCCGGCGTTAATTTAAAAAAATTGTAGCGCCGTTGGGTTACATCCAAATTTTCAAGTCTCCAGGGCTATGGGAAGATTCACGGCACCTGGACAAAAAAATGTACTTTAAAATCGTCTTTAAAAATGTGTCATATTTTAAAGCGTTTCGTTAAAATTAACCCCTAATATTGCAACTCGATTTACGACAAAAACTTATTTGGATGTCTACTTTCGTTTTTGAGTTATGACTGAAAAATCCTCCGTTTTTACAAAATTATTAATATCTCTTATCTCTAAAAGTATCTGATTTCAAAAACCGATCGCCGAGACAAAATAATTCGATTGATTTCAAGATTAACCCCACAAATAAAAGAAAATGATGAAGTTAAAACTTCACAAAAACATATCGGAATTCTTTACTTTCTTGTATCTAATCCCTTCCAAAGTGGTCAAACTAAAGAGAATTAATTAGTACTTATGACAAAAATAAATTTTAAAAACTTTTGTGTACTAATTTTTTTAAAGTTTGATTATTAAGCAAAATATGAATTTTCAAAAATACACATTAACACAATCGCAAAATTTAGTTGAAGGTACCTACATTATCTACTATTTTTTTTAATTTTTAAGTTGCCAAAATGCTCATCTTTCATTTGCGAGGTCAATCTTAAAATCATTCGAAATTTTTAAAGATTTTTTTAAGGCGGAGGTAATTTTTTTTCAAAAATTGGTTTTTAATTTTTGCGAATGATTACTGATGCAAACTATTGCAAGAGGGCGTATTTTATACTTTGTTAAAACTGGTTAGTTGGATTTGTTGTACAAATCCGGTAAGTAATACACAGTACACAATATTCAACCGAAAATTACTTTTTATTCCGTCCTGGTACAGATAATACTTTTGGAGCTAGGAGCTATTAATTATTTTTCCGACGACCATATGAGAAAATCGTACATGTCATTCATATTAGTAGTTTAGAAAATCTTTCATTTCAACACTAGTGACTTTGACTTTCCGTTTTGTAACTGTCAAATAGTTCTTGTAATTTTCGATAGAGGCGCTGCGAAGGAATTCCGAAAGCCCTCTCTTGGATTTTTTTGAACTTGCAAAAAAAGGATAGTTCAAATAAAAATTTATATTTAACCCCGCCAATATTACTAATTTTATTATTAAAATCATTATATAATTCACTTTTCTGTAAATTTTAAATAAAATAGGAATATTTTTTGTTTGTTTTGATAAGTTGCTTCCGTCAAAACAGCGCCACCTACAATTATTTACATTTAACTAAAAATACTCGATAACTTCAATGTCAGCTGCTCTTAACATAGGTTATGTTATGTTGTTACTACAAAATATTAATAATGGTCGCAAAATCTCCGTGGTCGTCGGAAAAGTAGCGTACACAACTCGCAGAAAGTGAATTTCGTTGCTCGTGTAATCGGCTCGGCTAGCGCCTCGTTCGGCTATTTTCACACTCGCACAAAATTCTTCACTTTCTAGCTCGTTGCGTAATATACTATTGTGAAAATTAAAAAAATGTTTTTTTGTAGATGAGTACCGCCTACTTTCTACGATATTCTTCTCATCTTCTCATCACTTCTTTTTGAGATACACTGTAATTATTTTCAATTAACAATTTTTAAAATACAGGATGTCCCAAGTCTCAAAAATGACGACAGAGCTCTCCAGTACGAGCTTTTTAGGGATCCTCAGAAAAATAGTTTAAAAAATCCTTTTAACCAATCGACCGAGATCTGATGAGACAACGTTGGGAAATCTTTTTTTTTATTTAAAATTACCTACAATATTTACCCGTCATAATTTTCAATTTAAAAAATAAATAGTGAATAATTAAAATTTATTACTTCACGACTAAAGAGAAAACCCAAACTTTTAAGGATCACTAGCGGGTTTTCTTAATTCATACCAAAAAAAGTTGAATACCCAACTTTGTATCTTCATATCTTTATTGGTCAAGAGGACGTTTTAACTATTTTTCTGCGGATCTCCCTGAAGGGTCTCCAACAACGTACTACGCTCTTGTGCCATTTTCGAGATTCAGGAGAATATGTTTGCAAAATTATAAAATATTAAGATTATGTTAGGGTAACCTAGGTTTTTTTTTTAAATTTCGGGATCTCTACAAAATCACCCAATTTTGAATTTTCATCAATAATTTGCCCTCCCCAAGATAAAATCCTAGATACGCCCTTACTTTGTTCTATTTTAGCGATTGTTGAGTCGACGCTGACGGAGTCAGTTTTAAAAAATGCAGCGCCGTTAGCGTTTAAAAGGGAAACCACGAAATTAGGCACTGGCCCCTGGATACAAAGGATTTATCTGTTAATTTGTTAAAGGGTATTTCCAATTTTTACCTATAAGAGCTGTTTTTTTCGTCCGATTAAAAAACAAATTTCGTTTGAATAGAAAATGTTCATCTTGACACCCTTACTAATTTTTCTAGGACGCTAAGACTTAAAAAATCTTCAAATAAAAAAATAGTAAAATCGGGATTTATAGGAAAGTCACGATATTTAGCACTGCTGGCTATTCGTAAAAGCATTTTGATAAAATTAACCTCCAATATTGGATTTTACTATGACGTATTGCACCTTCCAAGAAACGTTTTAAGGTCTTCTTTACGATAAAAAAACAGAATCATTTTGAAATCTCTTTTCGTTTATGAGTTATGACAGAAAACACTCCGTTCTTAGAAAATAATTAATATATCTAAAAGTATTATTTCTACCAGAACGTTTGATAGCCCATGCATCATCTTTTCTACATAATTGCCTTAAAAATAATTTTTGATCGTATATTGCGCCTTCCTAGTTTGTATTTGCATAAATATTTTAGCAAAACTTTGTGATTTTTTTTTTGACAAATTTAATTCACCAGTTTTACTTATTTTTTTAGAAAATATGGCTTCCTTCTTCCATTTATAATTACGTAGAGACAAAATTCAAAACCGATAGCTGAGAAAATTTTCAGAACCTTGTCTTTCGCGAATTAAGTCAATATCCACCCGGCAAATGAACGATGATTTTGGTAATTTAAAACTTCACAAACAATTTTGGTAATGTAGGTATCTTCTAATATGGTGGAATTGAAAAAAAATATTATAAAAATAGTTAACTTTTCTAAAACGATCATTATAATGTTCTCCTTTTTTGGAAGTTTGGTAGTACCCTGATTCATTTTTAATACGGTTCGCGAAAAATTTATTTTTGTCATAAGTACAAAAAAGTAAGGAATTCTAAAATGTTTTTGTGAAGTTTTAAATTTCCAACATCATTATCTTTTATTTGCGGGGCTGGTCTTGAAATCGTCTTAAAATTTTTTAAAATCAGGACTTTGAAATTTGTCTCGGCGCGGCGATCGGTTTTTGAAATCAGATACTTTTAGAGATATTAATAATTTTGTAAAAACGGAGGATTTTTCAGTCATAACTCAAAAACGAAAGGAGACATCGAAATGAGTTTTTATCGTAAATCGAGTTGCAATATTAGGTGTTAATTTTAACAAAACGCTTTAAAATATGACACATTTTTAAAGACGATTTAAAAGTACATCTTTTTTATCCAGGTGACGTGAATCTTCCCGAAGCCCTGGAGACTTGAACCTAACCTAACCTAACCTAACCTAACCTAACCTTTTTTTTTTTTTTCGTGAGGTGAGAAAATGCATTTACGCACTGGCACTAATCAAGATGTCAATGATTAGTAGTGTGGGACTAACACTTCGCATATTCAGATGCTGGATTACCGCACTAAAAACTCGCCTCAAGTCCACTTTGCCAGAAATTAGGGCAGTAGACTTTCTATTCCCCTATACTAATGGGACGTAAACCTTTCGGTATAACATTAGTATGAGGTCACTCCTCCTCCCCTTGTTACTCAATATTAGTAAAGGACAAAACAGTATATAATGACAAAACATTAAAATAGGGCATTACATCAATAAACAAAAATACAAAATGACAACATTAAAACAAAACAAGAACTATAAAACAAAACAAAATAATATAAAAAATCAATTATTTACAATGTTATGAGATTGTCTTTGTCTCTCATCTTCTTCTTTTATTTTTAAAATTTTGCATATAAAATCATTTATAAGCGTCCAATTTTCATTATTTAGTAGCATCAGATCAATAATGTTTTCTACTACTATATCGGCATTTAATAATATTTCCAATTCTATTCTAAACCTATGCCATCTATCACAGTGAAAGATAGTATGTTCTGCAGTATCAACTTCTCCACAATATACACATGAATCTAAATTTATTATTTTCATTTTAGTGAGATAATATTGAAAGCAGCCATGTCCAGATAAGAATTGTGTTAGGTGGAAATTGATTTCACCGTGTTTCCGATTTATCCAAGCATTCACATTTTTTATTAATCTTTTTGTCCACTTTCCTTTATTATTGTCATTTAGCCATTCACTTTCCCAGTTCTGAATAGTAATGTTTCTAAGATCTTTTTTATTCAAATTATCATTGTTTATCCTTTCTATTATTAAAAGATGAATAGGGATCACTCCTGCTATTACTTGAATAGCTTGTGTACTCACCGTTCTATATGCACTACCTATTCTTAAAGCCATTTTTCTTTGAACGCTTTCTAATTGTTTTCTGCATTTACTAATTCTTATGGATTTATGCCAAATAGGTGCACCATATAATAGAATAGAATTTACTACTGAATTGTAAATCTTCCTTTTACTATATCTAATCCCTCCGGTATTTGGTAATATGGAACTAAGAGAGATGACACTCTTTTCAGCTTTTTTAGTTGTCAGTGCAATGTGGTTACTAAAATTTTGATTATGTCCTAACCATACTCCAAGATACTTAACATATTTTTTATTTTGGATTATAATATTATCTATATTAATCTCCAATTCCTCCTTCAAGAATAACAAGTTCAGTCTTGTGTGGAGCCAAATTTAAACCATTGTAATTCATGCAATTGTTTATTAAAAATAATGACCATTCAATTTTGTCTTTAATTCCAATTGCGTCTGAATCCGAACATACAACACCTAAGTCGTCTGCAAATCCAACCAATTTTACCCCTTGTGGTAGTTCTAATCTCAAGACATCATCATAGTAAATGTTCCATAATAAAGGTCCCAAGACAGATCCTTGTGGAACCCCACAACTCATCATAAGTGATTCACATTCTCCAACTTTTACTAGTCTATCTTCAAAATAACTACATATTAAGTTGATTAAATTCGGTGAAATATTTCTTAATTTAAGCTTATTTATAATACCAGTCCATGGAACACTATTAAACGCATTTTTTACATCTAGTGTGACTAATATAAAGAAGTTGTTATTATTTTTTGCATTCTTAGCAATGTATAAGACTTTTTTAATAGCATCTATTGTTGATTTGCCTTCACGAAAACCAAATTGATTATTAGCAAGACCAGTTCCTTCATTAATCTCTTCTAATAGTCTCTTATTAATTATCTGTTCAAATAATTTGCCAATTGTGTTTAACAAACATCTTATCTGAAGTAGATTTCTCTATGAGGACCAGTTTGCCTTCTTTCCATTTTTTAGGAAATTTACATCTTCTTAATAAATCATTAAAAATTGTAATCAAAATATCTGTACAATCTTTGGAAATTAATTTTATTATTTCCGGTTGGATTCCGTCTGGCCTTACCTGATTTTATTCCCCACAATATTTATTTCAATGTCATTACATAGTGGTATCTCTTCTCTATTATAATCCAAAGGCAACCAATTATTAATATTATGACAAGGAAACAATTCTTTTGCTATTAATAATTGTTCATTTAAAGATATAGGAGATCTCAAATTTAATCTTTCCATGACTATTTTATAGCCAATTTCCCACATGTCTGTTTCTAGTTCTACACATAATTTTTTCCAGGAATCTTTTTTGGAATTTTTTATTGCAAATTTTAATTTTTTCTTGACATCTCTATATTCATTGAGTGCTATATCACAAATGGTTATGTTATTTTTATTCCTACTTCTTTTTAATATCCTTCTTTTTTTAGAACATTCTTTCCTAAGATTAGCAATGTTTTTATTCCACCAATGTACACACTTCTTGCCAATAAGCTTATTTGATTTCTTTTTAAAAATTTTATTCATAGATTTATTTAATAAGTTATTAAATAAATCATCAATGTTTTCATTTTCATCTAAATTTACATTATGAAAGTTATTATTAAAACAATCAGTAAATTTTCTAAATAAATTTTTGTTAAGAAACCAACCATTATTAGGTGTTGTTAGTTTTGTGGATAATTGATTATTTAGGAGGAATTTAAAGTGAATGTTATTATGATCAGAAAGGTTTTCATCTAGTGATACATTCCATTCTAATATGTTGGTATTTAAGTTTGATGAACATAGAGTTAAATCAATAAATGAAGTTGATCCATTTTTTCTATCAAAAGTAGGAATATTTCCCTTATTTAAAATTATTAAATCATTTTCATTAATCCATTCTGCTAATATTTCCCCTCTGCGATCATTAACAGGTGAATTCCATAAGAAAAATTTAGAATTGAAATCACCTCCCAAAATAATATGACTATTCTTTAAGGTGTAAACTTAAATTAAAAAGGTAAGTCTCAAAATCGTTTATTAAAACATTTGGGGAAATATAACAAGAAATAAATGTGATACCTTCAATATCTATGCTGACAAAACCATTGTTTGTATGTGGGTTTTTAAATGGTAGATGTTTAGGAAAATAAATTGCTGCAGTATTATTTTTATCACATAACCAGTTTTTTTAAGCGTTTGAAATTAAATTGTTTGGCTCTGATATAATGGCTAAGTCTATATTATTTTCAATACAGTTTTGTTTTAATAAGTCTGTAGCACTTTTGCAAATATTTAAATTAACTTGTAAACAATTGATTATTGTTATGAATAATTAGATTTTGCCTCCGATTGCAATATTTTTGTCCAAAGCTGTGACCATTCTGGTTACAAATGAGACAAAAAGGAACATTTTTACAGTCAACTAATTTATGATTTTCTTTTCCGCATTTATAACATAATAGCTTTCTATTTGGTGCTTTACAAAATTTATCTGTATGTTCAAATGACCAACAATTATTACAATTGTTTAGTCTTTCTTTGATATAACAATTAGACCATCCTATTTTGATTTTATTTTTGAGTAATATAAGATCAGCATTATTTTTTTCTAATATCAGGGTGGCATTTTTCCTGTTGTTATAGGCATTTCTCAAAGATGTAATTTCATTTTCGTCTACAATAATATTATGATTTTCTTTGATTGCATTTATTATGTCAAGTTTAGTAATATCAGGGTCCATAAATTTGATATGTAGAACTTTTTTTGTATTTGTTTTATTTATTGCTTTATGATCTTTTAAATTTTTATTTATGTATTTACATAAATCTTCTGTATTTCCGTTTTTTATTATTAAAAGAAGATCGTTCCCTTTAGTTTTTCTATAGTGTTCTAGTTCAATGTTTAAATCTCTTAAGTTAACGCTTTGTTTTACGTCTTTCAATAAATTGTCAAAAGATTTGCCATTTGCTTTAATAATTATTGCTCTTTTTTATAATTATTATTTTTTTCATTAAATAGATTTGAATTTACAAATTCTCTAGAGTCTCTTTTATTTTTTTGTGAGTTATTTTTTTTGTCATTATTTTTATCAATAAAGACATTATCATTATTAATTATTGAAGTGACTAAACTGTTGTCATCTTTATTTTTATTTTCATTAATGTAATTTGATGTAGTAAGTATATTATTATCTATAATAATACAATCAATATTGTTTTCATTAGAAGTCAGATTGGAGTAATCATCATTAATATTAATGTTTTGTATTTTAGCATTGTTGTTTATAATAGAATAGGAATTCATTTCATTATCAGAGCTTATTGTGTTTGTATGTTTATTAAGCTTTTGAATTTTTTCAGTTTTTCCCTTAATACGTTTTTCTTTTAAAAAATTTTTAAATTCTAAATTTAATTTTTCAAGTTGTTTGTTTTGGTCCTTCAAAATGATGATATTTCTTTTAATTTCATTAAATGACTTTTTAATCGGTTTATGTACATTTTTTGATGATTTTATAAATAAATCAATGTCATTTATCTCTTTATCAAGATTTTTCCAAGTTTTTTGTAAAAAATCATTGATTTTTAATAAATTATTATCATATTTGATTTCTTTAGTTAAATTAGAATTGGTGGGTTGACTCATGAGTAAAAAATTTGTTGAATTTTTAGATGTGGATTGGATAGGTTGACTCATTGATAAAATATTTGATGAATTTTTAAATGTGGATTGTACCAAGTCAATCAAAATGCTATTATCAGATATATTAAGTTGATCTTTATTATTTACATCAATATTATTTCCTTTCTCACTTATGGTTTTCATAGTTAATTAATTTTTCTGCTTTTTTAATTTGACACGTGGCAGTTTGTAGGTGACAGAAAACAGGTGGTAGGTAACAGGTAATATGTAATAAATTAAATTACCGGTGACAGATGACAGTTTGTATGTGACAGATGACAAATAACAGGTGATAGGTAACAGGTAATATGTAATAGCACCGGTGATAGGTAATAATGAGATGTTATAGGTATCAAGTGACAAATGTCAGCGTAAATGATAAATGTCAATCCCAAATAAAAAATCTATTAAAATCTCTTACCAATTACTACGAACCAAGATTCACAGCTCCATTTGTAGATATTTATTCCAATAATACCACATACCATCACACACCAACCAAATTCGCATATAGACCAATATTTTTTGTGACAAATGACAGTGTAAATGACAAATGTCAACTTTAAATAAAAAAAATCTATTAAAATCTCTCACCAATTACTATGAACCAAAATTTATAGCTCCAATTGTAGATATTTATTCCAATAATACCATATACTATCACACACCAATTAAATTCGTAGATAGACCAATATTTTTTTGTAAAATATGTAGAGCACTACAAAAACTCAACTAACCTAACCTAACCTAACCTATCCTAACATAACCTAACCTAACCTAAACTTTTTTTTTTTAGAGGTGAGGAAATGCGTTACGCACTAACACCGGCCTGCAGATGTTGTACGGCCGGTAGTGTGGGACTCCCCGCACGTTAAAGTTCGGGTATACCCACTAAAACCTCACCCCTTTCTATTCCCCGCCCCGGACGGTACCGCCTTTCGGCTTTTCTACATCCGGGTCGGTCACTCCACCTCCCCTTCAATGTAGCTCGACGTTATATCGACGTACAGGGCGTCTGTCTTTATTCTTCTGTTAGAACTCTTTCTTCTTCCTCTTTCTCTTTAATCACCTTCCTAATCATGTCATGTATTGCGATCCATTTCTCTTCCTCACTGAGCATTAGGTCCACTAGATTGTCCGTTGTGATTTGAGTCTTCACCTCCTCGTTACATTTCTCCCTGTATGTCCTCCATCTGGAACATACTAGCAGAGTGTGCTCTGCAGTATCCTCCATCTGGCAGTAGAGGCAGTTATCTTCCTCTGCCCTCCGGAATCTTTTCAAGTACACTCTGAAACAGCCGTGACCAGACAGTACTTCCGTCAAAAAATAGTCTATATCACCATGCTTCCTCAGTGTCCACTCCTTGACGTTCTTTATTAATTTTTTGGTCCATGAAGACTTTCCGGGTTTTTCCCATCTCTCTTGCCAGCGGTCGAAGAGTGCACTCCTGGCTTCCTCTTTATTACGACCGTAGTATATTTCTTTCCTCTTACTGATTCTAGAAGGTTTCTTGTTTTCCCTATCGCCATACATGGCTCCCAGATGGGGGCAGCATATAGGACTGTAGACTGCGCCACTGAACCTAATATTCTTCTTTTACTCGATCTTGGTCCTCCGATGTTGGGCATTAATTTGCTTAGGGCAGTTACTGATTGCTCAGTTTTGTGGACCACTTTGTCCATATGGATTTTAAAATTCAGCATGCTGTCTAGCCAGACCCCTAAATACTTGATGGCTGCTTTGGTTTGGATGTTTACTCCTTTAATATTTAGTGTGATGCTGGGAATTTTCTTTTTTTGTGTCAATAGTACTGCTTCCGTTTTTTCCGGGCAGAGCTCTAATCTTTTCTCCTCTAGCCACCTTCCGATTTGGTTAACGGCGATGTCAGCCTTCCATATTAAGTCCTCCTCATTTTTGGCCGTCACGATCATCGCAAGGTTGTCTCCGAACCCGATTAGTGTGACCCCACTGGGTAGTTTTAGCTCTAGTACTCTGTTGTAGAGTATATTCCACAGGGTGGGTCCCAGAATGGAGCCCTGGGGGACACCACTATTTATCCTTAATACCTTCGTAACGCCCTCCGCTTCTAGGAGAATCTTTCGATCGGTGAGGTAGCTTTCGATCAACCTGACTGTGCCTTCGCTGATGTTTTCCTGTTTCAGGGCGTTAATAATGTCCTCCCACCGGGCCCAATTAAAGGCATTCTTTATATCAAAGGTTACTAACATGCATAGTTTCCTATGTCTATATGAGAATTTATTTGCCTCCTTAGCTGTTTGTATGATGATGTCGACAGCATCAATCGTTGATCTTTTTTTTCCGAAACCCAAATTGTCTTTCCGACAGTATATGACATTCTTCTATTTCATTTTGGAGGCGCCCTGCGATAAGGTGTTCTAGGAGCTTCCCCTGTGTGTCCAACAAGCATATTGGACGATAGGCTGACGGGCAGTCCAGGGGCTTATCTCTTTTTCTGGTCAAGACCAATTTCGCCACCTTCCAGTGTTCCGGGAACTCTCCTGTGTTCAGTGCATCGTTCATTACTTTTAATATTATCTCCGAGAATTCTTCAATGACTGTTCGGAAGGAATCGCATCTGGGCCAGAGGCCCTCCTGCTCTTCATTTTACTCGCTGCCGCGATTAGCTCATCCTTACTAAAATTAAGGATTGGGATTTCCCCGTATGTGGTTGGCACACGCTCCTCATGCACTGGGAATAGCACCTTAACTATTTCTCTTACCCCACTCATTGGAATTTCCGTCGGTGGTTGTCTAGTTCCCAGTTTTTTCGTAGCAATTTTGTAGCCCTCGCCCCAGAGATCTACTTCTATTTCCTCGCAGAGGGAGTTCCAGCATTTTCTTTTAGATACGTTTATTAACCATCTCAGGGACTTTTTGGATTTCATGTATTCTCTCTTAAGTAGTTCCCTCTGTTCATATCCGCTTGCTCGACTATACGCTCTGCGTTTCTTGAGGGATGTCTTACTGGCATTTGCAATTTCTTGCGTCCACCAGTATACTTCTCTTCTGTAGGTTTTATTATTTTTTTTGGGCATTGCTGCGTCGCAGGCTCTGCTGATTGCAACTATAAGCTCGTTTGCCGTAATATTGTCCATCGTGATTGTTATGCTCTTAAATGTCTCAATAAATTTTTTTCGGTTTAGCCTTTTACTGACCCATCCCTGACGTTTGTTTGTGGTTCGGGCTTTCTCAATTTGGAAACTGATGTAATTATGGTCGCTGAGTGACTCCTTGTCCACTACCTCCCAGTTTTTGATACTGCTGGCCGTGCCAGTTGTTGCCAGCGTAAGATCGATTATTGATTTCGAGGCTCCCCTCACAAAGGTAGGTATGTCACCTGTTATTAGGTCGTGCTCAGCTATCCATACCGCCACTGCGTACCTTCTTGAGTCGCTGTATTGCATTCCTCACTCGGGAGATTTAGCGTTGAAGTCGCCACCAATTACGACTTCTTTGTTGGCCCCTTTAATTTGGTTTCCTAGCCCGTTCAGTATTGTCTGCAGTTCCTCAATGTGTTGGTTTGGGGACATGTAGCAGGAGCATACTACAACGCTTCCAATGTCTATCCAGACATAGCCTTGGTGTTGTCCTACCTTATGTATCGCTATTGTCTTATCCATGATTTTGATTGCCACTGTTTTGCTGTGGTTTGTTACCCATGTGGGATTTGATACGATCGCCACGTTGGGCTCGCTTACTAGCAGTAGGTCCGCCTTCTGTTCAGCGGTGGTTGCAAAGAGCAAATCATGGGCTGCCCTACTCCGAAATACCCTGTATAGACAAAACTAATTTCTGGTTATGCGCATCAATGAACCATGCAATTTTGTAATTTAAGTTTTTTCCCTATCTCTTAAAATAAAAGATATATCGACCGTTGCCGCACTAAAAACTCACCCTGTATAATGAATATAAGTTTTTTGAAGATTTGAACATTTTTGTCTGCGTTTCATTGTACCAATTTTGTTGTCTTCTACATAAACCGCATATTCTTTAGTTCAGATGCTATGCTCTTCCACAATTCTATCCTGTTACTTTTTTTGTTATTGAATAATTCCATATATTTAGTAGACGCTCTAAGTTCCAAAAATATACTGGTTGCTTCAAGATCTTCTTGGGACAGCCTATTATTTTATTAACTCCAAATTTCTTCTTTGGAATTGGGTAGTTTATTGCGACAAAAGAAACCTTAAATCAAAATAAGTTGTCAGAAAAACCACAAAGTACTTTTGCTTTTAGATTTATATTTTTTGTACAACTCTTTAAACTAAAAAAGTTCTAGCTATTATGTGTTAATTTTGTTACACCCTTGGTGCTTTTTGTGCCCCGCTACTTTTTACCTGGCACTAAAAACAGCTGGTGGCTGGTGCAACTCAAACGTACAGGAGTTGCACTATTTTAACAGACATGCACAGAACCTGATGTTGAGCGAAAAGGTGAACACATACTTCAGGGCTTGAAATTCTGACAATTTGAACACATTCGGGCATCCTGAAGTACCAAAAGTATACAACTCGAAAGCACTCCCTGTATAATTTACACTAGTGACTGGTTGAACAAGCTTATTGCATGTAACCATAATGTAATGTCTCTTGGAAGAAGTTTAAAAATAAAATAAGAATAAAATAATGTATGAATAAACTAAGGTAAACATCTAATTATGAGCATGGTCCATATATCGACCATTTTTTGTAATGTGTTTATAATAAGGGCACACCGGAAGGACCAAACGAGGACCAAGCCGGTCCGCGTACCATCCAACACTTTGGTCTATAAGAACCGTTGTTCTATATTTATAAAATAATTTATAAATAATATAATTTATAAAATCGCTATTTACACCTCAATTCACGCAAGCACCGAACAACCGAATAACAACGGGACTAAAACAGAACATACTTGGACCACCCTACTTTCGAAGGACTAAATCGATATAGTCCGATAAATAGTCCACTGTCGTTTACACCGTTCCGGTTGCTACGCGGACCAGCTTGGTTCTTTCGGTGTGCCCAGACTCAATATAACATATTTAGTTACCGAATTATTTACTCTCTGAATATTTTGAGGATAACGACGAAGTTTTTAGAGTATTAAATCTGTCGCATGTCAGATATCGGTCGATGCAGACGTATTCTTCTCCTTTGGTAAGTATGAATCGTACTATTTTAAAATGCGTTTTTATTTCTGATTTTAATGTCAGAGGTGCATTATATTACTTATTTAGTTTGCTTTATAAACAACTAATTAACATATTTTATCATTTGTTTCATTGATTTAATGGTAGGTCGATAATAGGGAAAAGAGTAGAGTAACATCGACCACCCGGTCGTTAATGCATGCAAGGTGGATTTGTATAAAAAAGAAAGGAAAATGCTTTAATTTAAATATTTTTCAAATAAAAAAAAACTAACTAGTTAGAAATTAGATTAGGTGTTACCAACCTAATTATCGACCTACCGTTTTTATAAAGTATATTGTAAAAAATAAAATAAATTCTATGTTGGTAATACGGTCAAGACTAAGTCGATAATACGCTCAATTAAATTTTCAGTTTCAAAGTGACGAAACGACTTCAATATTCGGAAAATTACATCTTAAAAGCAATTAATGCAACAAAAGATGTCAATTCAATAAAGCAAACAGCACATTTGGACTACCAAAAATAACGTTGATTGGACTAGAAGGAAGAGTTCCAATTGAAAGAAGTATTGAAGCACCTTCAGTTTTAACTAAACTCAAAGAAGGTCATCTAGTCAATTGGATTATTACTTTAACGAAAGCTGGATTTCCAAAAACTAGTACGCAACTTACAGATAGCGTTCAACTCATATTAAAGGAATTAAAGAGGCAAAATACTTTCCCAAAAAAACAGGTACGCTAGATTTCGGAAAAGGCTTCCTGAAATTTCGCAAAGAGTACCTCAGTATTTATAGACCGGGTGGAAATGAAATTAGGGCCACCCCTGGCATTTCTTTATTTATGGAAATAAAAAATTAGAATTTTAGTATCTTATATGATCTAAGAAATCTTTCATTTTACTTCCGGTTTATCAGGAAATGGCACCCACTTTCTTATTTTAAATGTAATATAATATTATTAATAAAGTACCTAAAAATTGGACTGTCGGTAAATCAGAGAATGTTTTAAGATTATGACGCAGGGGATAATGTCAAATTTAGTAAATGTTCAAGTTTCTCAAATTAAAATATTGGAAGAGCAATCAATAATACCGGCTTACGGCTTAATACTTCCGATTCAACAGTAAACCATAGACAAAAGAGATGGCTAACTGTTATATAAAATTTTCTGCCAGCGATACTAGCGCTCATAGCATAACTCCCGCGAACTTTTAACAAACTGCGGGAAATTTGAATGTTTTGTTATTTAGGGCGCGTTCCACTAAAGACTCGCAATGCCCACGACGACCGTTAAGTCGACCGCGGTTGTTTCTTTCGTGCATAAAAACGTCATCGATGGCGACCGCAAGAAGCTCACAACGACCGTACTTATTCGTGGGTTTCTGTGGTTGTTTGTTGAATGGTGACGTTTTGAGCTAGTGGAACGGGAAAATTTTGCGGTCGTGGTCGAAGGCTTTAGTGTTCATTAGTGGAACGCGCCCTTAATTTTACGAATATAGTTAAAAATTTACCGAGTGACCGGTGAAAGCACTTAACCTGATTTCGTTGGAACCTCATGGGTTAAGAATCATTAAATCTACATCCAATGGTTTGTGTGAATTGTAAGGAAGAGGAGACAGAAGAACAGATTTTGGATCTAACTGTCTCAAAGCTATCGAAGGAAATTACTAAAAGTAATTGCTAAAGGGTGAAATGAAAACTATTGAGGAAAGAGTAAAAAAGTTGGAAAATTCAAATAATCCTGACTACTTAGCTGATAATAATGAACAGATCACTGAAAGACAAGGCGATCTTCCAATATTTTGATTTATAATAAAGTTGAATCATCTAGTTCTCAGAGGGAAGTAAGAATAAGTCATGATGTAGAACAAGTCTCAAAATTTTTGGCCGATACGGTTGAGTTAAATAATGTAAAAATTATTAGGGTTGGTAGACCCCAAACAGCCCCCCCCCTAGACCTCTAAAACTTGTTTTTAAAGACACAGAATCGTTCAAACAGGTATTAATGAATATGAAAAAAACAAAAGATGCCAATAAGAATGTGCATATCACAAATGATATAACTGTAATGCAAAGGAATTATCTACGAAATACTAAACAAGAACTTAACAAATTACTAGCTGAAGGTGATAACTCTAAAACAATAAAATATATCAAGAATATACCAACTATAGTTGATAAAAGCAATTATTCAAAAAACTAGATTCTAATAAGAAATTTATTTATTATTAGAATGTGCGGGGACTCTACCTAAATTGTTAGAATTAAGAAGTGCGATTTCGTTAACGGACTATGATCTAATTGTATTGACCGAAACATGGTCAATTCTGATTTCTGTAGTAGTGAACTTGGTTTTAATAATTATATTATCTTTCGTTGCGATCGTAGTCCTCTCACCAGCATTAGTTATCGGGGAGGTGGTGTTCTTATTGCCGTAAGCCGTAAATATAAAACCAGTGAAATTACTGTTAATCACGGGCTTGAATGTACGTTCGTAAAGTTGTTTTTCGGTAAACCCCTTATTATTAGGAATGTGTACATCTCTCCTAACTCCCACCTTGAGTATTATAATGAGTATGGATCTCTTGTTGCTGATATAATGGAGAAGAATAATTCAGAAGATGTCATTTTATGTGTTAATCTAATAATATGCCACATGGGTCTCCAAACCATCTCAATGAAATTAATTTTTCTCACATCAACCAAAATACTACACAGTTGGGGTAATTGGTAACAGGTAACCACCCATTCATAAATAAAGTGGAGAAACTACTTAGGAATATAATTAAGGACATATTGAAGTTGGAGATAAAAATAACATTCTGGCGAATTGAGGAAATGAAGAAACATATACTAGATTAGGGTTGCTCGATCCACAAAAACCCTGAGAAAAAAACTTCAAAGCTAAATGTACTTACCTCTTTAATAAACTTATAAATATAAAAAGGATTAAACGTTTAATTAAAAGTTGTTAGCAACATTGTGACTAGAATATGTTTAGTTGGTTGCATGATTATATTTGTTCGTAATGTGTGATTTGTTGATAAATGTCATATGTCAAAAGTTGATAAAACCAAAATGGTCGATGTTAAAAAAAATTTACTGTGTAGAATAAGTAAAATAATAATCGATAGTGATATTATTGATAATTAAGTCATCTTGTAGTGAAATCACAACAAAGAGTAAACAATTGTACAATAGTATTGAATTTTAGATTTATTTTTTGTTTTGTAGTAAAATTTTTTTAAATAAAAATCTGTTCGTATTCAAGCTGATTTCGTTAATGACACTCTCCTGACTATAATTAATTACACGAACGTAATTGATCATCTAATACTTACACGAATTTTGGCGTCATTCATGGGTTTTTACGAGGAAGCTAGAGACATTTATGGTAACGAGGTGGTTTAGAAGTTCAAGAACATTCAAAAGTACAACACACGCCTAGCAAAACTAAGAAACCAACACAATTTTCTCCTAACGTGCAGAAGAAACAAGGTATTCCCCAGCCACAATTATAATTTCAACAATGGTTCTATAAGTAGGAAACATCCGTACCATAACCCAATACAAAGTACGTTCAATCGTTTTAAAAAGCGAATATTAAATATTGAAATAAAAATAACATGTTTTCTAATTACGAAACCCAAAAATAATATTGAAGCACTTAAGTCAGAACTTTCTAAATCAGTTCCAAGATTAGTTTTAAGTAATTTTAATAATTTTATAAAAGTTCTTACAATATTATTTAAAAAGAAAAACAAAAACAACTTATATAAAGGAAATTAACAACATTATTGGAATTTGCTATCTGTACAAAATAATACACAACATGGTTGATGATCAACAGACATTGGAATCAATAAATATACATGTACCGCCAAAACAACTAAGAAATACTTTAACATTTGGCTTAGATGCCTCCAGAACTTTTCACCATCTGAATTCTCCACTTTATAAGATGATTAATGACTACCATCATATCCAAAATGCCGCCGATATCTTTTGCTGCAACTTTCATGAATTCAAGAATATTGTCGATGAGAACATTTGCTCTTGTGTGGAATAATTTTTCTTTCTTGTTTATTGTTTATATTACCTATATTAAATTTTTCATTCAAACATATTATGTTATAATAATTTAAATTTAAATTTAATGTTACCCTGTAATTGGATTACTATCTGTTGGGTAATAAACTCTATTTATTTGTTTATTTATTTATTATGTCTATTAAAAAAATATCAACAATTCAATCAATATTGATAATTTCGTGGTTAATACCACTGAGAAAATTATTCCTACAGATGTGTTATCACAGTCTTAGGACCAAAGTTCGCTACCGAACCAAGTATGGATAATTTTCAACTATTACCCTTATTAAAAGACGTCGAAACTTGCATTAATTCTAATGTTATCACGGAAGATAAAAATAATATTCGTGCACGTTGTGCAAATGTTATAACTAATCATTTATGTAACATCAAAAATAAAGGCCTATCTGAGGAACAGATTCTCTTTTCTGATGCTACAGCCTTTTTAAAGTGTAACAAAGATTTAATAGTGTTAAAAGCAGACAAGGGGACGAAAACGGTAGTCATGAAGGCGGATGAATATTTTAATAAGATGTGTTTGTTAGTTAATGATAGGACAATTTACAAACCTTTAAACAAAGTTCCAACATCTTCTTATAATAAAATAGCAATCAAATTAGTAGATACCCTTTTAGAAAATAAACTAATAACAGATAAAGAAAAAAGAGAACTGGTCTCAAATAATCCACATCCACTCCGGATGTACGGACTCCCTAAATTACATAAGGAAGGCTTACCATTAAGGCCTATCATATCATGTGTCAACAGTGTTGTAAAGTCAACATTTTTATAATATTATTTAAAATTAATTACATTTATTTAAATTTGCATTAAATTAAATTAAATACTTAAACTCGATTAAATTTGCTTTCAATTCAATTTTTACTTATTTCAGTTTTCATAAATTTTGCTAAGTCAATCAATCAATAAACTTTTACATGTTGCAATTCCATCTATTCAGCAACCTCATTTTGAAATTGATGATGTCAATTTTTTGTAATGTCTTTGGCCGGATACTCAAAACGGCAGTTGTATTTTGTCATTCAAAGGAAGCACCAGTCTTCCATAATTTAAAGTGAATAAATCATTGATTGTGTTTGTAGCAAATTAAATTGTTTTATTTGTTAACCTCATCTGCACTAGTCTACCCTGGTTAACTTAATTGTTACCGAAACGCGACATAATTTTGGTGTCAGGTGTGGGGTGTATTTGTTGTACCAAGCCGCAGTAATAGTGGTGTACATCATCGTCGCAGGACTAGTGTCCAAAGATAAAGGGAGACCCACAGGATCACCAGGTTAACCAAAATCAAACATCTTCAACATTTGCTGTACTACGTTCCACAACTCAACGTAGCCCGAGCCCAGAGGGAGCACATCATCAACAGTCAATCCATCCAAAGTCATCAGCCATCTTCAATCAAAAGTAAGTCAGAAATTTATTATTTTATGGCACCAACCACACGAGGAGGTGCTAACCACGAAAACGTTACTGCTCCACTTGAAGAAGAAGAAGGCGATAACCCTCAACAGGAACAACTACAGAATATTGAACCAACCATGCCTAAGTTAAATATTGACACTGCCTTAAAAATCATCCCGGATTTTAATGGCGACAGATCGGAGTTTCATAAATTTATTTCCTGTTGCGATATTGTCAATAATGATCTTTCACAACCTCCTGATGCTGCCATGTTAGTTAATATAATTAAATCAAAATTATCAGGACCTGCTTATAACTTAATTAAACATAAACAATTCGTAGATTGGGAAGCTTTAAAGAAATTGTTGCAAGAGCAGTATTTAGAATCACGGTCAATTGCTCAATTACAAATTGAATTAATTAAATCACGACAAAGTCAAAATGAAACTGTTACACAATTTGGAAACAAAATAGAAAAATTATTATCAGATTTGAATGATGCTTGCATTGCCACAGAGGGTGAGGACGCTGCCGAAATTATTAATAAAATCAATTCTAAATCTGCTTTTCAAGCTTTTGTTGAAGGTTTAATTTATCCTATAAAAATTGTTGTTAAAGCATCTAGATTCAAAACGCTTACGGAGGCAATTGAGGCCGCCGTTGAGGAAGAACGAACAATTGCGAATAATAGCAAATACAGCAATTTTTCAAATAAAAATCAAAAATTTTCTTCATCAATTACCTCAAAATTTTGCAACTTTTGTCATAAAAAGGGTCATCTTGAATCTGAATGCTATAATAAATCAAACAAAATTCATACAAATCTTCCAATTATTCCAAAACGCGAAATAAAACCCGAAGTTTTTGTTGCTAATTTAATTTGTGCATATTGCAAAAAGGAAGGTCACCATATTAAAAATTGTTTTAAAAAGAAGCGTGCCGATGAATTTAAACGCAACCTTGCAACTACAGCAAATTCTTCAAATACGGGAAACGACAATGCCGCGGGCCCGTCACGAAACTACGAGGCTCGCGTATCCCAGTCATAAGCGCATCAAATACTCATGTCTTTAATAACACTTTATTTCAGCCTAACTTGCAAAATAACTCTAAATCTTTTACAAAAAAATCTCCTTCACTTAATTGTAACGATTCTGATCATGACAATGATAATCTTCTTTTAAACAATCCTACCAACAATCTTGACATTCAATCTTCCAAAATGGACTCTAGTCCTTCAAATAATGAAAATCCTCCTATTCCTATTTTTAATATCATAATGAATGCGTCTACAATTTTCGATTGTGTAAATATTCCTTTATCTTTAACAAAAAAACCTAACGCATTATTTCTTGTTGACACAGGGAGTCAAATTTCAATTTTAAAAAAATCTTTAGTCCTAGATGATACGATCTGCGACACAAATCTTAAATCCAATTTAAAGGGTATATCTGATCTTTTAATTCCTACTTATGGTGTTTGTTATGGAGAAATTAAATTAAATAATTTTGTAACAACCCATCCTTTCCACTTAGTGAGCGATGATTTTCCAGTAGTTTACGATGGAATTCTTGGTAAGGATTTTTTCTTACGATACAAGGTTCAAATCGACAATGAAAATAATACACTCTCATTTAAGTACAATGACGGAATTACGTCTTTACCTTTAACATCTTCTAATAATCATATTACATTAGCTCCTAGAAGCGAATCATACCACCACGTAAAAACTAACCTTTCCCAACCATTACTTTGTTTATCTCAAGAAATCCAACCCGGAGTCTACGTCAGCAATTGCATCGTAGAGCCTTTAAACGGTCACTGCACTGTTTCTTTTATAAACACAAATGAAAATCAAGTAACATTATATAATCCTAATTTACAATTTGAAAATATGTCTTGCTTTGAAATCCTAAACATTACTGAAAATCCTACTTCATTAACTCGTTTTGAAAAATTAGAAATGTCCTTAAGAACCGAACACATGTTACCTCAACAGAAAGATGCCATCTTACAAATATGCAAATCCTACAATGATCTGTTCTTTCTCGAGGGTGACGTACTTAGTTACACATCTGCTGCTACACATAAGATACGAACATTGGACGATGTACCAACAAATACTCGTCCGTATCGACTTCCTTTTCATCAAGCATCCGAAGTTAATAAACAAGTTGACAAAATGCTTACAGAAAATATCATTTCTCCAAGTGAATCGCCATATAATTCTCCTCTTCTGGTTGTTCCCAAGAAACCCGACATACATGGTAACAAACGTTGGCGTGTTGTGGATTTTAGAAAACTCAATGATAAATCTGTCGGCGATGCACATCCTCTTCCTAACATAACTGAAATTTTGGATCAACTTGGACACTCGAAATTTTTCAGTTCTCTTGATCTTGCTTCTGGTTATCATCAAGTTCCAATGGATCCCTCAGATAAACACAAAACTGCTTTTAGTACATCTCAAGGTCATTTTGAATATGAGAGAATGCCGTTTGGGCTCAAGGGGGCTCCAGCCACTTTCCAAAGAATGATGAACTCAGTTTTAACGGGTTTAAATGGGATCAAATGCTTTGTTTATCTCGATGATATTATTGTTTACGGATCAACTTTGGACGAACATAATTCCAAACTTATTGACATTTTTGAGCGTCTAAGAAAGTATAACCTAAAGCTGCAACCCGAAAAATGTGAATTCTTAAGACCTGAATTGACATATTTAGGACATAAAATAACTGATACAGGAATTTTTCCCGATCCTGAGAAAATAATTGCAATCAATAAATTTTCCATTCCTAAATCAGGTAAAGAGATTAAATCATTTCTTGGATTAGCAGGATATTATCGAAGATATATCAAGGATTTTGCCAAAATATCTCAACCTTTAACTGCATTATTAAAGAAGGATGCACGATTTATTTTTTCAGCTGAATGCATTATTTCATTCGAAAAGCTAAAACATTTGCTAAGTCATCCACCACTCTTACAGTATCCTGATTTCTCTAAAGAATTTATTTTAACTTGTGATGCTTCCAATTTTGCTATTGGTAGTATTCTAAGTCAAGGTTGTATTGGTGAAGATCTTCCAATTTCCTTCGCATCTAGAACTCTTAATAAGGCGGAAATCAATTACAGTACGATAGAGAAAGAGTTATTAGCCATTTGTTGGAGTGTTAAGCATTTTCGTCCCTATCTATATGGCAGAACTTTTACTATAGTAACTGACCATAAACCCCTTATTTGGTTATTTTCTGTTAAGGATCCAGGTAGTCGTCTTATGAAATTTCGCCTCAAACTTGAGGAATATGACTATAAAATTGTCCACAAATCTGGCAAACTTAACACAAATGCCGACGCCCTTAGCAGAATGTTTCCAATCCAAGACATACCATCTCTGGATTACCCATCCTTCCTAAATGCCCTAGAATCTAAGAAAATTTTCAACAACAACGTAACCGAATCTAATCAAAACATAATAGCTTCACCTTCAGATATCCCCAGATTATATTTAATTGACGAAAATCTCCTATTTCTAAAGGACCAATTAGATACTTCATTGTTAAACTTACTAAGTGGTAATACACTGTTACCTTTTAAGCCAATCAAAATAATTCACAACAAATTAACGTACATTTTCATTGTGCTTAATGAAATCAACAAATCGATCACAGAAGAAAATATATTTAACAGCCTTATAAAAGTACGTGAATTTTGTGAAAAATCTGACATTTTTCAAATAAGTATTCCAAATTTCACCAAGTCAAACCCTTTTAAAAATTTTAAAATTTCAAAAATACGACTAATGCTAATGTACATATTTCATAATACAAAAATTAAATTAAAACTTTACCATGATGAAGTCATTGAAATTAGCTCAGAAGATGAAATTCAGAATATTCTAAGGGAATTTCATGATACACCCTTAGGAGGACATTTGGGTATAAATAAAACATTCAACAAAATTAGACAAAAATATTCATGGCCAAACATGTTCAAATCAATCAAGACATATATTAAAGCCTGCAACTTATGTCAACTAAATAAATCCAGCAAACATACTAAAATGCTTCTTACTATCACAACTACTGCCTCTCGACCTTTTGAAAAGGTATTTCTTGACATAGTAGGACCATTACCAGTTACTGATTCTCATAATAAGTACATATTGACATTTGAAGACGATCTAACAAAATTTGGCGAAGCTATCGCCTTGCCAAATCAAGAAGCTTCCACGGTCGCCGAAAAATTTGTGCAACATATTATATGCAAATTTGGTACTCCTAAAAATCTCCTTACCGACCAAGGCACAAATTTTCTAAGTGATCTTTTTAAACAGACTTGTAAGCTTCTTGGAATCACCAAATTACAAACTTGTGCTTTTAGGCCACAGTCCAATGGAAGTTTGGAACGATCGCATAGAAACATATCCGAGTATTTACGAAACTTTTCACAAAAGGACCAAAATAATTGGGATCTTTGGTTACCCTATTCCATGTTTACCTATAACACTTCGATTCATTCTTCCACAAAGTTCACTCCATTTGAACTACTCTTTGGCAGAACAGCTCAGCTTCCAACAGCCCTAAAAGGCCCTCCAGAAATATGCTACAATTATGAAGATTATAATAATGAATTAAAGGCAAGATTACAACAATGTCATGAAATAGCAAAACAAAATATTTTAGAGAGTAAACAAAAATACAAAATTAATTTTGATAGATCTGTAAATCCATTAAGCCTTGCGATAGGTGATAAAGTATTATTAAAGAACGAAATGAAAACTCGAGGCCAAAAATTACAACCATTATTTAACGGACCCTATGAAGTTGTCCAGTTGAATAGTGAAACTAATGTCACCATTCTTATTGGCAAAAAGAGAGTAAAGGTTCATATAAATAGACTAAAATTATTTAATTAAAACAAAACAAATATTTCTTTCAATCATCGTAACTTTTCCACTGTTTCAGAGACAACAAATATGTTGACCTTGCTAACGCTTTTGTTCATGAATGGAATTACCCATGGTACTGCCCAAAATTTCGATATTACACCCATTGCTAATGGAGCAGGATTGTATTATGAATTCATAAGCCCACTACAAATATCGAACAACCACTGGAACCTTCTTACGCACATAAATTTGACAACGTATCATAACCTACATTCATCAATTTTAAGAAGTGCCTCCGATACCAAAAATATTTGCACCCAACTTCATCAAAAGTTCGAAAAGGCGTGTTCGTTAAAAACCGATCTAATTAAATTACGTTTGAATAAAATAAATCAAGATAATCTACTCTTAAAGTCCTTATCTAATGCAAATGTAGTACGACAGAAAAGAGGAATTTTAAACATTGTTGGTCGTGTAAGTAAAACACTTTTTGGAACTTTGGATGATGAAGACGCGGAATATTATGATCAAAACTTAAAAATGTTAAGAAGCAATCAAGATCATTTTATAAATTTAGCTAACGAACAAGTAAGCATATTTGAAAACACCTTACAAGAAATGAACGCAACATTCATAAATGATTATAATTGCTATAAATCTATGGAAACTAAACTTAACAATATTTCTGTTTATATAAATGACATTATTAAATCCATTAATAACAATACAATCGATATTGGTTTTTTTCTAAATTTAGAAGATAACTTTTTAACTTTTGACTCATTAATAAATGAATTTTCGATATATCAAGGTAACCTAATCGAAATTTTAACTAACGCGTTACATGGAATTGTACACCCTTATATTATTAACCCAAGCAGTTTAATGGATCAGTTATTGACAATACAGCAGTATTTACCAAAAGACTTAAGTTTTCCGTGCCGGTTAACTAGTGAATACGCCAACGATCTGTTTAAAGTGATTACAGTGAGCGCTTACTTTTATAGTGATAAACTTAATTTTCAAATAAATGTACCTTTAGTCAGTATATCTAGTTATAGTTTGTATAAGATTTACAGTTTACCAACAAAATTAGAAAATTCAATTTTTAGTTTTATAGTACCAGATACTACCTACATAGCCATCGACAGCAGCCAACACTATCATTTTGCTTTAACAAACGAGGATATTTTTAAGTGTATGTCAGTAAATCATAAATACCTTTGTGAAAACAGAAAACCTATCTATTTTACACAGTATTCCTCTAGTTGTGTAGCTGTAATGTTTATTAATGGCAAAATAATTCCAAATTTTTGTGATAAACGCTTAATAAAATTATCGAATCCTGTTTTTATTAAACTTAATTCTGTTAATACTTGGTTATTTGCTTGTCCAAATCAAAAATTACTAAATTTAGTTTGTAAAAATGTTCAATCAAACTTTGTTTTAAATGATACTGGCCTTTTAAAGTTGTCTCCTGGATGTAAAGCTAGTTCTAAATTTATAAGTCTAGAAACCAATAACCGAATTATTGGGAACACTTCCATTTTCATGGATTTTATTCCCCCAATAGAACTTTTAAAAGATATTCTAAAATCAAATGTAAGCTTACAGTTATTACCAGAATTGACAGCTGATAATGAACATTATGAAATTTCTACTTCATTTAAAGATTTTAGTTATAAAGTAGCTTCATTAAAGGCCTTGCAAAATAAAATGAACAACTTACAATCGGACAACAATTTCAAATCACTTCATTATTATATAATTTATTTTATTCTGTTAGTACTTGTTATTTTATGTATCGTAATGTATAGAATTAGAAATAAAAATAAAAAATGTACAACCAAACAATCTAATGTAGAAATGGAAATGCAACAGTTTTCTCCTGATCCAAATTTAAAAACTTCAGAAATTTCTAACCCCAGTTATAAATTTCATTCTTAGGGGGAAGGTGTTGTAAAGTCAACATTTTTATAATATTATTTAAAATTAATTACATTTATTTAAATTTGCATTAAATTAAATTAAATACTTAAACTCGATTAAATTTGCTTTCAATCCAATTTTTACTTATTTCAGTTTTCATAAATTTTGCTAAGTCAATCAATCAATAAACTTTTACATGTTGCAATTCCATCTATTCAGCAACCTCATTTTGAAATTGATGATGTTAATTTTTTGTAATGTCTTTGGCCGGATACTCAAAACGGCAGTTGTATTTTGTCATTCAAAGGAAGCACCAGTCTTCCATAATTTAAAGTGAATAAATTATTGATTGTGTTTGTAGCAAATTAAATTGTTTTATTTGTTAACCTCATCTGCACTAGTCTACCCTGGTTAACTTAATTGTTACCGAAACGCGACAACAGTTTCAACTACAGAATACAAAAAATGCTTTGTAACATTTTGAATAATTTGATTCCTACTCTAAAGTTTAATATTAAAAACAGTACACAACTAAAAGAAAAATTAAATTCATTAAGTATTCCTGATGACTGCCAATTAATTTCCCTTTTCACCAATTTGAAAAAGGACTTAGTAATCCAAGTTTTGGAAAAGAGATGGCAATTGATTGAAATGTAGCCAATGATTCCTAAAGAATTATTTTTTAAATTAATTAATCATATATTTGACGAGTTACTTTTCAATGGACAGTTTTATTCACAGATCTCAGGTTGTCCAATGGTGCACCTTTGAGCCCCATCCTTGCTAGCATCATAATGGATGAGGTTATCCTTGATTGTACCCATAGATTAGACTTTAACTTGAATATCTTTGTTATTTATGTGAACGATTGTTTCACCGTGGTACCTAGGAATTTCGTAGATAACGTACTATTCGGTTAATGAGGACATACAATTCACCTTAGAGGTCGAAAAGGATTCAATGTTACCCTTCCTTGACTTACTTTTGATCAGAGAATGTGCCTCTAATAATCTTTGTAAGATCAAATTAGATTTATATTCCAAACCTACGGACTCGGATCGTTTATTACATTTTAAATTCAACCATCCGTTAAACCAAAAATTGAATATAATAACACAAAACTATCACAATAGATTGTTTAGCGAAATGTGTCATATCCAATCAAATTTCAATTTGTCAGTAAACTTGAAAACTCATGTGGAAGGTTTGAGTAAAATATATTACTACCTGATCACCCAGTATATGTAATTACACAAACTGTCATTATTAAGATGAAAAGAATTTTAAAGTTGGTAACACCATCGTCATCGACAGGTTGATGTCATTTTATTCATATTTGACAGTTACTTGACCACGAAAAAGTTATTGTTGTAATAAAATCTTTTAACATCGGCTGTAACTCTAATGATTAGTGGAAAGTTTTGTTTCCAAAAAGTATTTATGCGTACTGTTTTACAAATTTACCGTTATATTTTTGTCTCGCGCATCCTGAGGAATTTTTCGAATTGGGTAATTTTTTGTAATGAATTACTGTACATGGTTTTGGTTGACTAAGAAATTCTAAACAAAGAGGTAAATCTAATTTTTGTACACGAATTAATTTTAAATTTGTTCATTTTTTGTGTGTTGTAATTTACTTTTAAGAAAACCTGTTTGTTAAAAAATTAAGATCTTTGTAACCATTGAAAATGGGGAGATATATATAAAAATTGTTTGTGTTTTCACCTATGTTGTTAATTAAATGCTCATATGTTTCATTGTATTAATTTTTAAATATTTTTTTAGCCTTGAAAAAGACAAGATTACTTGTCGAAACGTTGGCCACTCATGTAAAGTGAATTTCTGTAAATAAAAATCTGTTCGAATTCAAGCTGATTTCGTTAATCACACTCTCCTGACCAACACATTGATGTTGTGACAAGCGACAATAATTATTCAGCTTGTCCGGGTGTTACCATAAATTCAAAAGATTCTTCTAATGTTATTATAAATTATAATGTATACAACATTGGTACGATTCAAGGACGTAATGTAAATTAAACAATTACTCTCTTATTATTGATTTATTACTTATTATCTACAGTTACCGATCCTACTCGATGAAAAAAATCATTAAAACAGTGATTCCTGTAGATCATGTGTTAAAAAAGGTTAAAGAAAACAAATATAGAGTTAAACATTATTTCTGCTATCCTTAACATCTCTAATATATATATAATACAAGAAATAATTACTTATAGCGTTTTCCAGTATTTCTAACCTAAAAAGCGGCTCTGAAATAACTACACCACAGAACTACACTTTCACGAATTTGACATTTCATTGTTGCGAACTTCGTAAGCGGGTGCTATAATGAGCGCGCTATGGCTCATTATGAAACTGCTAGCGGTGTTTTAAAAGGAATATTATAGTCACAAATTATAAAACTTAATTTATGACATTGTTATAAGAGCTGTTAATAACAAAGAGCAAACTTGCTTTTATTTACAGGGCTGTGGCGGTACAGGAAAAACTTTTGTATACTACGCCATCCTCAATCACCTGGAGTGTCAAAACGTGCCCACGTTGGCCGTCGCCTTCACGGGGATAGCCGCCTTGCTCTTAAAAAATGGTCAAACATCTCATTCTGCTTTTGGCATACCCATTCTGGTGGACAAACAAATGAGATCTTACATCAAAGGTAATAGCGATAAAGCGGAGTTCTTGGGAACCGTCCAGCTTATAGTTTGGGATGAAATAAGTATGGTGAGTCAATTTATAATAAATTGTGTAGACACCCTTCTCCGTGACGTGAGAAATAACAACTTACCCTTTGGTGGAGTCTGCATGCTGTTTGGTGGCGACATCAGGCAGCTCCTCTGCGTGGCACCTCAAAAAATCGATCAAATCGAAAAGTTGTTCTGCAAGTGCAGGGCCTGGCCCCACTTTACAACATTCGAATTGACCGAAAATATGAGGATCGGCCCAGAGGAAATTGTATTTTCAGATTGGCTCTTAAAAGTTGGGAGTGGAGAACTCAACAATTCAGGTGCCCTCAACGTTCCCAGGGACAGTTTAATTTTACCCTCCGAATGTTTGGTTAATAATGTAGTGTCTGAAATCTACGGATATTTAGACATGAGTAAATATACTTTACAACTTTCAGAGGCAATTTCAGGTAGCGCCGTGCTGTGTCCCCCGAATGAAAACAAATCAGCAGATGCTTTCAGCTTTTCCAGGTGAAACTACGGCTTACCTCAGCATTGACCAGATCGAATCCATCAATCTTGAAGAGATTGCTCAGTATCCTGAGGAATTTCTTAACTCTGTCAAACTTAACAACCTTCCGCTGCACAAGCTCGAGGTGAAGAAGGGAATTCCTGCCATTCTTTGAAAAATATTTCGGTAAGAGACGGTCTAACAAACGGCACACGAATGTTTGTTACAGATACCAGACCCAACCTTATTATATGTGAAATTATTACCGGGCAATTCAAGGGAAACAAAGCCATGATATCCAGGCATGACATGTGCATTGAAACTCCTTCGCTTCCCTTTAAAATTACGAGACGTCAGTTTCCTATCAAGCTGTGTTTCGCCCCGACAATCAACAAATCGCAGGGTCAAACGTTCGAGAAGGCGGGCTTATATCTTCCCACGCCTGCATACTCTTACGATCAGCTTTATGTAGCCCTTTCGAGAGCGAAACAAAAGCAATCCGTAAAAATTGAGGTAACACCCGGCAGACTGCAAGGCAAACTGCTGGAGAAATCGGAAAACATGTATACCAGAAATGTCGTCTATAAAGAAGTATTCAGGTATATTTGGCCGAACCGAAATTAATTTATAAAAATTATCATTAATGATTTATGAAAATAGTATTCATTCTTGCACTATTTGTGTATTCTTTGGTACGTTTGTAATTAAAAAATGTATAAAAGAGCCCCCAGTAGTTCTGGTATTTTATATGCCTGCGTTGTTACATTTTATTTTAATATTTTCATCTTACTATTTTAAAATTAATTAATTTATTCATTTTCCTAATTCAATAAAGAAATCATGTATATATATTAAAATAAAATGTCAGAGATGGTTTGAATTTCGCGCTTCTTTGTATGCGTTTTTATATTTTCTTTTAATTTTGTATTTAACAATATGAAACGTTCGAGAAGGCGGGCTTATATCTTCCCACGCCTGCATACTCTTACGATCAGCTTTATGTAGCCCTTTCGAGAGCGAAACAAAAGCAATCCCTAAAAATTGAGGTAACACCCGGCAGACTGCAAGCCAAACTGCTGGAGAAATCGGAAAACATATATACCAGAAATGTCGTCTATAAAGAAGTATTCAGGTATATTTCGCCGAACCGAAATTAATTTATAAAAATTATCATTAATGATTTATGAAAATAGTATTCATTCTTGCACTATTTGTGTATTCTTTGGTACGTTTGTAATTAAAAAATGTATAAAAGAGCCCCCAGTAGTTCTGGTATTTTATATGCCTGCGTTGTTACATTTTATTTTAATATTTTCATCTTACTATTTTAAAATTAATTAATTTATTCATTTTCCTAATTCAATAAAGAAATCATGTATATATATTAAAATAAAATGTCAGAGATGGTTTGAATTTCGCGCTTCTTTGTATGCGTTGTTATATTTTCTTTTAATTTTGTATTTAACAATATGAAAAAGAAAATATCAGAAAAACATCTCCCGCTTGATGCGATGTTACATTGTATTTTTATATTGCTAAAAACAATATTGAAATATATTGTAACATTAGAGAAACGCAGAATGTCCCAAAATTGGCAATAGAGTACTGAAAAAATATTTAAAACAAGTTATTTCTATGATAAAAACTTAAAGCGTATATTATTTCAAACTAAACAATTTTCAATTAAAATATACGATAAAATGTTATATTATCAATTGCAATTATGACAAAAATTGTATTTTACTATTAAATATAATGAAAAATATTCTATTGATTACCTACATCCGAGCATAATTGAGTAAATATAATTTCAAAGTTAGAATATTAATAACCAAAATAATAATTCAAATATTTGTAATAGTAGTTTAACCAACATGTTGGTTAAAAAAGGCGTTTAATAAACGAAAGTTTTTAAAGCACGAGCGAGCTCCGCGAGCGAGTGCTTTTATTATTGAGTTTATTAAACGCCTAATTAACCAACGAGTTGGTTACAATATTTTTTTGTTGATCGCATTTAATTTAATTTCAAAAATCTACTTTACGATTCAAAACGAACGTATGTGTCACTTCCATTGACATTTGTAGATGCTAGGTGCTAGGTTATGTTGGGTTATGTATTCAACAAAGATTTCTAACTTATAATACAGTATTCAACGTTCAATGGACATAATAAATCTTGTCTCAAAACACTCGCGGTGATAGACGGTTTTATTTAATTTGTTTGTCATTTTCCAAATTTTAGCCGAGAAGCAGATTTAATTTGACACAAGTAAAAGTATTATTTTAATTAATAATAAAAACATTTTTTATATTAATGTATTAATACAACCAATTTAGGTTAGTTTAGTTGAAATATAAGCAAATAATACAGTAGGATTATTTATTATTATTTATTATACATATGTATTTACAAAAATCATTAATTTAATGTAATACGATTACACAAATTGTTAATCGGCCTTATTTAATTTTATTGTAAGATTGTTTATGGTACAATTTGAAAAATTAAAATAAGGTGAAACTTGTGAATTTATTTGTGAATTTACGTTTAAGTTAACTTCTTCGTTTTGATACGTATTCATTGTTTCGGTCAAAGTATTCATTTGTGAATTCACGTTAATTTCTTCATTACCATTAGTATGCACTGTTGCGGTTGAAGTAGAAGGTGTAATTGTAGACGTAGATGCTGTTGCTGTTGTTGAAGAAGTGCATAGGATTTTTTCTGCAATGTCCACCTTATTTTGGATTGAGTTGTCTATGTATCCTTCAGCTACAGTGGTAGATTTCCAGCCACCATGTCTTTTGATGGCTGCAAAGTCCGCACCTGAATCTGACAATATTGAAGCCGAAGATCGGCGAAAACAATGACCTGTATACAGGTTGGGATTATCTAGTTTTAAGAACGCTGCAATTCTAGATGGCATCTTAGCAAATGTATTTATGCCAATCGGTTGTGTAGAGCATCTATTATTTTTGTAAAAAATAAAAAATCGATGATGTGGAGTGTGTTTTGGTCTTAATGATATATAATGTCTAATTAGTTTCAAAATGGTTTTTTGTTCATTATTGATTATTGTAAATATTCGATTTGTTTTTGTTTTCTTCGCCTTAATTGTAATTAAAAATTTTGTATCTAGGTCTTGAACATCATCGATTTCCAAATTTAATAGTTCATCTTTTCTCAATGCCCCAGCTATTCCGAAAATCGTTGCAACCTGTTGATTGTAATTTGTTAGATTTACTTTTACTTTGGATATTATTTGCTTACCTTCGTTGATAGAAAGATGTTGTCAGGAGCATCGGTGATAAACTTATTAATATGTTGCTTTTCAAGTACTCTAGATTTTTTTGGTAAGTAACCTTCATTTTTTCTTTTGATGAAAGTTATTAACTTATTAAATTTACTTATATCAATGTTTTCCTTTAGGTTCATCGTTGCTCTAAGCATAGAGTACTTCGGCCACAAACTTGCTATCAAGCCTTTTTTTGCAAGATCTGAGAAATATGCCAAAAAGACGGTTTCCGAATGGCGTGTCACCTTCTTTTCTTTGCACCATAATAAAAATTCTTCATAAGTTTTTTCATAACGAAATTTACTCTTTTCGGGCAGCAGACTTAGTGAAGCAATGTTTGCACTCTCCACGACTTCTGGTGGAGTCAATGAATCTTCATCTTGTTCGAATGAGCTCATAATTATACATACACTAAAAACACTAGCTTTTTCAAGAACACTATGTACTTTGATTTTAAATATGAAAATTATTTGCAAATTTTTTGTTTTCAAGTGTACCAACTGTATAAAAATAAAACATTTTTATTTCAAAGCTTCTTATTAATTAAAACATTTTATAAAATATTTAATTTAGTCCGTAACATTATTAAAATTTATAATAAATTATTTTTTAATTATTAATATAATTGAAAGTAATAATTATACAATTATATTATTAAAAATTATTAGTTTCATTCACGTTGTTTATCAACACAGCGCCATCTACCGATAACCTAAGTAAGTAATGTTTATCATTTGAAGTTTTAAAAATTAAGTAGTACAGTTTATTTTACTAATAAATCGAAGTTAAAAATGAGTAAACATTATAAAACATTTATTTTCAATAAGTTTTAATTTCAAAATGTTAGATAACCCTTAGAATAAAGTTAAAAATAAAATGACATTTGTAACTTTTTTGCCTATACTACAATCGTTGAGTAAAGTAAATCATCACGTAAAGTAGATCTTTACGTGTCGATTTCGCGTATACAATGACACAGTAATGACATCTATAAATATACGATCAACAAAAAAGTTATTTAAGAGTTTCTATGCCGAAATAAGGACATCCTGTATATCTCGTGCTTTAGAGGTGCTTTTGTACCTCCTTAAAACAATATTTTTATTATATAAGTAGTTACCACGAGCGCTAGGGCTGCAATGTTTACTATATATAAAAATATTAAAAAATCTTGCTCCCTGTGTGTTATTAGTCTAGATTTGTATTTCAATCAAGTAAACAATTTATTTTCCAAAGTGCAGTCAAACTAATTTGCATGGGTTGAGCTATGATTTTTTTGTTTTATACAAGTAGTTAAGCTGGCGGGCTCCGGTGACACAAACCGTTACTTTTGGCGGGAAAGTCTCTGATTGGTTGAATTTGAATTTTCAAATTTGAATTTTTGAAATGGAGCTCTGTGATTGGTTGAATTTGAATTTGGCTCGAAGTTGAGTGGGCGTGGTTTAAGTGATTTTAACGGTTTTGGTTCTGATTTGACCGTTATAACTCGGCGCCGCAAGTCTCTGATTGGTTGAATTTGAATTTTCAAATTTGAATTTTTGAAATGGAGGTCTGTGATTGGTCGAATTTGAATTTCTAACTCGGTGCTGATTGGTTGAATTTGGATTTTCAAATTTGAATTTTAGAAATGGAGCTCTGTGATTGGTGCAATTTGAGGCGGCGGGTAAAAAAAAGGCTAGCTTAGGCTTGCTTGATCGTGTAGGCAACCAAAGTTGTTGAGTGTTGGGTTGCGGCGGCAAGTTTTGGCGCGCAATAACTTCACGTTCGCGTAATTGTAAAAAAGTTGTGCAAATCTAGTGTGTGTAGGCAGTAGATGTCTCGTTACTGAGTAACTTAAGGAAAGTTTGTAATTAATAGGGAAAAATAAAGGAAAAATAAAAAACTGTTTACTTTCTTTACTTTGTTTGCATTTATTTGCATTTATTTTTTAACAAACCTAATATAGGTCAACTTTTTTCACAAGTACTTGTCACAGGTACTTATGTAGACACCAGCTGTTGTTCTTGTTGTTGTGGTGATGGTGATGGTGTTTCTACTATTACTGGTACACTGATTGCACATCTTGGGGCTACTAACACACAAACATAAAATTTTAGTTTTTTTACAATTACTAAGTCAAAAATAAATTACTTACTTTTCACATATTTTGGCTGTGGTTTTTGGGGTTGTTTTTTGAGAACTGGTTGATGAATAAGAATACTTAGTTTCAGTGTACTCGTTCGTTCATGTTGATCTTCGAATTTTGTAACAAAGGCGTAATCAACTGGTAGAATATTTTTAAAATATTCGTAGTCGATTCTTTGCGTCAGTGTTCTAAAATCGTTTACGATGGAGTCTGTGAAGCGGTCATACTCCATTTTCAATTCTGCCTCAACTCTTGCACAGATTTCCTCGGTAGTTTCCACATAATGTCTCTTCAAGTAAACATTTTGCTGATCCATTTTTGTTTTTAACTGGGAAGTCGTCGACTTAGAACACACGCGAACTGCTACTGTTGTGTGTTGTGTGGAAGCGCGCGCTATTTATTACAACTCTCACTTCTCATTAGCATATAAGTAGTAATTGGTGGTTTGATGAATAATTACATGAGTAACTAACTAAATCTGTTTATGAGAATTCAATAATTGTTTATTTTTTATCAAAAAACCCCCAAGGACGAGTATTTGTTGAATTTTGTAAAATTATACGTTTATTATCATCAGGACTTAGGGCAAGTTTTCTTTGTTTTATGGTGTAAACTTTATGTTTATAGGATCTGATTGTGTACTGGGTGGTGTCCGTTGAGATTAAATTAAATAAGCAATTATAATAATCCTCGAATAAAATTTTATTAAGTGCAGCTTTTTTAATACCTTTCGCCTTTTTCAGTATATTTTTCGATAAGTGAAGCTTTTGTACATACATTTTTGATTTTAATCCGATAAATTCTAACATAATTTTTCCACCATTTTCATCTTTCATAAGTCCAAGTACTCTCTTATTTTTTAATGGAATATTATAAACGTTATTTGGAGCATAATTTGACGTATCAAATTTATTTATATCATTCTTAATATGTTCGTAAATGTTTTGCTCTACAAATTTATAAATGAGAGAATCTGTATCTCCATAAAGTAATGTTGCATTTAAGCCAAAATTTGGAAGAATATGATTATAATGAAAATCGTAGAGAAATGTTTTCGAAATATCTAAAACACACATGCCAACGTAAATTGGTTTGTTGAATTCAATTTTTAAACGATTCATTTGTATTATTATGATATCGGTATCAATAATGGTACAACTATTAAAATTTGGTTGTGAAATGTAATAATTTGCTCCGTAACGTCCTGACCATTTTGTAATTAATTTTATATCACAATATTTTCTAACATTTTCCATGGTTTTTCCGTACACTGAATTGACCATTAGTTTAAAAAAATTAATTTCAAAATCATTGCGACTATTTATTCTTTTTTCGGTGTTTAAATCGATGTACCTTTTTAACCAGTCAGATTGTTTAAATTTGAGAACTCTATGAATTTTTGTAATTTTTAATCCTAAACGTAAAGCTTGTTTTAAACTTTTATAATGTATAATATAATTTTTTTTATCGTAAAGTGTGGTCAATAACTTTTTGTATTTGGTTTTTGCTGCAGGCGGTACTAGATGTTCAGGACATAGAGGTAGATCTTTATGTGTTTCAAAAAGTTCTTTTGGATACTCAAGATCCACCTCGTAAATGTATCCTACATCATCATCCTGATTAGTATTTATTGAATTTAAATCGTTTACCCATTCAAACTCACTAGTAGGTAACATTTGACTCATTGCCATGCCATACAAATTGTTAATGTCAAAGTACATCAGATATGATGTTTCTTGATTAGGATCAAAATCATCACCCATATAGGGATTGTTCGCTTTTCCGTACCGATTTGAACATTGTGAAATACCTCCTCGAATACCGCGCTCTATAAACATTAACATATCAACATCGGTTAAAAGTTCTAATTCTACTTTGGTAACTTTTAGCATGGCATCGAACGAAAGACCTGGTGCTGTATAATAATGTAACGGATCTAATTGATAGGTTGCAAGACAGACTTCTCTAAAATTTTCAAAAATATCAACTAAAAGTAGTACGTCTGTTTTTAGATAAAGTTCTGCATATTCCTGTAAATTTTTAATTTTAAATTCGTTCCAAACGTTAAGAGCATGTTGATACTCTGATTCAGTTACATTTGTATCGTTTAATCGACTATAAAAATCCTTAATCATCGGTAAATTTGTTTCTTGAAGTTTTTCCCAACTATCTAAATATTCATACGGAAAAATACCTTTCTTTTTCATTAAATTAAATTTTATAGGTTCCGTTCCGTAAAAATTATACGTTATCATTTTTTGATCGTCAGTTAAATACGAGGCGAGTTTCTCTAAACTTGAGGACATAAAACGAAAAGAATCTAAAAATCTAAATTGAACTTTTGTATCTTGTACATCTATTGAAAATGAAATGTACCTTTCTTTATTTAATGGTAACAATGAAATTTTTCCCTTAATTCCTCTAGAAAGTTCTTTAATTAAAAAATGACTATCATAACCGGAAAGGTTATGAAATATTACGGGAATAACATGTGAATCTTTAAAATTAATGTTACATTTTGAATGAGCGCTTCCCCTATAAATTCCTGTAAGATGACAATGATCTCGTACTTTTCTATTACTTTCATCATTAGTAAAGGGTAATGAACAAATGTGACAAAATTTAGAATTTTGAAATTCACGTTCATTTTCTATACTCATACTTATAGGTATGTTAGTTTTTAACATTTGATCTACTTCCTGTGCGATATTATTTAATTTTTGAATAAATAATTCTATACAATTTCGTCCAGAAAATAATTGAAAGTTTGAAAGATTTTTATCGTAACTGCAATTTAAATAACACGCTACACTGAAGGCTTCATGTTGTTGAATTTTTTCAGTTAACACTTCAGGTGAAGTATTATTATCTTCACTTGGAATTAAAATACTTTCAAGATCTGCATAAATAGCGAAAGGTACTTTAATTTTATTTCGAAAATTTTTAAATTTTAAAATTTTGTTAGTTTCTTTAGGTAAAACTATTTTTGTGGTATTTAAATTAATACAGTTTAGTAAATGCTGTTGCAAATTTGTAGACGATTTAAATCTATTTAAACATCTATCACATATCCAAGTTTTATTTTTCTTATTAGGTAATTGTCTATTTAATAATTTAGATAAATTTTTAATTAAAACAAAATGATGATTAAAAGTTGATTTAAGAAGTTGATGTTTTACAAAATCATTGTCATGTTCTTCATCATCATTATCATCATTATCATCATCATATTGATCGTTTTTAAGTAATAATAATAAGTTAATTTTTTCAAAGTTATGTTTACTAATTATTAATGGTAAAATTTCCTTATTCGAACCAATTATAAAAATATTAATGGATAAAAAATTTAACGCTTCAAATTTTGAAATATCTTTTAATTGAATTGGAAATGAAATTTCTTTATAATTTAGTATACTTGAAAAATGAGGGTAAGATGTAACTCGATTTGGATTTTTATTTGCAGCTGCAGGATATTTATGTGCCATAATACACCAAAGAAAGCAATAGTCATCATTATTTTTAATATTTAATAAAGAATATGTTGTTTTTAGAAAGGATGGTGTTTCAATGTACGTACCTATCGTTAAAGGTGTAAAACGATTAATATTTACTTTTAAATGTAAAATTTGATAAAGAGCATAACCACTGTCTCTTTCTTGGAATTCTGAAAGTTTTTTTTCAATTTTTTGTATCACATTTTCAGAAAACCATTCTTTTAAATTTGTACCATTATCGATCGGTTCATTTTTTGTAGTGAAATGTTTTACATCAGTTTCCAATGTAGAAGGTTTAACAAAATTTCCGTAAAAAATACAATTTACTTTGAGCATGGAGCGTTCTAGTTCTTTTTTAATTTTAGTGGCAAAACTTTGAAATGCACAATTTAAAAATTTAATCGGATCTTTAAAATCTATGTTTATAATTGCACCAGATTTAATACGATTTTCAAAACACGATTCTAAATCTTTCCAAACTAAATGATTTTTTTTCACGTTTTTCACTGTTTTATGTTTTTGAAATTGTTGTTTGTAATAATTTAAAAGACCCAAAATTGATTCTAATTTTAAAAAATTTACAATTTTACATTTTTTTCGAATACAAATTTCAGTTAACTTAATAAATTTGGTAATACTTTTAAGCCATTTATCAAATTCTCTTTCAGATTTAATTATTCTACTCACTTGTTCAATTTTCTTCAAACCATTTAGAAGTAATTTTTCAATTGGTTTTTTAGTAATTAACGGATTTTGTTGTTGAGGTGTCGTCATGCTTGTAACTTTTTTCTTTGAATTTGAATGTTGTTGAGGTGTCGTCATGATTGTACCTTCTTTGAATTTTTTCTGCTTTTATAGGGTTCTATTTGGAGATGATGAAATTTTATGTGGAGATGGTAAAATTAAAAGGAGATGACGAAATTAAAAATTTAGTGGGATGATGAAATTAAGTGGAAATGACGAACTTAAAAATTTAGTGGGATATTCCAGTTAGTTACTATAAATACATCTTTACAAACTTAGTAACATAGTTACTTAGTACTTTCAATACTAATAAGTTTCTAGTGTAATTGTGATTTGTTAAAACAAAAATGTCAGGTGTTCCTTGTACTATTTTTTTGCGGTCTTTGGATCAACAGAAATTACCACCAAGAATGTTATATGTTGTTTGTAAGGAGATTTTTCGGTAAGTTTTTTTTACTTTTTTTACTTATTTGTTCTTAATTAGATTTTTTTCTGTATTACTTAGATATGGTGTTAAGTCACTTAGTATAAATGGTGTTGGCGAAGTTTTGTTAAACTTGCTATATACTCCCAAAATTGAAACGTTACGTCGAAAATTTGGTAATCTGCCGATAAAATACTCTAAGATGAGTTCCGAAAAACAAGAGGACATTGCATTATATAAAATGGCGTTGACGGAATTTAAGTTCGATACGTTAGCAATAGAAGAAGAACCTGTAGTAGTTGTACCATCATCACCACCACCAGCAATAACACCACCACCAGCAATAGCAAGTACTTCTTCTGCATTACCAATAATGCCACCACCACAACCATCAAAACAACCACCATCACAACGATTAAAAAGAAGTTCTGGTGGTGTTAGAAAACAGATTCTGAAAAAAAGAGAACGATCCCGTTCTCCTTCTCACCGTTCTTCATCTCAACAAGAGGCCACACAAAATATTGTATCTTACCTGAACGATTTAGATTGTCAAGAACTTGAAATTTTCTCTCAAGATTTAATTGCAAATCCATAAAAACACTTTTAAGAAAAAACTGTTTAATTTTTTTTTTTACTTTTATTATGGAATTTCAAATGTTGGAATAAATAAAAAAAAGTATTCAATTTATTTTGTTGTTTTTTTATTATTGTAAATAACATTTAAAAAGCATACATTTTTTCAGTAAACCAAAGATAAGCAACGTTTACGTGAAATTTTGCACAACAACCTCCTTCAAGTTTTCCTAACCGCTGGTGTTCTTTGCATGCATGTTTAAAATAATCTCGTTCATGGACAAAATCCAGATCAGTTTCAGTTAAATTTTCAAAATTGATCACTACAGGATTTTTTATACACTCTTTGATTTTTTGCTGCCCTATGTAATCATAGCAAACAACTAACGCTTCCTCTTCTTTAATTACCTCTCTTAAAAATCCACTTAAGTTGTCCATGGCTATGAATTCATCCTCTCTTAATCGCATGTTACAATTTTCATATTCCAATCCGTGCACCTTCATTGATTGACAAATCTCATTCTTACCGCTTTCGTTTAACATGTCGTAGGGTACATTTTGGCTCACCATTCGATGATGAATTTGTTTTCTTATAGTGTCGTATATTGCAACTTCTCTTACCAGGAACCGAACGGTTTTTGGGAGGTGGTTACTTTTGTACCCTTGGACATCAACGATATACATTTTTTATGTTGTGCAAGAAAAACTTGTATTGCTTAGAGAACGCTGGTTGCTACTGAATTTAATTACAATTTTTTCTTCTATTTATATGCAAAAAGTAACCTTACGTGGGAAAAGAATCATGATTTTACCCAACTATTAAATGTGTCATCGAAACCAAGCCATTTAACAAAGATTTTATTTTTAGAACGTTTTAAAATGCGCTCAATTAGGTATACATCAGAATATTTCGCTTTTTGTAATTGCTCTTTATAAAAACAACCGTGAATGTGTTTATTATTTAAATCTTTTAAATGATAGGTGATTGGATTTGTTAATCGAATTTCGGTTATTGTAAAAATTTCTGTAGACCAATTAGGCATATATTTTTTAGCAAATGTTCCCCTGACTTTGGAGATACGTACTTTATCTCCAATTTTAAATTTTTTATTTTTTATTAACGTTGGATCAACTGTTTTAATTCGACTGTACACTGTATTTAAAATTTGTTTTTCATTTTTTTCATTGACTTCTATAGGCTTCATTCCAATTGTATTATGTTTTGAATTATTATAATCATTTACAATTTTTGGTAAAATTTTTAACCACTTATAACTACCTTGTAAATTAAATTCTTTCCACATCTTATGTTTAAGCGTTCGAATTACACGTTCCACAATTGCTGCTTTTTTTTCACTAAACGTACTATAATGATTAATTTTATATTTTTGCATCATTTTCATAAAAAACTTATTATAAAATTCAGTTCCATGATCCGTTTGAAGATTTAATGGTGGTGTTATTTTTAATTTCTTAAAAATACTTTCAAACACCTTACTGACTTCAGGACCAGATTTAGATTTTAATGGTAACGCCCACACAAATTTAGAAAAACAATTTATTACTACTAAAATATACTTATAACCAGGATTTTCATCTTGGAAATTTTGCATATCAGCTAGATCCGCTTGCCAAAAATCGTTTAAAGATTTTAAAATGTACTTTCTTCTTGGAAAATTTATTCTTGCTAATTTATGAATTTCATTTACAATTTCTTTTCTCTCCACTTCATACGAGTTTTTTTTAATTTTCATTCTATCACTTTAGCTTCTTTTAATTCTTCAATAATGGAATTAATTTCATTCCTATGTGCATTATTTCCAGCTGATTCTGAAGCTAACAATAATCTTAATCTATCGACCAATTCATTAATTGAATTCCAATAAATATAATCTATTTTATTATTATTAACTTCCATAAACAGACCTTTTCCACTACTACTATTACTACTACTGTTGCTACTAATAGAGGGTCCAATAATATATTTATATTTTTTCGTTTTATTACCATCTATTTGTTGATTGGCATTATAATGTCGTCGGCAGGCATTTGTTTTATTCACAATTTGTAAATAATTTTGTCTATCATCCGTTGTGTAATCCAGTGGATTCTTTTTAAATAACAACTCGTACAAACCTTTTGTTCCTTTATATCTTTTATTTTTTATTAGTACGTCTTTACCATCAAAATCTAAACTTGAGTCGCCAATAAAAAGTTTTTCACTAGGAGGATCAAGTCTTACACCGTATTTATGATCATATTCTTTATTTTTTTCATCTTTATACATATCATGAAGATATTTTCTAGGTAGTGCATCATATTGTTCTAAATAATCAATATATGATTTTTCTAATACATTTTTCTTATGAATCCTGTCATTAGAAATTTCTGAAGAAAATGGTGATGCAATTGGACTTTGTTCATCAATATGATCATCATTATCATAATCATCATCATCATCATCATCAATATCATCAAAATCATTATCATCATTTTTATCAATTTCAGAAAATGTTGGTAGAGAACTTAATCGTTTCTTAATTACTGGTTTTCTTTTTAGGAGTAGTTTTTTTCGTTTTAAAAAAGTTTTAGGTGTAACCATAGTTTCATCCTCCTCCTTTATTTTTGTGTTATTGCTAGCAGTAGGTTTTTCGTTCAATTTATTTTCTATGTTTCTCAAATGTTTTGTAATTGGATTAAACATAGTTTCCTGTTCCATTTCACCATAACGTAAAAGATTTAATTTATTTCGTATAGTTTTTCGTTTTTTGATGAGTCTTGTCTTCAGTTCTTGTTCATTCATCTTTCTAATATGATGCGATGTTGGAGATTAGGTTACTTATATATGCTATCTGATGAGGTACCTGATGAGGTCTGATGAGGTGTCTGATGAGGTATCTGATGAGGTCTGATGAGGTACCTGATGAGGTCTGATGAGGTCTGATGAGGTCTAATGAGGTATCTGCGCTTTATTGATCACCCTTTATATCCTTTATATATAAATCAAAACCCTTTCTATATCTTCCATTATTTACTTTATAATTTTTAAATATTGATAAAAATTGAAAAGAATTATCATCTTGTTTTCCTCCTCCTTCCCAACATAAAAAACAAATTTTTTTAAATTTATCAAAATTCATATCAACATTAACATGATCTCTATGAATGAGACTTAAATTTTTATCATCTTGCTTAAAAACAATTAAAACATTGGCATTATCTCTTAGCAAATGTTTAGGAATTTTTGCATAAGTTTGGGTAAGATAAAAACAATCGACTTGACTGTGTCTTCCCATACTGAAATATGCTTGAATTAAAGCACCTGCTTTTTTTTCGGTTGAAACATCATCAAATATAAAGATTGAGTTAGGTTTAACCTTTGAAGGGTGTTCTATGTTTTCACCTGCTGTATCGTACGCATAATAACCTATACCTTTTAGTGGTTTCAACAGTTCCTCTAGATATCTGTACTTATCTTGTTTGAGCGATTTTGAATATATATAAACATTTTCAAATTTCAATCCATTTTCGTGTTCAATCAGATTTATCATAACGTTAGTTTTACCACACTCTGACGGTCCTACTAAAATACAGCGTATTGTGGATGGAAACAGTTCTCCATGCTTTTTAAAATTACTCTTCTTATTTAAACTTAAACTTTTATCTTCAATTTTAAGTGTTGTCTTTTGTTTAATTAATTTCATTTTTAACGTCTTACTTAATCTGCTTGAGCGTTAGTAGTAGTAGACGTCCATACTAGTACGGAGGTATGAAGAATTATAGTGGCAAAGGTCTTTTAAATAAAGTTATAAATAACTTACCGTTTGAACTTCATATACCTACCTATCGTTTTTGTGGACCAGGTACTAAATTAAAGAAACGATTAGCACGTGGTGATACCGGGATTAATCCGTTGGATGACGCTTGTCGTGAACATGATATAGCCTATTCAGAAACTAAAGACGATTTATATAGTAGACATAAAGCAGATGAGGTGTTAGCTGCAAAAGCGTTTAAAAGATTTCGTTCAAAGGACGCTAGTATCGGTGAAAAAATGGCAGCATTAGGTATAGTTGGTGCTATGAAGACAAAAGTGAAATTGGGTATGGGTTTATCATCACCAAAAATTAAAAACAAATATCAACATTTATTAATGAAAATAAAATCAAACATTACAATGACATTAAAAAATGTTGAAAAATGTATAGATTTACTAAAAGAAAATAAAGCAATATCATCATCATCAAAGACGAAACCAAAAACTAAAAAGAAAAAATTAATAATAGATAATACTACGAAGGATACACCACAAATGATTGAAATTAAAAGAAAAAGAGCAAACAAAAATATATCAATGGAAATTGATAGTGATGATAATATTGATGATAACATTAAAGAAACAACAGTACCTTCAAGAAAACGAAAATTGCAAAATTTAAATGTAATAGATGATCTTATTTTAAACAAAAAAACTAAAACTTTTGATTTTAATGAACCTCTTAATACATCAAAATCACAAAAACGAAAAATGTCTGATTTTGATAATGAAATTTTTCCTAAAAAACTTAAACAAATTTAAAAATCAAGTATAATAAATATTAACATCATTAGCAAGAGAACCTTTGTAAGGTGTAGACTTCATTATGGTAAAATATAATAATGATGGTGATGGTGGTAGAAAAAGAAAGAAAAAAAGTAAAACCAAGAGATCAACAAAGACAAAAGTTAAAAAATCAAATAAAAAAAAGTTGTGTTTATCGAAAGCAATCTCAAAAATTAAAGAGAAAGTTTTAAAAATGAAACCCAACACATTGAGTGAGGCAGTACAAGTCGCACTGAAAAGGGCTAAAAAATTAAAACAAAGAATTAAACCATCAAGAGTGATAAAAATTCCAAAGCATGGTGGTATTTTACCCTTAATTCCTATTTTTGCCGGTTTAAGTGCATTAGGTGCACTTAGTGGAGGTGCAGCTGGTATTGCAAAAGCTGTTAATGATGTACGATCAGCGAAGGAACAATTAAAGGAGTCTGAAAGACATAATAAAATGATGGAAGCTATCAGTATGGGAAAAGGACTTTATTTAGGACCCTATAAAAAAGGAATGGGTCTTTTTTTAGGCATGAAAAACAACCAAAATTAAATATTATACCTAATAATCGTGCACTTAGCAATGAAGATTTGATAATATACGCAACCAAAATTTTTAAAATACCATATTTTCGTGGAGTTTTTATGCGAAATAATTTACCAAAAAAACCTCGAAAGAACGAATGTGGAATAGTCAATTTAGATGGTATTGAAGGTCCTGGAACACATTGGGTTGCTTATAAAACAATTAAAAATAATAATATTACCACCATAGAATATTTTGATAGTTTTGGAAATCTACGACCACCAATAGAACTTCAAAAATATTTTCAATTTGCTAACGAGAATCATGTTAAAATAATTTATAATCATAAAATACATCAAACATATAGTACAGTAAATTGTGGTAAAAAGTGTATCTTATTTTTATTGAATAAATACGAGTAAAACAATAACGATTTCTTCAGTTAACCATACCCCTTTCACCAGCTTAGATACAATGGCGGCTTCTTATAGTATTAATTTATTTGATAGATCGTCAAGATTGACTGCAGACTACTATCCACCAATAGTTTTAGATCAGAAAAAAACGTACGTTTTGGGTTTAATAAATTTTGTTGCATTTAATTCAATACCGAACGTCGATGAACAAAATAATAAGTTTCATATTGGACCACATGAAATAATAATAGATACAGGTTCTTATGAAATTAAAAATATTGAAGCGTATATCTATGAACGAATAAAATTCCTTAATCTTGAAATTGAAGAATATAATAAAACAGAACAAAATGAACTGAACCAATCTAAACAACAACAGCAACAACAACAAAAACAACAAAAACAACAATCATTAATATTCCAAGAAACAACAAAACCAGTAAAGGTAATAGGATCTAACAAAGCTAAGAAGAAGGAACTTATTGCATTAGTATTAAGAGCAAATTTAAATACGTTAAATTATGAAATTAAAAGTAATTTTCCAATCTACTTCGATAAAAACAATTCGATAGGTTCAATGTTTGGTTTTGATAAAAAAATATTACATCCAAATAAAACACATATTTCCGATCGTCCAGTTAACGTATTTGATTTAAATGCAATTTGTATTAATTGTAATCTGATTACAAACTCTTACAGTGGAAGTAAACCAGGTCATATCATACATATGTTTTATCCATTAGCTGCACCAGGTTACCGAATTGTGGAGAATATTAAGAATGTCATTTATTTACCAATTAATTCACATTATATTGACAAAATTATCATTGAAATACAGGATCAAAATGGAAAACTAATCAATTTCAGAAATGAAATGGTGTCGGTCGGACTACATTTGAAAGAGTTGAATTTGTGAAAAAATGGTTTTTCAATATTCTTTAGTTAATCCAACAATAAAAACAAGTACTAGTAATTTAGATAAAATAAATCATAGTGTGCAAAATAGTAACAGTCGTCAAAAGTTCGTGAAAGACTTAACACCACAAAATAAACAATTTTTAATTGCCTTAGGATTTAAAGTGCTTCAGAGAAAAAGAAAAAATGAATTTTAACGTATTGAATGTTAACGAAAGTGTCTACAATGATAATTCAATAACAAATTGTGAACTACATAGTCATCCACCCTATGCAAATACAACATTAAATAATTCTGATGAAATTCGTATTCCAATCCAAACGCAAGATATCTACACTTTACCCTCTCAAAGTTTACTTTATATTGAGGGTAAACTTTTGAATTCAACTGATTCAAAAGCTAGTGCTACGTTACATTTAATAAATAATGGTATTTTATTTTTATTTGATGAAATCAGGTATGAAATCGGTGGATCGGTAATTGATAGAGTACGTAATCCTGGTATCACATCCACAATCAAAGGTTACAATTCATTTACAAATAATCAATGTATCAAACTTAATAATGCTGGTTGGGATAATAATACTAATCCGAAGATTACTGATGCAGCTGGTAATTTTAATGTTTGTATACCACTTAAAATTATACTTGGATTTTGTGAGGATTTTAAGAAAATTATTATAAATATACGTCAAGAATTGGTTCTAATACGAAGTTCAGGAGATTTAAATGGAGCAATTAGTACGAAAGATGATAATACTGAAACACCATCAATACAACTTTTAAAAATATTATGGAAAATACCGCATGTACAAGTAGCTGATGTTGAAAAATTACAACTCATGAAATACATCGAGAATGGTAAAGATCTTGAAGCGGCATTTAGAACTTGGGAGTTGCATGAATTTCCAATTTTACAAGAAACTACAAAACACACATGGAACGTAAAAGCAACAAGTCAAATGGAAAAACCTCGCTATGTAATTGTTTGTTTCCAATCCGGTCGAAAAAATAATCTTAAAAAAGATATGAGTAAATTTGATCATTGCAATTTAATTAATATGAAATTGTATTTAAATTCTGAAACTTATCCCTATGATAATTTAAATTTAAATTTTGGTAAAAATCAGTACTCTATTTTATATGAAATGTATAGTAAATTTCAACAATCTTATTATAACAAAATTGATGGTGAACCATGTATAAATTTTTCAAATTTTAAGACTACCACTCCGATGTGTGTAATTGATTGTTCACGTCAAAACGAAACATTAAAATCAGGCAGCGTAGATATTAGATTAGAATTCGAAACATCAGTGAATATGACTTCCAATACTACAGCATTTTGTCTCATTATTTACGATCGTTTAATTAAATACAATCCCCTCACAAATGTTGTAAGAATATTTAAGTAATTTTTTTAAGTAACTACTTTTAGTATATTGTAAACCTTTGTACTGTGTGCACTAAAAATGAATAAAGTATCATCGATATTAATAATATTACTTTTTGTAAGTTATTTTAACTATGTAAAAAGTACTAACGAAACTTCAACACCACCATCATCATCATCATCATGTGATTCTTACAAAGAACAAATTGAAATTTTACAAACTGAAATAAATACCCTTTATAATACATCTTTAAATCTTTACAAAGAATATAATTTAAATTTGGAAGAATGCAACGATTTGTATACAAACGAACTAGACGCTCATGATGAATTGATGGATTCATTAGAACTATGTCAAAATAGTTTAAAAAATTCAAGCCAAGATGTAGTTCATACACAAAAAAATCAACTTATACGTGAACAAATTGAATTAAATGCACAAATACAAGGATTAAATAGGTCACTACGAATGAAAGAAGAAAAACTTCTCGCTTCATATGATTTAATTAATGAATACAAAACCAATTCCACAGAAGCAAAAAATCAGATAAACGAGTTAAGTATTGATATACGTATGATAGATGCTGATTTAACAAGTTGTAATAAAAAATTATCAAATGTAACAGCTCAAGTACTTCAAGAATTTAAAAAAAATGATGACTTCGAAGAAGGAATTACAGATTGTCTTGAGAGAGAAAATCAATGTATAAGTAAACGTCGTAAATGTAATCAATTTTTAAATAATTGTAGAAGAACAAGAGTAAAAAATACTTCAAACTAAATATTATCTAATTAAAAAATAAAGATTATTATAAAAAAACTGTGTTTTTTAAATAACAAAAAAACCTCAATCTCCTTGAAAAATTGTAAAAGTTGGGAACCTTTAAAAATTGTAACAACATATAAATTAAAAAAATAAAAAGCGCACGCAAGATGCTAATTTTATTAGTAAAGTGTATCAACATATAAATTAAAAAAACCTTAATCTCCCTGAAAATATTGATTAATTACTAAAAGTGTTGATTTATTCAGAACCTTTAAAAATATTAATAACATATAAATTTTAAAAAATGAAAAAAAGAGCATGCAAGATGTTAATTTTATTAGTAAAGTGTTGATTTATTTGGAACCATTAAAAATGGTATTAACATATAAATTAAAAAAAAAAAAAACGAAAAAGCGTATATTAATTACTAATAATTGTATTGGCGCGCCGAGAACTAATTATACATAATAACGTCATATCCTATTTTTTTTATATCCTAGAAAACTTGACGCCTCATAATTCACACATGTCGTGCAACAAAGTAATATGATAATTTTATTACCTCAGCAAAATGAACAAAAAACCGCAAGTCCAGCAATGACAGAGCGAGTCCGTAAAGTATAAAAAACGGAGCGTACGTACCGTAATCGTAGTCGCGTCGTAAAGTAGCGATTGATTTCTATGTTGTACTTCAGCCGATACCAAAAAATAAAAAATAACCCTAAAAAATTAAAGAAGCCTAAAATGTAAGTAAATCTCTAACTTTTGATTTGTTAAATTAAGTCAGAAATTTATTTTTAGCAAAAATACAACAAATTTTCGAAGGAAAAAAGTATGTGTGGGAAAATATTGTGAATTTTAAGCATTTATCATTAAATTTTTTAGCCTTGGTCAACATTCCGAAAATTTGTAGTATTACTATGTGTTTCATTACTTTGTCTTCTAGTACCCAACAATAAATAAACAGATTTTTTATCTTGTGTGTGTTTGATATATGTTCCTTAAGAGTTTAGTTTACGAATCAAGACAACTTTGGTTGCCTATTTTATGAATCAAGACAACTTTATAAACATTAAAATTAGTAACGAGTTTTTTTTTGCGTTTAAGCTAATTATTCAAGTTATATCCTCAAAAGTGTAGTTTTCTTTTCAAGCCCAACTAGCTCAGTGGTAGAGCAGGAGACTTTTATCTCATGGTCGTAGGTTCGATTCCTACGTTGGGTCAACTTATAGCACGTTTCGGAGCAAATCTATAGTCCTATACGGTAACTATCTATATTCACCCTATCTGTATTTACCAAAAGGTCGATTTCCGTAATGTTATATAGATTTGCGCGGCACGTGCTATAAGTTTTTTTACAATTACGCGAACGTGAAGTTATTGCGCGCCAAAACTTGCCGCCGCAACCCAACACTCAACAACTTTGGTTGCCTACACGATCAAGCAAGCCTAAGCTAGCCTTTTTTTTACCCGCCGCCTCAAATTGCACCAATCACAGAGCTCCATTTCTAAAATTCAAATTTGAAAATCCAAATTCAACCAATCAGCACCGAGTTAGAAATTCAAATTCGACCAATCACAGACCTCCATTTCAAAAATTCAAATTTGAAAATTCAAATTCAACCAATCAGAGACTTGCGGCGCCGAGTTATAACGGTCAAATCAGAACCAAAACCGTTAAAATCACTTAAACCACGCCCACTCAACTTCGAGCCAAATTCAAATTCAACCAATCACAGAGCTCCATTTCAAAAATTCAAATTTGAAAATTCAAATTCAACCAATCAGAGACTTTCCCGCCAAAAGTAACGGTTTGTGTCACCGGAGCCCGCCAGCTTAACTACTAATGGGAACCCTGTATATTTATTTATTTTTTGCATAGTAAATGAAATTAACTATTGGCGGTTTTACTTTAGGCGCAAATACGGTTTTGTGCATTTTAAATTAGGCCATTTAGCTGTTATGCGCTTTTACTTTAGACGCAAATATGGTTTTATGCATTTTTAAATTAGGCGGATTAGCTGTTATACGCATTTGCTTTAGGCGCAAATACGGTTTCGTGCATTTTTAAATTAGGCCGTTTAGCTGTTATGCGCTTTTACTTTAGGTGCAAATACGGTTTTGTGCTTTTTTATATTAGGCCTTTTAGCTGTTATACACTTTTGCATTAGGCGCAAATACGTTAGGCTACAATACTTTAGGCTACTATATAGCGCACCACTCCATTTGACAAACTAATGCTCAAGAGTACTTCTCATAGAAGTGAGACTTCAAAAGGCTTTAGTAACTGAAGAAAAACAGTCACGGTGTCAAAAATTTTCCTGGTTTGTTGAGAATATGAAGAAGTTAAAGACAACTTAAAAAAACAAAAACGTAGCGAATTATCTTTTAGAAAACTTTTGAAACTAAAAAAAATATTAGTATAAAAGAACATCTATTATCCAGAGATAAACATAACAACGAAGGTTTATGGAAAATGTTAAGGTCTTGCGTGCCTTGGAAGCAGGTGCAATGCTAGACATATGGGAAGAATTAGAGATTTTCAAATTCAGTTCAGCTAGCAATAATTTAATTAATATAAATTTTGCTGAAAACCATGTTTCAGTTTTTGAAATGCTACCTGATAATTTGAAAAAACATATAATGTTGCATACATAATAATTTAGCAACTGCTTAAGCTCTCTGGTTTATCCCTCGTGACAATATAGATGGCATTGTACTCTGTTGTCTTGGGTTGGGCACGACAGGACATTTTTCATCTTTTCCTGTTTGGTTCTGACAGCCGCGTAGTAAACAAGTTCGTTAATTTTTTTTTTTTTAATTTTCAAAGCCAAAAAAATGCAGTGATTCCTCACCTGTTTTTAATTTTAACTTTATTTGTAAGTTAAGACATATTAACGTGATTTTAAAGTCGTATACATCGAATCTTATTTTTAGATGTTAAGGGTCATTTATGTTACTCGCTCCGCGCACCGATTTAAAAACTAAATACTCAATTTAAATAAATAATAACAATATACACAGTATTACATAATAATTGAAAACTATTGTACATATTATTTATGTTTATGTGTTTTTTTTTGTTGCTGCTTTTAAATTGGGGAACTTTTGTTCAAAAATAACGTTTCGTACCTCACGAATAACTTATTAAAGAAATTTTTCTCTGGCATGTTTATGGTACCAATCGATTCGGGAGAATCTTATAAGTGCGAAACTTTTAAGCGCGAAGGTTGATAAGAGCGAAGTGTTATAAAAGCGAAGACCTTTAAGCGCGAAACATAATAAGTGCGAAACCTTAACAAGCGAAACATTTAAGAGCGAAGTTTTATAAGCGCGAAACTTATAGGAGCGAAACCTTTAAGCGCGACACCTTATACGCGCGAAACCTTTAAGCGCGAAGACCTCTAAGCGCGAAACCTTTAAGCGCGAAGACCTCTAAGCGCGAAGGCCTCTAAGCGCGAAGACCTCTAATCGCGAAGACCTTTAAGCGCGAAAATCTCTTAGCGCGTAAGGATACATACTACAAACTATAACCAATTTATTCTGCTTCAATATGAAAATAATTTAGTTAGATATTGCTAGTATAAAACAAAAACATTTATTTAAATGAAAAAATCAACAGTAAAAAATTAACAAAATAATAACTTTTTCTAATATTTAAGTTATTTCTCGGCGCGAAAATAAATCAATATCCTAACTAAGAAACTATATACCGGGTTCACTGAAAATGACAGTAAATTATTAAATTAATTTTCTCGTTTTTTAGAAATTATTTTTTTTATAATTTTGGCATGATAGTGTGGCTCCTCTCTATTTGTTTGGAGGATATTTTCCGATTAAACTATTAAATCAGTTAGTCCCATATAATAATCATGCTCGTTTAAAATTTAAAATATGAAAGTCAATAATTTACAAATCTAGTGGAAATAAATTAGGAAAAAAATTAAATTCATTCAATAGTTATGAATTTTTATATAAATTATGTCATTCTGAGAAATAAATAAAGGTTTATAATAAAAAATTCATATTTCGCTTAATACATAACAAAAACGTAAAGCGTAAAGATAAATAATTAAATTTTTCTCAAATTTATTTTTTTTTAAAGAACATTATTTTAAAATTGTGATTTTTTGAGTTTTTGGAGTATAAAGGTTAACAGCTAACAGACTCCCCGCATTTCGTTTGAACTTATTTTTTAATTATACAGGGTGTCCAGATATTAAGCGGCAAAATTTTAGGAGGTGATCTACAACTAATTTCAAGAAAAAAACTTCCTATAAACATATGTCCGATTTCGCTTCCTAATGGAGCTACGTTCAATAAAGATGATGACAATAAAGAAGTTTTAGCTTGTTTATTAAAAAACGGTTTATTGTAGAGGTTTCAAATTTGGTAAGAATCTTATTAGTACACTTCAGATACGATATCGTGATTTTTTTCTGATTTTTTGCAAGCTATTAAACGATAGTTCTGAGAAGGGTTGGAGTTAACATTATTGTTAACTGTTTTATGGTTAACTTAAAATTATTATTTTTTCTCATTATATTGTTCCATTTTCAATTCTGAACAAAAAAGGTACTCTTATACCAACTCTGTAGAGGGCACCGTTATCGAGAAAATTAAGCTAAACACCCACATTCTGGAATAAATGCCTTCTTTTTACAATTTTGCTAATTGTCAAACGAAAGTGTAGAACCCAAAAGTGTCAAACTGCTATATTATCGAATCGCATATCCGAAATTCGCTTACGGCAAAAGTGTAAAGATTTTATTTATCAAAATTGATTCCGTTCAGTAAATATAAACATATATTTAAAAAATAAAGTTTAACTTATTGTTTAGAAACATTGATCTATATATTATTCATTATTATTATTTATTTATTATTATAAAATAATTAATTGTTATTTAATTCCATAAATATTGTATTGTGAAAAATTTACTTAGCGTGCGCGCACGCTCATGTAAAATGTTAAGGCACACCCGTCGAAAGATTAAAAGAAACCAATGAAGAGCATCGAAGTAATCACCACCCTGTATGCAATAGTATGTTATTCAACGAGCGAGGAAGATCGCCATTATTCACGAAAAATGAAATTGCGTAACAGTTTGAGTGAATAATGGCTATTTTCTCGCGAGTAGAATACTATACTTTTTCCACGACCATTTTATTTTAAAGCGGTTTTAGGTTATTTTTTGAATTTTTGACATTTCTATAAGCATGCGCCACCTCTATATTGCAATGTGAATTAAAAAGCCGTGTAGGAATAAAAATGCGGCTTTCTGATTGGTCCAAAATTCGTGTGGGAATGTAAAACCGTGGTGGAAAGATAGGGTATGTTGATAATGTATAGCATTACTTTTCGGAAAACAAACAAATAATATACGTATTATTCAATGGTCGTAGAAATTTTTTTTTTCTATTTTGCGTCGTTAAGGAAGCTATAAAAGCACTCCAAACTATATATTATTGCACCGTTTTAAGTGCGTTAAGGGGTTATACAGGGTGGTCGAGATAAAGTGAATAGTCGAAATATCTCCAAAAGTAAGAGTTTTAGAAAAAAACGTTTCAAATAAAAATGATTTGGTCTTAAAGGGGCCACAGAATAAGAACAGTCAGTTTTCACCTGGAGGACTTCTTCATGGTCATTCTTACCCTAACTCAGTTTTTTCAAATGGAAACCCATATTTTTTTCATTTGAATCTGAATCCAGCAAAAAAAGAAGAAATTATTGTCTAAAGGATTCTTCTTATTAGCCTTTAGTTTTAGCACAATTTGTGTCTTAAGTTTTCCTACTTCTATTCTTATGCCTTGCACTGGCGAATAACCGAATGATCTGATGCATTTTTATTATTACCCGTTAGTTCTAACAATTTAAAAAGTTTGGATTTTTTTGATATTTTGAATTATAATTATTCGTATAAAGTTAGAATTAACGGCTGAAAATAAAAATGCATCAGACAATTTTGTTGTTTCATAACCTGAGTTAGAATGAACATGAAGAAGTTCTTCACATTAAAAATAACTGTCTCGATTCTTTGTTAGTAACAAACATTAAATTAAAAAATGTATTTCGTGATTTTTTATAAAAATTGTTAATTTTATGCTCATAATTTTTTTTAATTATTTGGGAGGATAATTGGTCAGGTGGTCGCGAATTTTGGAACTTGTTCTTCTTGTAATTGCATATTTAATATTGTAATAAATAACAATAAAAAATGTATTAAACCAGATATTCGCAAATGTAAGGAATAAGCCAAAAAGTAGAAAAACTTAAGACACAAATTGTGCTAAAACTAAAGGCTAAAAAGAAAAATGCTTTAGACAATAATTTCTTCTTTTTTTTGCTGGATTCAGATTCAAATAAAAAATATATGGGTTTCCATTTGAAAAAACTGAGTTAGGGTTAGAATGGCCATAAAGAAGTCCTCCAGGTGAAAACTGACTGTTCTCATTCTGTGGCCCCTTTAAGACCAAATCATTTTTATTTGAAACGTTTTTTTCTAAAACTCTTACTTTTGGAGATATTTCGACTATTCACTTTATCTCGACCACCCTGTATACCTTTTTGTTTTTTTTCAAAAATTCGAATAAAATTTTTATGGCTTTATCTTGTAACACAACTCCCTTAAAACATTTACCCGAATTTCCATAGAGATCTGAACAATAGATCGAAAGAGACATACATACACTCAACTTCAAACTTTAAACGCAATTATCTTGAAATGGTGTTTTCCAAAAGTGCCTTTGCTGTGACCGCGATTGCCCAAGAACTATTTGACCGATTTTCTTAAATTTTTTTTTAAATTGTTCGTAATTATTGTGCTCAGTACTTGAACGATTCCTTTTTTATGTCTCAATTTTTATTTCGCAGATAATAAATTATATACAAAATTTTTAGAGCTTAAATAATTGAGATTTTGGAAAAAAACGTTCCTGTATGCATAAAAAACCGTATATTTATTGAAATAATCGTTCAAGTACTAGAAATGTCCCTATACTAATAACATTTTTTGAATTCAGTTGACCTACTGGACTTCCATCGTGGTCACCGCAAGCCGCTTAAGAAAAAAAGGGTTTCGAGGAAAGGGCCATAACTCCGCAAATGCTTGATATTTTTCAAAAAACTAACGCTTGTTTTTCTTGTCTAAGAATGTATTATTTAAGAAATATAACTTTCATGTAGTAAAATTATTGCTACATACCTTTCAAAAAACCTGAATTTTCCTCAATTTTCTCGCTCAAAAAGGTATATAACCCCTTAAGAGCAGTGGAATTTATCGTTCTGACGTTGGTCGCACTGAAGTTTGTTCATTTTAAAATGTCAGTTGCCAAGCGATTTGTACGTTATTTGTGGTTATTTGTCGATTTGACAAACTTGACATTAGAACTGCCAACTACCACAAAAATTACTAAAATTAAAATCTACGATATTTTATTTTAAATAGGTAAAAAGGCGCAAAATAGAAAAAATGGTATAAGAAACTCGTTTCATAAGTCGATAGTAGCACTTGATTATTAAAATACACGCCGCTTCGCGGCTCTTATTTTAAAATTGAACGCGTGCTACAATTTGCGACTTATGAAACTCGTTTTTTTAATATAATATTTCTACCTAAATTAAATTTTGACCTTGCCTATTAAAATTAACCAAGGATAACCCTCTGGATAATTAAATTATTGATTATTCATTTTATTTTATTAGTCTGATTATTAAATTAAAATAATTAGTACAGTGTGAAGTGCCATATTATTCTTTTGAAGGTGGTGAATCAGATATAGCGAATTTAGAGGATGAGCTAAGTGAAAACGCAGATAATTACAATCCAACTTTTCATGGAAAGAATAACTTTGCTTGGTCTGCAGAAACAAAATTTAGATCAAAAACAAGGCAACATATTATTCAAGAGCGTCCGGGTTTACGAGGACTTGCACGTCTTTCAGAAGCTAGTCCAGAAGAGTTGTGGAAGCTACTTATTGACAACAACATATTATCCCAGATATTACGCTGGACAAATTTTCGAATTGACAAAGAAAAAACAAAATATAAAAATCAAAATCGGCCTGAATTGAAAACTCTAGATATAATAGAACTAAATGCATTTATAGGCATTCTCTTTTATACCGCAGTGTTCAAATAAAATCATGAAGAAATTAACTTGATATTTGCAACTGACGGAAGTGGCAGAGATATTTTTAGGGCTGTTATGTCCAAGGAAAGATTTGCCTTCCTCCTAAGAGTTCTCAGTTTTGACGATCCTGAAACAAGAATAGAACGAAGAAAAAAAGATCAGAGGTGGAAGTCTGTAACAGCTAACGCCTCGACTTTACACGTTAGCACGTCATTATTTGTTTGTTTTGACGTCATTGGTTTCGTTGCTAACCGAGATTGACAAAAATGGTAGTCTGTAAGCTAAAATCTCGTTAGTAACGTGTTTTTGATAACGAGTTTCAGTCGTTTGGGGGGAGGCAACCGTGTTTGAAGCGTCGTTAACGTAAATGCAAATAAATAATAATAAAAATTACTAAAAGAAAATTATAAACTTCTTGAAAGGCATATAAATACCATGGAAAAATTAGTAAATTTATTTACAAAAAAATCCTGATGAAATTACGATGTAGTATTTAATCTAGGCATACAAATAAAGATTGCAGCTTAATCATATTGTAGATAGAATACAATTTTACCATGCAGCCAAGAAGACCTATCTATTTTCATGTCTTCTTCTTAACTCTTTTTTTACGTAGCTCTAATTTCAAATGAAGGCATTGTGTGACGTGTGATCCAGCGGCATTGGAAGCATTAATGCTGAGTATCTTACAATCCACATCAAAAATCTATTAGGTTGAGGAATGATAATTATTCGCTGTTTTTTCTGGAGCAAATCGGTAAAAATTCGAACTCTTTGGGCCATGTCGTTGTATGAATAAGCTTGTGCGGGAAAATCCAGTTAATTTCCACACCTTGCCGAATTTACAGAGATGAGAAATGATCGATATTTAAGTTCTCAGCCCGTGTTCTAGACGTGCAACGTTTGTCCTCTTCCATAACCGCTAGAGGGACCTAGATAGCAAAATCTGAAGATCGACCTCTTCCTGACTTGTCGTCTAAGTTGGTATCATCAGCTTTGAAGCGAAAAAAACACTTTCGCATATCGTTCCTTCTCCGAAAAATCGTTGAAATTGAGAAATTACTTTTCACCCTTTCTGTGCTACAGCATAACTGAAGCATATAGATATGTGGTTTTGGGTGCGCATTTCAATTTTCTAACCATATTGAAGAATTATAGGTACTATGAAAAATGTCAATTTAAGCTACAAATTCAAATAACAGAACGCCGCAGCGGTTATATTAAATTGATAATTTCCTCGAACAAAACTTTATTGAATGTGAATAATTCTATGAAATAGGTATTATAAAGGCAAAACGTATTACTCGTGCATCTGGTAATCTGTAAGCTTGTAAATTAACTGGCATAATGAAGAGCTGTAGCACTTCTTTTTTAAAACTGGAACAATGCATTTACAAAGACTATATACTATATAGTTTATTGTTCTTATTAAAAATACCACTTTAAACTTTATTATTTTTTACTTCAATTAATTACATGCCAAAATCAGTTTGTGTGTTTTATTCAAAATGCGTTCAAAAACTGCTAAATCATAGACAAATTTCATAAAATAATGACGGCAACGTTGTAAGTCTAGTCGGTTGCAATTTCGTTCCGTTTCGTAAGTCGGTAGGAATTACAGACTACCAAAAACTCGTAACAAACGACTCAGCTAACGTGAAAATTTGACAACCGAGATCAACTCGTTAAGGCCGATTTATAACGTTACCTTATACCTAATACCTAATACCTGCATTCCAAGGTCAATCTAATAAATTTTTCCAATTTATAACGTTACCTAAACCCAGTGTCAATCTAATGTCATCTGTCATTTTATGATTTGAAATTGATTATTTTGTAAGCAAAAACTTTTAAAATTAATAAATATATTACGATTTTGTATAATAATGGACAAGCACAATAGTAATTTATCGGTGGCTTTGGGAACGTTAGCATTAATCTATGATGAAGAAGATGAAATGTCCAAAAACAAAAGTCGTCCGAGATTGAAAAGGAGTTTTTATACAAGACCTTTACATAGGGATAGATTTAGCAAAGGTTTCTATGTTGCATCGTTTTTGCCTATGAAAGAAAATGAACAGGAAATGTTTTATAAATATACTAGAATGTCCGTTTCCTTATTTGACGAACTCTTAGTATTGGTTACTCCGTTACTAGAAAAAAAAACAAATAAAAAGAAACTACATAAATCCAGAGCAACGTTTGTCTATAACTTTGCAGTAAGTAACGGTTGTATAATATTTTTAAAACTTCACAACAATCTTTTTTAGTTACCTCTCCCAAGGCACTTCCCTCCAAACGATATCGTGGATGTATAAAATTGGACATACAACTGTACATTGCATAATAAAGGAAACTACTTCGGCAATTTTCCAAGTTCTCAATAAAGAATATTTAAGACCACCAAGAACTGAAGAAGATTGGTTATCAATTTCAAAAGAATTTGAAGAAAATTGGCAATTTCCACATTGTATAGGGGCCATTGATGGGAAGCACATTGAAATACAAGCTCCAGCTGCAAGTGGTAGTTTATATTTTAATTACAAAAAAACATTCAGCATCCTATTATTAGCAGCATGCGATGCCAATTATATTTTTCGATTGGTGGACATAGGAGCTTATGGTTATGAAAGTGATGGGGGAGTTTTTAAAGATTCCATATTTGGGCAACAAATGGAATCTGGTACCTTAAATATACCAGAAGTTACCGTGCTACCCAACACAAACATCAATCATCCATACACTTTGGTGGCCGATGAAGCTTTCCCTTTAAAAAAATATATTTTAAGACCATATCCTGGAAGAAAGTTAGACCAAAAAGAACGTATTTTCAATTATAGACTTTCTAGAGCTCGTCGAGTTATTGAGAATGCTTTTGGCATATTAGTTAATCGATGGAGAATTTTAAAGAATTCAATAAATGCAAATGTTGAAAATGTTGATAGAATTGTTGTAGCTTGTGTGTGCTTACACAATTATTTAAAAATCAGAAACAGTAACCAGTATTCTCCTCTCGGTTTTACTGATACCGACGAAGAATTGGGAACCTGGAGAGATGAGATAACTCCTCTAAAGTCAGTTGGCAGACTCTCAGCAAACCCAGCAAGGGATAAACTATACACGATGCGAAATAATTTGCGTGACTACTTTTTTTCTGAAGGTGAATTTCCTCCACAATGGAGAATTTTACACGTTTAATTTTATATTTTATGTACACTATATTAAATAAAAGTAAATACAAAAAAAAATTGTTTTTTTAACTTTATTATAAAAATAAAAAAACTAAAAATTTATAAAATATTTATTAAAAATTATTGATTCGTTGGAGGATATGTGGAATGAAGAACTTCCATTATCTTCATTATTTTGAACTTCCTCTCTTCTTCCCGCATACCTTCCAATGAAACGCCAACAAAATTACCAAATACCGATGCGGTGGTATCCTTGCTGGAAGCCTCTGATATTCTTTTCAATGCCGTTCCCACCATACTTCTCCAATCTTCAACATCCGCTTCAGGAGGGTTCGGGGTGCTGTTCCTGGAGAAAGTTCTCGCACGCTTAGTTCCACTATATGACGTGCTTGTGGATTGAGGCGAAGGAGGCTCGGGAGTAAATATCATTTCCCGCTCCTGATCCTCTTCCAACGATTCGTTTACTACCAAGTCGTTGGTAACATTATTGTAACGTCTGAAATAGAATCTAAGTTAGAAAAAATGTTTGAATAAAATTACAGATAAATACCTTCTGGTTGAAATGTGAGGAGCCAAAAAACTTGCCTGGTCATATAAATGCCAGTTTGGCTTAGCCTCACTGCCGGATGGCAACCCATGCCTTTCCCTTGAAAACCTTTTACGGAGGTGACCAAATGTGGTTCTGCAAATTTCATCTAAAAGAAAGAAATGAATTTAAATTTGCTGTATAGTATAATTTTAAATTTTACTAACCACTGGATTCCACCCTTGTAGCAACCTCCTTCCATGCTAATTCAACTTTGCCTCTGTTTTTATAATCTTTACAAGATTTGTCATATAAATAAGGGTAAAGTTGTACCGCTTCGAGTAATTTGGCCTCAAATTCCATACTTATAAAATTATTATTAATGCAATAAAAGTAATAAAACGTTAAACACAAGCGTAAACTGCAAACAAGCGAGAAACAAACAAACGTGCTCAGCTGACAACTGACACCCAATAAGGAGATTAGTTTTGATAATTTTATGATAATTCGTTGATGGAAATGAACTACCAGCCAACTTCATACACATTTACTGCGCATGTGCACGAATACCTAATACCCAGAAGTAAAATGAATTTATTTATTAGGTCGGGAGTTTTAGATTTGAGTTATAAATGGAAGTACTGAAAACGTATAGTTGATATATTAGGTATTTTAGGTATTAGGTTTAGGTAACGTTATAAATCGGCCTTTAGGGTTACAGACTTCCACCTCAGGCAGCACCAATTTCCTTGATTTTTGACACCTTTGTAAAAATTGCCAACAATTATACACTTTAGGATCTTGTGCAACTATCGATGAAATGCTGGTAAGCTTTCGTGGCAGATGTAAGTTTCGTGTATATATGCCTAACAAGCCTGTAAATATGGTATAAAAATAATGGCTATAACATACGCTAAAACGCATTATTTCCTAAATGGATATATCTATGTTGGAAAAGATTCTGATGGACAAACTCTTTCCATGGAGAAAAACTTTTCTAAACCAACTCAGTCTGTTATACGACTCTCTGAGCCAATTTACAAAACTAATCGCAACATAACCGCTGATAATTGGTTTACGTCATTAGAACTTGTTCGCGAATTGAAAGCCAATGGGCTCACATATGTTGGTACTATAAGAAAAAACAAAAAAGATATTCCTAAAGAATTTCAACCCAATAAGAATCGGGCTGTTCAATCTACATTATATGGTTTTACTGACGGAATTACTTTGGTATTTCACGTTCCAAAAAAAAATAAAGCAGTAATGCTAGTAAGTTCTATGAATCACACCAAATGTACACAAAAAACCCGAAGTTATTATTTATTATAACTTAACAAAGGGCGGTGTTGATGCTCTCGACGAGAAATGTGCCATTTATTGTACATGGCGTAGAACCAGGAGGTGGCCTTTGGCAATATTTTATAGAATTTTAGATATAAGTGGTGTAAATGCGTATGTACTTCATGATGAATGTAAGAACAATCCAAAAATGGAAAGAAGTAACTTTTTAAAGTCTCTTGCTAAAGAACTTGTAACGCCTGAGATGAAACGTCGATTGGATAATACCCAGACGAAGCAAGAAATAAAAATTAAGATTAGAAGGATTCTAAAAATTCAAGAAGTTGAAGTTAATCCTACATTGAAACTTGAAAAGCGAAAAAATTGTTATATTTGCCCATATCAAAAGAGTAGAAAAGCATCTCACGGCCATCGTCCCGAAATGGTTAAAGAAATGCATAAAACATAGGAAACAATGCTAATAATTATCACTTTACAGGACAGTTCAAAGTAATGCCTAAGATTAAATTTAAAATTTATTATTAACAATTATTAAAAATGGAATTACTATTTAATATTACTTAATTATTATTTTTTTATAAAGTAGTTTATTTTTAATCAAATTTATGTTTACACTTTCGTTTTAATAAATGTTAAAGTCCCATTCAACGAAACAACATGTGCCTTAAACAGACATTGTAAGGACAAATAAAAAAATAAAATACAATTTACTTTGCTTTTTCGAATTTTAAAATAAAATTATTTGAGGTTTATTTATTAATTCTCTGCAGTTCACTACTTGAGTAACCACGTCTTTTGCGATTTTTCTGATTTAACTATACAAGGTGTCCCGTTATTCTACCGACAACGTTTAACTGAAGATTCCTCACCTCAAAATAAGTCGATATGACCCTACTTATCTATTACCAAAAGTGAACCCCCGAGGAGTTACAAGCTTTTGAAGTTGAACTAAAAAAATAAATTTTTCTTTATTGCAACCAAACCAATGAAGATGTTATGACGAAATTTGGTGTACTTGAGTTTTTATAAGAAACGCGCACTTTGTAAAAAATTAAACAAAATTTAACATCTGCAAAGAGTTTAAATGGAAGAGAATGGGTATAAACTTCATTATAAGTTTTTAGTCTCTTAAGATATTAACATTAAAGTTACCAATTCCCATTTAATCATTCAATTGTAAGATTTTTTGTCTCTTATGTCTTCCAAATAAATTATGCCGTTCTTGCAGAAAATGAGAAAAATAAAACTAGTGCAAAACAGCAAAGTTAGGCAACACAAAGTACTTTTTCCTATTGTTTCAATATTAAGTCGCCCTTCGAAACCAAAACCATAGTAAGAACATTGATGTCATAATAGATAATACAGTAACTTTTAATTTACAAAAATTACTTATAAAATGGATGCAATCAATTCATTTAATGAATATGCCGACATGCACCTAGTATTCAGTGAATGTCACAGTAATGGTAGAGCTGCTGCTAAAAGATATGCTGAGAAGTATCCAAATCGTCAAACTCCTCACCATACAACATTTGCTAACTTAGATCGTCGTTTGCGTGAATATGGTTAACTGGAAACTGATCGTAGAAATGTAGGGCGCCCACGAACAATAAGAACAGTAGAGGCAGAAGAACAAATATTGGGATCTATGGAGGAGAATCGCAGAGTAAGAGTAAGAGAGATTTCTACGCAATTACAAATTCAAAAAAATGCCGTATACAGAACACTTCAAGAACAGTTACTTCATCCATACCATTTTCGCAAAGTTCAAGAATTGCTGCCGATTGATTTGAACAATAGATTGTTATTTTGCCAATGGTTCAAACGCAAATACGACCAAAATCCAAATATGGCCAGAATAATTTTGTTTACTGACGAATCTTGCTTCTCATGAAGCGGAATGATTAATTTGCATAATTTGCATAGCTGGTCGGATGAAAATCCCCATGAGAAAATTGTAGCCAATGATCAAAGGCAGTTTTCCATCAACCTGTGGGCAGGTATAATCGACAATCATATTATAGGGCCATTTGAATTACCACCAAGAGTAAATGGTGTGTCGTATTTAGATTTTCTAAGAAATAATAATCTTACTGGACTACTAGAAGAAGTACCCCTTGCCATCAGAGCACAGATGTGGTTTATGCAAGACGGAGCCCCCCCTCATTTTTCAATAAATGTGAGAAATTATTTAAATGAAAAATTTCCTTGCCGGTGGATTGGTCGGGGTGCTGATGCTCCAGTCACTTGGCCACCGCGATCACCGTATCTAAATCCTCTAGATTTGTCTTTTTGGGGTTGTTTAAAAGATACAGTTTACAGTACTCCAGTAGAAAGCAGAGAAGATCTTTGGGTACGAATCGTCAACGCAACCAATGAGATACGTGAAATCCCAAACTTCTTTGAATCTATTCGATTTTCATTTTTGTGCCGTATTAATTCTTGTATTCGTTCAGAGGGCACTCACGTTGAACATGCACTTAATTTATTACAATAATTTTTTTAATAAAACTGTTAAATTAATTCTTCTTCATTTGTTTTATTTTAAATTAATACCGTTTAAACTTGTAAACTTTAACAATACGTTAGATATTCTCCAAAAAATTAAAATTTAAGTTTATGCAACTTCACTTACATAATGTGAAGTTATTAATTAAATTAGTCTTTCACCGAATTTCTTTTTTACATTTTTCGCAGGAACGGCATAATTTTTTTGGAAGACGTAAGAGACAAAAAATCTTACAATTGAATGATTAAATGGGAATTGGTAATTACCATTAAAATTTTAATGTTAATATCTTAAGAGACTAAAAACTTATAAGGAGGTTTATGCCCATCCTCTTCAATTTAAACCCTTTGCGGATATTGAATTTTGTCTAATTTTTTACAAAGTGCGCTTTTCTTATAAAAACTCATGTACGCCAAATTTCGTCATAAAATCTTCATTGGTTTGGACGCAATAAAGAAAAATGTATTTTTTTAGTTCAACTTCAAAAGCTTATAACTCCTCAGATGTTCACTTTTGGTAATAGATAAGTAGGGTCATATCGACTTATTTTGAGGTGAGGAATCTTCAGTTAAACGTTGTCGGTCGAATAACGGGACACCTTGTATACAACTTTGACTTTTCACATTGGTACATTCTTTGATTTATTGATTATTACAACGGTTCTTTTTTACGTTTTTGTGATTAATTTGTTAACTTAATCTCTTAAAATGGCACGTTTGTCAGAAACGGAGAGGATCGAAATTCTTATGATGGTAGGCTATGGGGACAAAATTCGAAGTCAAGAAGAAGTTCGTATTTTGTTTAACCAAAAGTATCCGGAGAGATTTCCAATAACTCAGTCCAAAGTAAGTAGGATTGTTACCAAATTCCATGAAGTGGGCCATGTACGCAATATTCCAAAAGCTGGACGTCCACAAATTGATGAAGACATTCAATTACAAATATTGTTGGAACTTGAAGAAGATCCGAATAAGTCCACTAGGCAATTAGCATTAGATAATAATGTTAGTCAGTCAGCTGTCGTAAAAGTTTAAAAAAAAAGCAAAGATTCATCCATACAAAATTCAACTTGTTCATGAGTTAGCGGAAGACGATTTTGATTGGAGGTTGGAATTTTGTGAAGACCTTATGGAAAATGCATTGCCGAACCCCACCTTCTATTCAATGTACTTTGGTCAGGTACGTCGTTATTTAATAAAATTACCTATTGTTATTTAAAATTTTCTAAAATATTTTGTTTTTTTAGATGAGGCTACTTTTTGTCTTAATGGTACAGTGAACCGTCATAATAGCCGATATTGGGCTCGTGAAAACCCACACTGGGTTCAAGATGCGCATACTTAACATCGTCTAAAGCTGAATGTGTGGGCAGGAATTATTGGGGATAGTCAAGGGTCCATTTTTCTTTGAAGATACACTTACAGCAGATAGTTATCTACAATTTTTTCAAACCCAATTAATTCCATTCCATTGGATGGTTTGATTCCTAACCTCGATGATAACGCTAATCCCAATAATGCTGTGTGGTTTCAACAAGATGGTGCTCCGCCTCATTTCGGCGTCCAAGTAAGAGCGTATTTAAACAGAATATTTCCTGACCGTTGGATAGGTCGTAGAGGTCATATGGAATGGCCCCCTAGATCACCGGACCTCACTCCATTAGACTTTTTTTTATGAGGACATCTAAAAAGTAAAGTTTATGTCAACAGACCTACTACTTTAGCAGACTTAAAAACTAGAATTCAGGAAGAAATTGCACAAATTTCTCCAGACATTTTAGCAAGGACGGTTAGTTCTGTATACTCCCGTTTAGCGCATGGCCAAACTGTTAATGGTGAACAGTTTGAACATTTACTTTAAGTAGTTTTGTGCGAGACTTCTTTGGTTTAAGTTTATTTTTATTTCAAATTTAATATATATTTCCGTTATTGCATCTAGTTCGTGCAAGTATTACCTTTTTAGTACTGTTGTAAAACACTCTAAATAAGGTATTTCTTGATAGTATAAAAACCGTATCAACCCATTTAAAAAAAATTTATGACGTCATTGTGACGTCATGCCAACGGATAATATATTTTTTTTTAACTTTAAAATAAAGTTTTTTAAAAACAATTCGACACCTCTTTTAGCGTTTTTGAAAATAAAAAAGTTATGAATTTTATGCGTTACTTTAAACTCACCCTGTATATACAAAATGCGCACAAAATTCTTCAAAAAGTAAATTCTTCTAAAATAAAACTGATAAAGTTTAGAGAAGAATTCGTCGTCGCGTTGGTTGGAGAAGAGATTCAACCAGTTTCGAAAAAAATTAGATTGGAAGAGGTCCATTATTTAAAGAGTCTGCCACCGACCGAAAAAAACAGCGCCCGACAAAGCCATGTCGTATATGTACCCAAGCAAAAAAACGCCGAGAAACGCGTTATTTCTGTCCGACCTGTGAAGAGAAGCCAGCCCCTTGAGTGGAAGATTGTTTTAAAAAGTTTCACAAACAATAAAAATTATCTTTTACTTCTTGTTTTGAATACATTTTTTATAATTATATTTTCTGTTGATTTATTAATAAATTTTCTGTTTAGGTAAGCGAGCATTGATTTTTTGTTCTCTTCCCAGAAGCCATCTATCCATATTAGCACTGATATATCACGAATTTAATCGTAGCTGCATGAATATGGCAAATAATCACAGTACGAGATAACTCGTAGTCGGCGTCCTAGCAAAGAACGCAATCCACGAGTTATCTCGTAGTTGGCAGTCAACGTGTTAAAACCAGAAGATGTAGGAAACCGTTTTTCAATGGATTTGATGAATGATATTCCAAATGATGAAAGAGTGACAAAAATGGCAGATTATTTGGTGGATAATTACATCAATGAAGGTGCTCGTTTCCCCCCTGAAGCTTGGGCTGAAAAATCCATGACAATGGAAAGGACCACAAACGCATGTGAAACTTTTCACTCCAAATTCAATGATGGATTTTATAAACATCACCCAAACATATTTACAGACGAGTTTTAAAATAGTTAATAAAAAATTTTGAAAAAACGCTCGGACGCACAGTGTGTCGTTTTCACGATCTAGCTGGACAAAACTCAAATTTCGTACTTTTCCAAACAGGTTTAATTAATACGTTAATTAGTAGTAGATAACTTATATTTGATTGTGATGAGGTTTAATTACCGAGAAATTGCCCCTAACAAAAGATACAAGGATTATAAGGGCCGTCTACCTGAATTTTCTCGACTAAATGCACCACGCGCACGCATCATTCGTCTGACTTTGCTCTATGAATACACTGTGTTTTTATTGTTTAATTGTGATTTTGTGGTAATTTTATTTTTAAGTGAATACTAATAAGGTAAGTTTGCTAAAAAAAATTTTTATTAATGTTTGTGTTTTATTTTAAACTCAATGAGAAGATATCAAGGAAATTTTTTAGTAAAAATGACAGGGTTTTCTTGAGTTTTAGTTTATTTTTCCGCATTATTCCGATTACATATTAGACTCTAATGAAAGATCCACTTATAAGCTATACGAAACATGTTTTTTTTCTTGCGAAAATTTGCGAAATTCATAGATTTTTTCCCTTTTTCAGAATGACTTCTTTAATTCCGCGACGATCTTTTTTTGACGTTTGGTTTGCTAACGCACAAGATTTCAAACTGGATGCCTTATTGAGTTTTATTATTGAAGAACTTGGTGACCCAACCCTCTCTGATGACGATTTAAGGAGTATTAAAGCTACTATTCGCAATAATTGCTCCAAAATTGATGAAAAATGGGCGAAATCTGGAAGACATCGAGGTCGCTTTTTAAAAGCAAATTCTTCGTGGCTAGATGAAAATATTTCGTTTGCGGTTATTGTCATTGAACCTACCCAATATGTAGCAACTCCTAGAATGAGTAACCAACCCGGAAGACCACAAAAGGACTTTGAAGCTGCAAGCGAAAAAACAAAAAGGCGACGAATTCAACATCTGCTTGATTCTTCGAACGAGGAAGAATTATTGATGGCAACTGAAGTTCAGCTTCGCCAGGCAGGAAAAAGAGATTCGGCATCCATTGTAAAGGAGCTTTGTTTTAGTTCACCTCATAGAGGTACTAATATAAAAAAAGCGCGACAGTTTGTAGCATGCCCAAAACAAGATGGACTGTCAGAAAATCAAGCTCTCGCGATGATGATCGATGCGAATCTTTCAACACATCAGTATAATATTATACGCGATCAAGCAAAACGGGAGTGCTATCCTAGTGATATTGAAATTACAGAGACGCAAGCTGAAATCAAATTACAATCTTTGATGGATCACACGACTGTGCAAGGTACAAGAAGAGGACCTGAAGACTATAACTAATTTGAAAAGTCTTGATATAATTATAAAATGGGGTTGTGATGGCGCGGAACAAACTACATATAAACAGAAATTTTCCGAAGAACATTGCAGTGATGCCAGTTTATTCAGCATTTCGATGGTGCCAATCCAAATGTATGCAACGAATGACGAAAGCATCAAAACTATTGTATGGCAAAATCCTTCCACATCTTCTACGAGATATTGCAGACCCATAAAGTTTGTATTTGCCAAGGAAACTGTGGATTTGATTGTTGCAGAAGTTGGCAAAGTTAAGGAGGAGGTAACTTCATTGACACTTACTAAAATTATAGTAAATGACGCGGAAGTCTTGGTAAAAGCAACATTAATATTTTGTATGATTAATGGCAAAATTTGTAATGCTGTAGCTTCGTGTGCATCAACACAAACTTGTTACTTATGTGGTGCAAAGCCTAGGGAAATGAATAATGAAAGGGTTGTGTTAGAAAAGACAGTAAATAGCGAATTTCTTTCTCTTTCCCTTTCTCCTCTGCACGCTTGGATAAGATTCTTCGAGTGTATTTTACATATATCTTATCGCCTTGATATAAAAACATGGCAGGCTAGGGGACAGGAGCATAAAAATAAAGTGGCAGAAAAAAAGAAAAGTGTTCAAGAAAAGTTTAGAAGTGAGTTAGGCTTATTAGTGGATATGCCTAAACAAAAAACAGGTAATACAAATGATGGGAACACGGCCCGTAAGTTTTTTAGAAATGCTGAAATTTCAGCTGAAATAACAGGTGTAAATATTGAGCTAATCAAGCGCTTCCGTGTCATATTAGAGTGCATCAATAGTGGATTACCTATCGATATTAATAAATTCCATGAATACACTAAGACAACAAGAGAATTGTATATTATGGAATATTCATGGTATTCAATGCCTGTAAGCGTACATAAAATACTTTTTCACGGAAAAGATATTCTTGCTGCAAGTATTCTTCCAATCGGCCAACTTTCGGAAGAAGCTCTAGAAGCTAGAAACAAAGATAACAGGAAATTCAGAGAATTATTTACCAGAAAAACATCAAGAGTTGATACGAACAGGGATTTAATAAATAGATTGCTCATTTCATCTGATCCAGTAATTGCCAGTTTACGAGCTCCTCCAAAAACTGTACGTGGCCAAATTATTCCGGAAGTACGCGAACTTCTTGAGATGGAAATGGAATCTTCATCTGAACCAGAGGAATTGGGACAGTCAGATTATGAATATGATGCAGATTCTGACTAAGGATTTATTTTAATTTTTTTTTTGTATTTTTATCGACTTATTTGATTTTCAAATTTCAAAAATTAATAATTTTTTTAATTTTTTAATTTAATTTATTTTATGTTTTATATTGATTGAAATTTCATAAAATATATTTTTTATTATTTACTACGGTGTTTTACTTGCCTTAATTGAGTTAAATAATTTTGTCCAGCTAGATCGTGAAAACGACACACTGTGGGACGGGTCAACTTTGGTTTCGAGGGGGACATATTTTGAAATAGAAGTGATGCCGTATGGACACAACCCCTAAAATTTTAATAGGGATGGTGGGGTAAGTAATACCTTGTTAGAAAGATCTTTTTACTCAGAGTAACATACAAAAAAAAAGTTAAATCGATCGATTCGTTTTAACCCTTTGTGTCCCGATGGGACTCTGAAGTCCCATTAACTTTTATCCAAATTTGCTCTGCGATTATAACACTGATGTATGTCTAGTCGTGGCGGAACTTTACAGGCACAATTTACTTTACATTGTGCGACTTCAGAATGTAATATTTCTTTCGCCAGATGTGAAAATCTTATTATCAAAAGTTCTTGTTATTGTGCGCATCGAGGTTAGTTTGACGCGATTTCTGTGGAGTGTTAACTAGTTAATATTAATTATACAAGGTATGTTAATACAAAATAGTGATCATTGGAGTCTCTTTAACCATCCCAAATAATAGTTTTTAGAAATTTTTGGAAAACATCTTCATTTGGGGGATTTTTGTAATTTGGACTTTTAAGTCCCGTCAGGACCGAATAGGTAACTAGTTTGAAATGCTTTCATGAAATAAAAAATATCCGTTTTTACTTATTTTAGTAAACTAAATTCCAAAATTCAGCGATGTCATGGAAAAGACTGAAGTATCTAACTGATGAAGAGCTTTTAGCAGTTGCTGAAGCTACTGCTATCGAATTGGAACAGTTGCCATTAGACAATGGCTTAGTCACTGATGAGGAAAGTAGCGAGGATGAAGATGGGGAAGACTTTCATTTTGCAACAAGAGTTGAATTGAATAGTTTGGGGAAAGATACCTTGCAGAATGATATTCCAGTAGATGAGCAGTTAGAAACAGTCACCTACATTTAGATCCTCAAACATCCAAAAACCTGGAAGAAATAACCGATAAAGCAAGCAACAAAAAAAAGAAAGGTAAAGCAGATGAAATAAATCGCAAATGGCAAAAAAGGGAAGCGGTTACAGATATACCGTACTATGATTTAGACGAGAATCCTGTTCAGGAACATTTTGATGATTGTAATAATTACACAGATTTTTTTCTGAAAATGTAGGGACCTACTGCAATACAAAATATTGTGTATCAATCCAATTTATACGGTACTCAAAGGGAAAAAACATTGAACCTCAAGGAAAACTATTGGGGAAAAAATAGAAAATTGTATTTTGATAATTATTTTACTTCAGTGCAATTACTTGAAAGACTGAAAAATGAATCAACTCTGGCCTGTGGAACGGTGCAAAGAGGTAGAGCAGGATTGACAAAAGACATGGAACCTGATAAAAAATGCAATAAGGAATGACAGACTATAAAGTGTCCAGTCTGAACATAACATTTTTTAAATAGTGTGACAATACATTTGTCTATTTCTTATCAAATTTTCATGGAACAGAGCAAACTGAAGTGCCTCGATTGCAAAAGGATGGAACGCGAAAATCAATCAAGTGTCCTTCTATAGTCCCAGATTACAACAAATTTATGGGAGGGGTAGATCATGCAGATCGTTTGCGTGAGGCGTATTGTGTAGACCGAAGATCGAAAAAGTGGTGGCACAGATTATTTTTCGGCTTATTAGACATTGCTTTTATAAACAGTTATGTTGTATACAAAAAAATACATTCTGATGAGGATAAAGAGCTAACCTTATTGGAATTTAGACGTGGTGTCAGTTTAGGATTGATGAGTCAAAATTCGGTGGCACTGTCAAACAAAAGGAGGTCAACTGCAAGCACACCACGGAACAGTCCTATTCAGATTTCGCAAAGGTGCAGTGCATCTAGTAGGAAGCGCAGAAAATACAATTACAGTGTACCCAATGTGAGATTAGGAAACAGAGGTGTCCATTTTCCAATTTTTACAGAAAAGCGGGAAAGATGTGAGATGTGCTCGTCATTAGCAATTGAGTCAAAACCATATTCAATATGCGTTCATTGTAAAGTACACCTATGTGTTAATGAAAAAAAAAATGTTTTGTAAACAACCATGATATGAGTCAATAAAGGGTTAAAAATTTCGTGAATTTATTTAGTCCTGACGGGACTTTTAAGTCCCGAACCCCTAAACCACATTAAGGGTTGTTTAAAAATTCTAAAAAAATTTATTTAAGCTAATTAGCTTTATAAGAAGTGTCGAATGTGCTTTGATTTTCGAATTTCAAAAAAAAGAGGGTTCGGGACACAAAGGGTTAAAGATATTCAAAATTTAGCCAGTAGAGATTTCAAGTCTTTTAAAATTGTGCTATGAGCACCACGCCTTCAATTTTAAGTGTTTTGATAGGGTAAGTAATATCGTTTCGAGGGGGACATATTTTGCAATAGACCTGATTCAAAAATCCATTCATCCCTCGCCCTTTGGACACAACCCCTAAAAATTTAATAGGGATGGTGGGGTAAGTAATACCTCGTTAGAAAGATCTTTTTACCCAGAGTAACATGCCAAAAAAAAAGTTAAATCCTTCGATTCGTTTTGAAGATATTCAAAATCTAACATGTAGAGTTTTCATGCCTTTAAAATTGTGCTATGAATACCACGGCTTCAATTTTAAGTGTTTTGATAGGGTAAGTAATACCTCCTGGGAAAGATCTTTTAACCCAAAGTAACATACAAAAACATGTAAAACGCAATTTATTTTCATTTTCTACAAAAGAGAGATTTTACAAAACCAAATTTAAATTTATTCGAGGAATTGTTTAAAATTTTGTAACATCTGGAACAAAACAATGCAAAACATAAAACGATTTACATCCACATTGAGATTCTTTTTATCAGTTGTATTTTGTATTAGTGGTGATTTTCATCGTGTTTAAACTGTTTATGACTAATTATTAGAAATCAACATTTAAAATTTTGTAAACTTCTGTAAAAGCTTCTGCTAGCAATGGTTTATACAATTCCAGAAAGGGTTGAATTAATCACTTTTTATTTTAAAAACGATGAGGATGCTCATCGTGCAGCTAATTTATTTAATGAACAACATCCAAACAAACATTGTAACCGAAAATAGGATCTGGAGTTTGTTGCAAAATTTAAAAATACTGGTTCTGTTGGTAATAAGAAACGCTATCCTGGTAATGTTCGTCCAATAAGAAATGAGGTCGTTGAAATAGGTGTTTTGGGACAAGTTGCTGCAGATCCAACTTTAAGCACAAGAAAACTGGAGACTGTGACTAACATCAGCAGAACAACCATTCGCCGAATATTGAAAGGTCACAAATATCATCCCTATAAAATTCATTTAATTTATGAGTTAAATGAAGATGATTTTGATAGGCGACTGCAAATTTGTGAGGTGATGACGGAACGGATAATTGCTGATGAAAATTATCTTTATAATATCTGTTTTTCTGATGAGTGCACTTTTTTCTTAAACTCAACCGTTAATCGTCATAATTGTCGATATTGGTCAGATGAGAATCCTAGGGTATTTCATGAAGTTCACACTAAAACTCCTCAAACATTGAATGTGTGGGTTGGAATTTTTGGAGACCGTCTTATTGGTCCGTATTTTCTAGATGGCAATCTAACAGGGGATGTACTTGGATCTACTTCAAAACTTTGTTCATCCATTTCTTGACGATATTATCGAAAATGACGATCGTTATTTAGAAGACCATCTGATTTTCCAACAAGACGGAGCCCCTCCTCATTACACACGGCCTGTTAGGGAATTCTTGGATACGACGTTTCCTGGGCAATGGATTGGGCGTAGAGGACCTTTGGAGTGGCCGCCGCGATCTCCCGATCTTACTCCCCTTGATTTTTCCTTTGGGGGCATTTAAAAAGTAAGATTTACGCAACGGAACCAGGATCTCTAGCAGAGATTAATGAATGCCGAGAAATTACTGAAATTACAAGAAACAGCACAAACAGCACCTGCTAATGGGAAACGAGGAAGATTCAGACTTTGTCCAAGATGTAGCGACAGAAAAGTGAATATCTTTGTGAAGAATGTCAAATGTTCATCTGCAAAGATCATAGAGTGGAAATACAGAAGAAAACTGTACGTTACTTGGACCAAGACGAATGAAGAGTATATTCTATTGTTTCTTTTGTAAAGAGAATAAAATTTAACCATGAGAAGACTTGCGATCATTTGGATAGTGTTTTAATGTAAGGATGAAAAAAATAATTCCATCTATCCAACTTGTTAAAGAATAACTTTATTTGATAAGAGTACAACTAGTTTCGGCAACTCAGTGGCTTCATCAGGCACACGAAAAGTATCCTAACATAAGTTTGAAGTAATGCATAAATTTCTCAACTATTGTCATCCACTCTCCTGATAGAGTTGAAGTCTGAGACCCTTACCAACGAGGGTATTTGTTGAAATTTTGTCTGAAACCCTGACCAGTGAGGGTATATGTAGAAACGAAAGTTGAAACCCTTACCAACGAGGATATATAAATTCAGGAAACCTTTACCAGAGAGGGTGTAGTCTTGTCTTCTACCAAATAACTAGAATTACAAAACCCTTACCAACGAGGGTATTAAAATTTAGGAAACCCTCACCAGCGAGGGTATAACGCCACCTGACTTTTTTAATTTTATTTTTTCATACCATTATTATATAAATAAATACATATATTAAAAACATCAATTTTGTTCACATTTCTTCATTTTTTAACCTGGGGTCACGTGAGGACCCCACATCGTTATTTGTGTTGCCAAAAAGCATACTGCATTTTAACGATTAAGAAGTTAAAATTCCTTAAAAAACTCCTTTATTCATTTTTGTTTTTTAAGAATACCAACATTTTTTCGGGATAAAACCATTGAAGAAATTTATACTTTTAGTATTTACGAACTGATTTTCTTAAAAACACATCTGATGATGATCGCCAGATTGAAAACGTTTATGTAATTATTTTTATTTTATTGGATTAGTGGAACATTAAGGACTAGAACAATCCAAGATTTTTTATTATAAAACTATTACTAGTTACATGTGTAGCAAGTACCACCTTGATTTAATTTCTCTGTTTTATTTTATTACTTTTAATTGATGATTGTGTTAAGTACTTCTTTAATTTTAGTTAATATATAATACGATGCTAGATTTCGTAAAGGGTATGTTTAATTATGCCATTGATTTAAATACTCTTTGGTGACCAATTTTTAAAAATAACATTCATCTATGGCACTCGATTTCACTAGTAAGTTTAAGGAGTTGTTTAACTACTTCGGCCTGTCCGATGATCCTTCACCAGACAGGGCTTAGTTCTTCTAAATTCTTCAAAACTTATGTTGTGGTTCACATTTTAAGATGAATCTTCTGTTTCACTTGATAGGATAACTTTTTCCAAATTGGTTGTTATTGGTACCATTGAAGCAGCACAATATTTCTTGCAGATTTTAGCTCGGGTTCGTGGGGTCGCTTAATCCCAAAACGTTCTCTGGTTAACTTCAGCCAGATACTAGTCCCTTGCGATTAGTATGATAATTAGTTCTGATATTTCATGAATAAAATATTTAAATTTATTAATTTATTTTTAAAAATACAGCAAAGTTAAACACATAAAATCAGAGAATAATGAAGTTTTATTTAGGTTAAATTACAAAATAAATTCACAAAATAAGTTAACATATTTTGAATTAACAATAAAAATTTTTATCAAAACAGATTAATTTTAATACGTGACAGATGAATCTTCTGTGATTATCCTTTATTAAAAGACCCTGAAAAAGAAAAATGTTGTCAAAACTAGTTCTCCACAAGTTACTATTGAAAATTTTTAAAAAGAAATGCATCCTTAAAAAGTTATACCACTTCAAAATTTTTTAAAAAGAATATTTTTTGGAAAAAAAAATAAACATTATAACCCCCAGTATTATCAACAGACATTTAATTTCAAATGAGGTATAATTTGACATATATAGTATTTTTATGAAGTTTGAATATAGTTTAAATGACATTTGGCTGCAAAATAGACTATATACCGGGTGGAAATGAAAACCGGGTCACCTCTATAACTTTTTTATTTATGAATAGAAAAATTTGAAATTTGGCTATGTTCTATGGTTCAAAGAAACAAATTTTATGTGCATTTTTTATTTTCGAAATCACTTCCGGTTTCACCGGAAACACCACGAACTTTGTTTTTTTAAATGTAACATCCCATATTTTTATTCATGGCTTAAAATACTTTTAAAAAAGAAGTATTTTTGAAATATTAGTTTTTATTTTTTGCGAAAAAAAATGTTTTTTTCAAAAAAAAAAGGTTTTCGAAGTCGGTGAAAATTACCAAAACTAATTCTATCTGTATCACTAAGTAAACTAAATTGAGTTTTTTTATTAAAATATTGAAAATGATTACATAGATTTATAGAATATTGAATTAAAAAATGTCTATTTTCATTTAAAAATACATTTAAGATGTTTGTGATTTTATGCCAACTTTTAAGGTATTTTGCCCCACTGTGCGGCGTCCCGAGCGTGGCCTCTTTTGTCTCGGTTTTAAAAAAATATAAAACTTTTTGTAAAATATTGAGGAAGCCAAGAGTTTTTGGCAAATTATTTCAATTGCGTTCAACATTGGTGAATAAGGACTGGTATAATGTTAAATTTCGAAAGCACATTTTTGATGAAATGTTTGTGCTATTGTGGATCACGTGCATAATCACCGCCAAATACTCTTGACTTCCTCATTTTCTTTATAATTGGTCCTTTCTGAAATTAAATTAATTTTCTGAAATACAAATGATCTTTTCTGAAATACAACTGACTACTCTGAAATACAATTGACTATTCTGAAATACAATTGATAATTTCTGAAATTGAATTGATTATTCTGAAATATAATCGACTATTCTGAAATACAAATGTCACTTTCTGGAATTGAATTGATTATTCTGAAATACAATTGAGACTTTCTGAAATACAGTTGACTATTCTAAAATACAATTGATACTTTCTGAAATTGAACTGATTATTCTGAAATACAATTGATGCTTTCTGAAATACAATTGACTATTCTAAAATCGAATTGATCATTTCTGAAATACAATTGGAAAAGGTGGCATCGTTTTTTATTTTTAGAAATGTATCTTTGATTTACTTTTATGAGATTTTCAAATTATTTGCGATTAATTTCTGAAATACACTTCTCCTTTATTTATAACTCGTGATTTTTGTACAGTTTATTGTTATTTTAACTTTTATTGTACTTTTTTAGATTTTTGTTTATGTGTATCTATTGTTTTTTTTTATAGATTTAAAATTTTTATTAGAGATTTACAATTTAACACTAAACTACTGATTCCTGAAAATCATTAGGTTATTATTCACTGAGACTTCGTTAGTTTAGGTAAAAAATAAAATAAAAAAGGAGCTGTCCCGGTTTGGCATTTTCAAAATCTGGTCACCTTATCCTAGAAGCTAAATTGTAACTTTAAAAATCAAAAAATAGTGCTAACATTTTTAGATTAAATTAGTTTTGTAGTATCCGGAGGAATTTTAGTCCAAGGCCCCCCAATGGCGAATTCCACCCCTTTTATTAATTACCTGTAAAAAAATTTACATAGATACATTTTTTTGATGACGAGAAATTACAAAAAATAACGGTCACGACTTCATAATTTATCAATTTTTTCAATATTTTTTTTGTGAGACTCTACTTTGATCTAAAATTTTGACTAGTTTTTATTGCATACGATTATAATAACAAACTGTAAAAAATGCGGGCATACATTATTTTCTGAAAAAACAGACATGCAAAAGCGAATCCGAGTGCGTTCGAATGTAACTTCAGCCTGGACTAAATAAATTAAAACATACAAACGGCCAACTATGTAGCTTCGTTATTTCTTATCCGATTTTAATAAGTGATATGTCAAATTAAATGGTTTGAAGAATGCTACTATCAGATAACAAAAGATTAATTTTATTTTTGAAAACATTAGAGGAGGAGGAAGCAACTTTTCTTTTTCAAATGGCAACATATTTTTTTCGATTGAAAAAAATCATTAACAAAAATAATCTAAACCAATTATACCAATAATTTTTTTTTAAATTAATTTTTTAAATTTTTTTTAAATTTTTTTATTATTTTAATTTTTTTTTAATTCAATTCAAATTTTTTTGTTTTAGAGTTTTCAGTTTTTTAGTTTTCTTAAATTTTGTTTTTTAATTTAAAAATTATTAATAATAAAGTAAAAACAAAAAAAAAACAATTGAATTAAAAAAAAATAAGAAAAAAAAAATTACAAAAATTAATTTAAAAAAAAATTATTGGTATAATTGGTTTAGATTATTTTTGTTAATGATTTTTTCAATCCAAAAAAGTATGTTGCCATTTGAAAAAGAAAAATTGCCTCCTCCTCCTCCTCTGATGTTTTCAAAAATAAAATTAATCTTTTATTATCTGATAGTAGTATTCTTCAAACCATTTAATTTGACATACCACATATTAAAATGGCATAAGAAATAACGAAGCTACATCGTTGGCCGTTTTTTGTGCACCCCTCTGTATATACTTACATATTTCATGAAGTTAGATGCGTTTTGATGAACATCTCAATTTCAAGTTGAAAATTTGTAGGTGCCTTCTTGTAACTTCATACAACACCTCATGGTTTTGTTGTTTATTTTAAGTTGGTAAACCTGTCCATAAATCCATACGTTTTTAGTGAATTAATAAAACCAATGATGCCACACTCATTTTACCAATTTATTTTTGTTTGCAGCAACAATCTTGATTAAGAACCTAGTAAAGGTAAAAATTAATTCAGATCATCCATGCCACCCATTTATCTTGAGAATGTGTTATCGCACATCACTAAAATAAAAAACTTAATAACCAAAGTGAACCTAAAGAATCCATTGGTGAACTTGTTTTTTTCCCGAACAACCCGGTGAATAAAATACAAAATAATTCAAGAAATCGACGATTTTCTTGAAATTTTCCGCCGATAATTGTAACACCGATAAATGATAGTACTATACACGATTGTGCAAAATTTTGTAAGAATGTTTATTAAAATAAAAAAGTTATTAAATTTTTTCCAACTAAAATAAATAAATCGGCTGAAGACACTGTCACAAGCCTTACAAAAGAGATAAGCGACGCAATGGATAACAGTGTACCTGTCGCGACGGTGATTTTAGATCTAGCCAGCCAAGGCTTTTGACACTGTCAATCATTCAAGATTAATAGAAAAGTTAAAAATAATGGGAATTAGAGGAAACACATTACAACTCATAAATAGCTATTTAAGTGAAAGATTAGAACTAGTAAAAATAAGACATTTTAAGTGATGTGGGAAGGGTAAAGTGGGGTGTACCACAGGGAACCGTACTTTTGGTCCACTGCTGTTCATCCTATACATTAATGACTTACTAAATATGAAAACTGAGATGAAATCAAACTGTAAACTCATTACTTATGCTGATGATACAACTTTAACGGTAAAAGGTAGTACTTGGGATAAAATTAGTTAAGCTATAGTTGAATGAGAACTACTTAACTTTGAATATTGATAAAACATATTACGTATCGTTTACTACATACATTAATATAAATACACTGACAACCCCAATACAAATTCTTAACCAGAATTGCGATCACATAATTTGTAACTGCAAACAAGAAATTTTTTATAAGATAGAAATTAGGAATAATAGTAGACCAAAACTTGAAATGGGATAGTCATATAGAGGAGATAGTAAAGAAAATCAGAAAGTATAGTTATCTTTTTTACAAAATTAGAAATATTTTTGATAAATCAGAGCTAAAAACCATCTACTACGGTTTAGTTCAATCTATTCTAAATTACGAGATAATAGTATGGGGAAATGCAGCTAATCTAAAAAGTTTCTATCATACAAAAAACGGTACTGAAAATAATGCTCCAAAAAGGAACTCTTTATACAACCATAGATATTTTTAATACAACCAAGCAAATTAATTTAGAACTGCATTTTCTATCTATGTGCAAATATATTTACAAAAACCAAAATAAAATAGTAATAACATCACATAGCTATGAAACAAGAGGTAACTGTAAAAAAAAGCAATAACAGTTAGAATGAACAAAAAAATTGGTCAAAAGTCATTAAATTATCTATTACCCAAAATCTTAAATAATTACCAGTAACCTTACTACCTGTTCGTGGAAGATCATGCCAAGTATTTGTTAGCGGAATAAAAAAATGGATATTAGACTCGAATATAAAAATTATGATTTCTTTAGCAAAATAAATAATTAATATATACAGGCTGATTCAGACCACCCGTGCCACCCATTTATTTCGAGAACGCCTTATCGCACATCACTAAAATAAAAAACCTAATTACCAAAGTGAACCTAAAGAATCCATTATTGTACTTATTTTTTTTCAACAACCCGGAACTATCTGGAACCGGAGGTCACTTTGATTTTTTAAATGGCAACATAGGTCGAGTTTGGTATGGTTTGATAGGTCTTTCAAAAACTATACAAACAACTTTTATTAAAATATTTTTTTAATATTTTCCATAGTTAAGAATTTATTCGAAAAACAAAAAAAAATTGTTAATAAAGGTAAATAAAAATTATTGCATATTTTGAAGAATTTTATAAATTTATAAACTCTTTCTACAAATTCTAATATTTTACCAACTTTAAATATCGTACTTGTCCATATTTAAACAAAATCCTTCAAAATATGCAATAATTTTTATTTACTTTTTTTAACAATTTTTTTTGTTTATCGAATAAATTCTAAACTATGGAAAATATTCAAAAAATATTTTAATAAAAGTTATTTGTTTTTGAAAGACCTATCAAACCATAACAAACTCGACCTATGTTGTCATTTAAAAAATCAAAGTTACCTCCGGTTCCGGATAGTTCCGGAAAAAATAAGTTCACCAATTCTCGAGATAAATGGGTGGCACAGGTGGTCTGAATCACCCTGTATAAGTAGAAAGAGATAAAATATTACTAATGGGGTAATTCTGAACAAAATAATGTTGATAGCCATAACAGCGCTGTTAAATTTGATAGTCACCCTGATGTCAAAAAAGCACTATTCTGTAAACTTTAATGTAATTTAACGGTTACGTAAAATAACTTTTTCGGTGTTAAAATAACATCGATCAAATTAATACATTATATTGATGTACAAACTATTTCTGTAAAGTTTACAAAATAGTGATTTTTTTGGCATAGAGGTGACTGTCAAATACAGGGTGAGACACACCACCCATAATAGCCTTTTATCTGGAAAACAGTTTGTCGCACATGGATAGAATAACACTTTTAATTACCAAAGTGAACCCAAAGAATCAATTGGTGCACTTATTATTTTCGGGAACAATCCAGAAGTACCCGGAATCGGAAGTTACTTTGAAATTTCAAATGGCAACATAGGTCGAGTATGGTATCGTTTGAAAGGTCTTTTAAAAAGAAACAACTTTTATTAAAATATTTTTTTAATATCTTGCATAATTAACAAATTAAATGAAAAAACAAAAGCAAAAAAGTGACAAATGGTTTCTTAAATTATGGATAAATTAAAACACTACCATCATCCTCAATGGGCAAGGATAGAGGCAATTATGATTTTTTAAATGGAAGCTTGTATTTTTTGCATTTTTCGCTTCGCTTGTTAAAAAGAATCAACTTTTTTAGGTTATATATTTTCCTTAATTCAAAAAATAAAAGAAAGTTGATTATTTTTAACGAATAAAGCGGTAAATGCAAAAAAGAGTTTCTATTTAAAATATTTAATTTTTCCATAATTTAAGAAACCATTTGTCACTTTCTTGCTTTTGTTTTTTCAATTTAATTTGTTAATTCGGGCGCGTCGGGCGGGCTGACGGCACCGCCGGATAAAAATACGTATAAATGTTCTAAAAATCAAAAATACAAAACGGTGACATGCATAAACTGCGGGGAGGTGTTTCATATGAGCTGTGCAGGTAGAGTGGACACAATCAAATACATAGATAACTCGCGAATCATGTGCTGCGAAAATAATTTAACCTACAATTTGCAAATAATCAACAGTGAAAGTGAAAACCACCCAAAAACCCAAGAAAATGAATTACTAAAAAAATTGATTAACGAAATGGATGACAAAAACAAACTATTATTGGAAAAAGTGAACATGCTTGAGGAGAAAATCAAAACAATGGAAGATGCAAAACAATACAAAACATATGCGGCAACCGCAAGTGCACAACCAAACAATAACATGCAAGTAAACAACAAAGAAATTAATCTTCCAAATATCATAATCAAACAAAAAAATCCAAATGATAACATAAACACCAAACAAGAAATATTACAAAAGATAATCCCAGGTAACCTTAAAATCCAAATCAAAACAATTAAGGAAAACAAAAATGGCACAGTACTTATCAAATGCAACTCCAAAAAAGACCATGAAGTATTGAAAGAGAAAGCAACTGACCTACTTAATGAAAAATTCTACGTGGAAGAAACAAAAATGCTGAAACCAAAAATAAAAATAACAGGGTACGAAGGAAACATCACAGACTACAAAGAACTCGAGGAAACAATAAAGTGCCAAAACAACCTACATGAAGAAAAAAGTATCAACATAACATATACAGTGAAATCAAAACAGCAGGGAACAATCATATTTGGGGAATGCACTCCAGCGACTTTCAGCACCATAATGAGAAACAAGAAGGTGTTCATAGGCTGGAATAGATGTCTGGCATATGAAAACCTATCAGTACCAAAATGTACCAAATGTCAGGGATTTTTCCACAAGGCTATAAACTGCACAAGCATTAGAGCTTGCCCAATATGCACTCTAGACCACAATAAAGACGAATGCCCTAAAACCACTAAAAAATGTATTAACTGCTCCGAATCAAACCGAAAATACAAAACAAACTACAATATCAACCATGAAGCTATCGATTTCAAATGCGAATCCTATAAACACCAGCTACAAATACAAAAAAATAGAACACAATATATCGAGGACACACACGAATGGTAGAAGATCAACAGGAAATTCAAATCCTCGAATACTTGGAGGAAGAGGATAATGAAAATAACACCTTATACATAAACTGCAGTGCAATAGTTAAAACAATAGAGACAAATAACAAAACAATTAACTTACTGCACTTAAATATTCGAAGCGTGGCTTGCCACTTCGACGAATTATTAGTGTTTATAAAAACTTATAACTTAAATTTATGTGATATTATAGTATTAAGTGAATGCTGGCAAATTACTAACGCAGACAATTTTAACATTCCTGGCTACAAAACCTACTATAATGAAGGTAAATTAAACAAATGTGACGGCGTACTAATATACATAATTGAAAACCTTCAACATACACAAAAGATAATCAAACTTACTAAAACAGATATCAACGTCATTAGATTAAATTTAAAAATAAGCAATATTACCTACGGCATCACAGCCACATATAGATCCCCTAGTACTAATCCGGAAAACTTTGTGCAAGACATTAACAATATGTACACCCAAGAAAGTGAAAATGATGTCGAAATTCTACTCGGAGACATGAACATCAACATAATCAACAATAACGCCAACCTAACAAACCTATACCTGGCCACCCTTAACAATCATGGGTTTAAATCATGTATTAACTGCCCTACTCGAACAACAGAGACATCAAAAACGTGCCTGGATCACATCTTCATTAAATATAAAAATCCTACCCTTAACCACTCTTCCTACATACTTAATGCCTACATAACTGACCACAACCCAACCATGCTCAACATTTTCAACCGCATACAACACAACTACAAAGAAAAGAAGAAGGAAATAATAAACAGTAGCAAAATAAATTATAAAAAATTTAACGAAATAATCGCAAAGCAAGAATGGGATCAAGTAGAAAATCAAAAAAATCCGGAAGAGGCTGCAAAAGCTTTCATCAAAATCATCACAAATATAAAAGAAAAAGTTACCACAAGAAGAACATTCCAAATAAAAAAAACAAAGGGCCAAAAACCATGGATAACCAAAGGAATTTGTATCTCACTTAAAGAAAGGGACAAACTGAAAAAACGACTCCTAAAATACAACAGTGAACAACGAAAAAATCATTTTAAAAAATACAGAAACACTCTAACTAAAGTAATTAAAGCTGCAAAAAACAATTACTACAAACAAGAGGTAAACAAAGCAGGAAACAACTTTAAAAAACTATATAACATAATAGGAGAGGCTACAAACGTAACAACACAACAAAAAACAAATGGGGAAATTAAAGACGAGAATGGAACAGCCTTCAAAGAAAAGAAAGAGATGGTTAACTTTTGTAATAAATACTTCAACGCAATCGGCACTAACATGGCAAAGAAAATAAAACAACCAAAAAATACTCTATTTAAAACTAAACAAAATAATAACAATCACTCGATGTACCTAACTCCCATAGACAAAACTGAAATAGTGAGATACATAAAAGAATTAAAAACAGATGGAGCCTCAGGTCCAGATGGAATATCCAATAAACTAATAAAAAGTTGCCAACAGTACATAACGTCACCCATACAACACATAATAAATAGAATCTATGAAACAGGGATCTTTCCGTCTCTCTTCAAAAACGCAATAATAATCCCAATACATAAGGCCTCTAGCCCAGAGAAGATAGACAACTATAGACCCATCAGTCTAATTAACAACATTGCAAAAATAGTTGAAAAAAGCCTGAAAAATAGACTGCTCTCATTCATGGGTAAAAACAATTTCATATCCAAAACTCAATATGGTTTCATGCCAGGACGCTCAACAGAGGATGCGTTACTCCATGTAGTTAACCACATCACAAATGAACTAAATAATAACAGGAAAACGATTGCAGTCTTCCTTGACTTGGCAAAAGCCTTCGACACCATTCCTCACGACAGATTGTGCAACGAACTCAACAAAATGGGACTACGCGGTAATGTAATAGAACTCTTCAAGAACTACCTCGAGAAAAGAGAGCATAGAGTAAGAATTGGTAATGAAATTAGTGACCCACTAATGCTGAAAATAGGAATACCACAAGGCACCGTTCTCGGCCCTATTCTTTTTTTAATTTATATAAACAGCTTGCTAACGGATACTGAATGTGACGCAAAAATTGTATCATATGCGGATGACACAGTGGCTATTTTCAGCAGTGACTCGTGGGAGGAAACTAATAACCTCACAAAAAAAGGATTCAATATAATAAAAAACTGGCTCGATCACAACCTACTAACTCTAAACATCAGCAAAACAAAATACGTAGCGTTCTCACTCACCAGAAAAAACAGACCTAAACAAAAATCTATAAAAGTGGACAATAACACCAACATACAAGAAACAGACAGAATAAAATATTTGGGAATAATCATTGATCAACATCTGAAATGGAAACCTCATACTCAGAAAATAATTACAAGCCTAAGGAAACTAATCTACAAATTCTTCACCATTCGTAACATTTTCAATAGAAAGATGCTTATTACAATATACAAGCACCTAGCAGAATCGCTAATAAGATATGGACTAATTGCATGGGGTGGTCTGCACGAAAACGCATTAACACCACTCAACACCATGCAAAAATACTTAATTAAAATAATCCATCATCTACCAAAGATGCATCCCACGCAACTAGTCCACACACTTGAAACACCTAACATTCGTACACTGTACCTTACAAACATCTGCATTTATATGCATAAACACAGAGAACTAATTGACCTACCTAGTCATACACATCACACCAGATACAAAGTAACGGGAATGATCAAAACCCCAGCTAATCACAACAACCTTAATTTACACTCGTTCAAATATCAAGCCACAAAAATCTACAACAGACTACCAACTTCAATTAAATCACTGACAATAAATAAATTCAAAGCAGAAACAAAAAAATTCATCTATACTAAAATGTCAACACTATAGCGTGCACCCATAGCGTAAATTTAACAAATAAAATGTAATAGTGAAAAAAACATTCTACTTTCCAGACTGGTATGGACACCTGCACGATGCTTGTGCAACACCGTTATGAACAAATCCCAAGCAGGCACATACAAGTGTTAAATCACTTAGGTGCCACGGATAACTCCGGAAACTCTTTATTCCTAGGATCAAAGATGTAAAAATAAACATATTATTGTAATATACGCCTCTATGTACAAATTTATTGTAAAATATGTAATTACATTTTACATTCTTCTTGAATAAAGATTATTATTATTATTATTAAAATGTTGTTTGACATTTGATCTATTGTTAAAAAGCTTGTTCGATTTTGAGTTTCTACCACAGTGTCTTTGTGATGGTTCCTTTTTGCATAACACTGTCCATTTAAAATACATGAAACATTTTTTGATAAAACCTATGTTAAAAAAGTTATATACCGATTACAAAAGGCATTTTCCACACTCATACCTATATCATACCTAATATCTTTATCTAAATATTTTAATTTTTAGATAATATAATGGAGAAGGCTTGCAGAGGGTATCGTGAAGCTTTAAAGAGATTAAAGAACAAACTCAAAACTTTAAGAAATTATAATTAATTATATTCGTGTTCATGTTAATTATTAAAATGTTATTTTTATTTCTTAAAAAAATACACCTCAATTATTAGTGTATTTATTAAAGTTATGTTACTCATTTATAAAATGTTCATATGTCTTCAATAAAGATGTTAAAAAAGAAAAAAAAAAAAAAAAATTATGCAAGATATTACATAAATATTTTAATAAAAGTTGTTTCTTTTTAAACGACCTTTCAAACGATACCATACTTGACCTATGTTGCCATTTGAAATTTCCAAGTAATTTCCGATTTTGGGCACTTGCGGTTTGTTCCGGAAAATAATAAGTGCACCAATTGATTCTTTGGGTTCACTTTGGTAATTAAAATTTTTATTCTACCTATGTGCGACAAACTGTTTTCGAGATAAAAAGCTGTTATGGGTGGTTTGACTCACCCTGTATAATAGCGCTGTTAGGGCTAACATTTTTGTTCAGAATCACCCCATAAAAGTTGTGATTTACTAAATTTACTTCTAAAAAAAAAATTACATACAGGGTGTGCTGTAACTACACCGACAACGCTTAACTGGTGATAGGAGACGTGAAAATAAGTCGATTTGACCCAATTTATCAATATCCAAAAATGCACCCCTAAGAAGTTATAAGCTTCTGAAATTCATTTGAAAAAAAAAATATTTTAATTTTAATTGCGGCCAAAGTAATAAAAATTTTACGATGAAATTTTGTGTGCACGCATTTTTATAGAAATCGCTCATTTGGTAAAAATTTTACCAATCCTCGATTACCGGAAATGGTCTTAAATGGTACGATAGGATATAAAACACTTAAAAACTGTTTTGGTATTTAAAATTTTGAATTAAAATTTATTGCTTTATGTAGATAAATTCAAGAGAAAGATTTTTTGTCCCTTACAAATTTGTTGTAGGATTTGCTATTTTCGAATAAAATTAAAAATAATGATTTAATTTAAGGTGATTTTAAAATCGTATCCATGGTAACAAGCTACATCTTCAACTTTTCAACTGGATTTTCTAATTTTAAAATTTAAATTCCTGTTTAATGAATATACGAATATGCATTTAATATGGGGCAAACGCAATGGTAATTTTTGGGCTTTAAATAAATTAAATTATTTTTTTAATTTTACTCAGAAACTGCACATCCTACGCAAAATTTGTAAGGGACAAAAAAATTTTCTCTTAAATTTGTCTACAAAAGCAGATAATAATAATTTACTAAAATTTTTGAATACCTTCCAAGATTTCAAGTGTTTTATGTCTTTTGGTACCATGTAGGACCATTTCCAGTAGTCGAGGATTGGTAAAATTTTTACCAAATGAGCGTTTTTTTTTAATGAAAATGCATGCATACAAAATTTCATCATGAAATTTTTATTACTTTGGCAGCAATTAAAAAAAATATTAAAAGAAATGAACTTCAGAAGCTTATAACTTCATAGGGGTGCATTTTTGGATATAGATAAATAGGGCCAAATCGACTTCATTTCAGGTCCACTATCACCAGTTAAGCGTTGTCGGTGTAGTTACAGGACACCCTGTATTTATATTTATTTTCTTTTTTATAATTAAGTATATATTAAGTATTTATACTTATACTTAAATATTTTTAATATTTGAGTATTTATACTTATACTTAAATACTTTTTATTCTTGAAGTATTCGAATTTGCGGCAGCCATTCACCCCTAATATTAAAATTTTCATTTCATTTACGCATAACTTTCCAAACCCTTCGAATTACAAAAAAATTGTACACTTTACATAAAAACTAAGACGTATAAGTTCTGCATAATTAATTTTGTATGTTGCATCTCTATTCCGCGGATGTTATTAATAAAATATGTAAATTTTTTGGAAATTTTAGATATAAAATGCTGATATTTTGATTTTCTTTAAAGTAAGACATTTTTGGAAGTAATTTTGTGTATTGCACAAATAAAATTTGTACGAGCTTAAAACTGTTTAGCACCAATTAATATTACGAAAAGAACTGTTCTTCCTATTAACCTAAATTCTAATATGCCCTTTTGATTTGCCATATTATTTTATAAAAATTATAATATGATTACATTGTACAATAATATATTTACGACAACTGCCTCTAGGCAAGTGTCGACATAGTGCGTTTGAATCGAAAATTGGTTTCATCGGTAAAATTATTTTATTTAAGTACTTTTAATTAAAAAAGTGAAAACAATTTTCAAATTTATTTTGAAAACTTTCAAGCCTAGTTATTAATTAACTAAATGCATAAAATTAATTAACATTGAAAGATTCAAACCTCGAAGGAGATGCAGTTTTTAGATGGTACAAGAGGAGAAAAAACACTTAAAAACTTTTTTGGTATTTAAAATTGATTGATTTAATTTAAGATGTTTTTAAAACCGTATCCATGATAACAAGCTACATCTTCAACTTTTCAACTGGATTTCCTTATATTAAAACTTAAATTCCAGTTTAATGAGTATGCGAATATGCATTTAATTTGGAGTGAACCCAATGGTAATTTTTGGGCTTTAAATAAATATTTTCTTAAAAATGTATGTTAAAAAGCCTTAACTTACTTACCATTTATTAAATTATTTTTTAATTGTTTCTCAGAAACTGCACTTCCTACGCAAAATTTGTAAGGGACCAAAAAAATGTTTCTTGAATTTTTCTACAAAAGCAAATAATATTTTACTAAAATTTTTGAATACCAAAAAAGTTCTTAAGTGATTTGTCCTTTGGTACCATATAAGACCATTTCCAGTAATCGAGGATTGGTGAAATTTTTAGCAAATGAGCGTTTTTTATAAAAATGCACGAATATAAAATTTTTATTACTTTGGCAGCAATTAAAAAAAATGTTTTTTTAAAAATGAACTTCAGAAGCTTATAACTTTTGAGAGGTGCATTTTTGGAGGTTGAAATTCACAATAGGGTGTGGGCGTGTCCTCTCGCGCATCGTATCTTGGCGACAAATATTCAACAAATATTTAAAATATTAAACAAATTTTTGTTTTTATAATTGTTTAAAATCACTGTCAGCAATTGTCATCATACAATCAGACTCCAACAGACACATTACATTAATAATAATGGAAAATATTAAAATTACGGCCAAATTTTTGTATGGGTTGAAGGAGTGTAAGCTGCGTGAGTGGATGATGCAGACTGGTATGATTGCGGATAAATACAAATGTCATGAATGTGGTGAGTGCATGAAATTAGTTCCTAGGAAAGAACGGATCGATGGGTTTACTTGGTGGTGCAATAAAATGGGCGAAAATATACATCATGTCAAAAGGAGTCTAAGAAAGGGAAGTTGGTTCGGAAAAAGTAAATTGAGTATGCGTGAAATTTTATTGTTAACTTATTTTTGGTGTATGAAGTTGAGTAATTTGTATATTATGAGAGAGTTGGATGTGTCTGCAAGTGTGTATTGAGTGATGGTAAGTGCAAATGAGATACTGGGTGGTGAAGGTGTGATTGTGGAAATTAACGAAAGTAAATTTGGGAAACGAAAGTATCATAGAGGAAAACGTGTAGATAGACGATGGGTGTTTGGGGGAGTTGAAAGGGGAACAAATAAATGTTTTATGTGTGTTGTGGGTGACAGGACGAAGGATTGAAGGATACGTTATTGGAAATCATTAAAAAATTTATAAACCCTGGGACTACTATAATTAGTGACTGTTGGAAGTCCTATGACGAAGAATATGTTCACCACACAGTTAATCACTCGATTCAATTCAAAAATCCGGACACTGGTGCACACACCAATAGTATAGAAGGAACGTGGTCAGCCATAAAAAAGAAACTTGAAAGGGAACCACTGTAAGAATCAATTTAACTCATATTTGTTCAAATATATGTGGAGACTGTGTTGTCTTGGTGAAGACATCGTCAAAAAGTTCTTTGAGGGGATAACAAAAATTTACCCACCTACGACAGAGGATGCATAGGATTAATGTAAGTATTAACTTGTTTTTTTGTTTGGCCCAAGTTTAGAATAAGTGCCTACTATCAAATGTCAAATAATTATAACTTCAACAGGGTGATTATTCCTTTCTCCTTAACTTTCCCAAACTATGCCATTGTTACGAGAGTTTATACTAGATATTGGAGCTAATAATTTACCTCAAGGTTTGGTTCATAAAATAAGGTGTTCGAATCTACATTATCCAGATCGCTGTTATTTGGCTGCATTTGCGTATTTAAATGGACTAGGACCTGACTATTTGTTAATTGCTAGTTGTAATTTTGCATTGACAGAAATGAAGAGAAGAAAATTTGAACAATTATTTGTTTATTGGGATCATAAAGAATTTGGACGACAAAGAAGATCGAGATATTATGCCTACAATCTCATGACGAAACGTTTATGCGATTTAAATAATAACGTTCTTCCTAGGAACCGATTTGGCCGTTTCCGCCCAAATGCAGAGTCATACCACTGTTAGTTTTGATATTTGACGGTAGGCACTTATACTAAATTTTTACCTTTCGTTTTTTTGGTACAGGTCAACTTAAGAAGAAAATTTCCTCAACTATTACTTAATAGATTCGTAATGTTAATACTAATTTGTTATTTTTTTAAAACATATTTCATTTTATTTTTCAGATCCTGTTTCAAGAAGTTTAGTTATTTATGGATGTTTGAAGTTTTTATCATTAATTTTATTATATTGCTGTGTTATTTTATGTTTATGTTCCTGATTTATATTTCTTAATACTAATTTTATTATTTTTATTGTTAATTCTTGTGTTTTGTGTTAAATATATTTGTATTCGTTTTATTTTTGTGTTTTAATATTGTTTAAAAATTTTATTTTTCTTAAAAAATTATAATATATGCAACTTCATAAACAAAGATGAAAATATTTTTTGGACAGGTTACCATTGACTAAAAATGAAATTTCATTTGTCACTGTTACCAAGTACCTATATAAACATATTTTCTGGTGTCAGTCATAGTGTAAGTATTCGTCAAATTATTTGTGTTAAATTTAGACTTGAAAATAAGGTAATTATAAAAATCAGTTTAATTTTTTTAAAGAAAAAAACGAGCAGGATGTGTTAGTGAATTGTGGTTGATAAATGTGAGATTGATTGCTGGTAAACACAAATGTGAATTGAAGATGGTTATGTGTGTGAATTCATGGATTTTAGAAAATGTATTCATTTAGTTCATTTGCACATCCTGGTCCTTTGCTGAAAATAAAAAAATTAAAGTAATTTTTATAATTAATTTGAAATATTTTAAATATTATTCAAATAATGGCGACTTTTTCAGTAACCATGGCAACGAAAAACATATTTGAATAAGACACGCCCACACCCTATAGTGAATTTCTACCTTTTTGGATATAGATAAATAGGGTCAAATGGACTTATTTTCAGCTCTACTATCACCAGTTAAGCGTTGTCTGTGTAGTTACAGGACACCCTGTATATAAATTAACCTCGAAATAGTCGCAAATTAATAAAATTTTAATAATTAAAATTATGCAAACGAAGTTATATTTTTAGCCAAGTAAGCAGATCTTCAGTGAATCGCGTTTATTCCGCAAATTTTCTGGAACTGCATTCGATCGCTGATTTCAAACCTGTAATTTTAGAGGTTTGTACAAAAAGGTTAAAGCGGGTTAATCCATTGCTACAATCCGATCCCAACATGTTAATACCGCAAAATTTAGCCTTGACGAATATCGATTCGAACAAACCTCTTTTTCCATTTTCGTGAGTAAAAGTTACATTTTTTCAATAAAAATAAGTGAGTAAAGAATGTCGTTTGATCACTAGTGAGTAAAAATCTTTTGCTCACTCAAATTATTTGAAAAAAGTGCAAGGCAGGTTGCATAACCACAAACGTCAATTATAAATTTAACAAGAATTTAGTATTTCAAAGAAAATATAGTTATAAGAAATATTTAATTTAAATATTAAGTGGAAAAAATTAAAGCAAGTTAAAATATTTATTAATTTTATTCAAACAAATAACAATTCTGTGGTCAAGTTTAGTTCGCGCAAGCGTAGGTTAACCCAACCTCAAATTTTTAAATTTAAATTAGGATTTTTTGTGTTACAATTTATTTAATATAAAAATGGAAATTCAAGAAAGTGACGACGAAATGATTGAAAGTACTCCTCCTGATATTTTGGAAATGGCAAATAGTGCTACGGTTGACTTGTTACCTAAAAAATCAAGGCATATGTACGAACAACAGTACGATTCATTTCAAAATTGGATGAAACAAAATAATACAAAAAAGATATCTGAAAATGTAGTTCTAGCATATTTCTCCCAAAAGGCAAATGCATTGAAACCATCCACATTATGGTCACATTATTCGATGCTTAAGAGTACAATTGCCATAAAAAATAATATATATATAAATACGTTTGCTAAACTAATTGCATTTTTGAAACAAAAGTCTGCCGGTTACAAACCCAAGAAGTCTAAAACGTTACTTAAAACTGATATTGAAAAATTTTTAATGGAAGCACCAGATGAAAATTATTTACTAATGAAGGTAATGAAACTTATGACTTTTTAATTACTTCAAAGTAATTTACAATATATATTTTTAGATCGTATTGATTTTTGGTATAGCCGGAGCTTGTAGATGTGATGAATTATGTAAAATGAGCATTAAAGATATACAAGATAAAGAATCCATTTTAATTGTTACTGTTTCGCAAACAAAAACTAAATGTGAACGTATTTTTACAATAACAGAAGGAATAACTAATAATATAAAGTTATATAGAAAATGTATATCATTACGTTCACCTAAAACAAATCACGAGCGTTTATTTGTAAATTATAGAGCAGGAAAATGTACAGTCCAACCTGTGGGAATCAACACCTTTTCCAAAATACCACAACTAATCGCTAAGTATTTAGAATTGCCTGATTTTCAATTATATACGGGCCATTGCCTAAGAAGATCTTCAGCGAGTATTTTAGTAAACCAGGGTGGTGATCTTTTAATCCCGAAACGACATGGAGGTTGGCGTTCAACAACAGTTGCAGAAGGATATATTGATGATGCTTTGTCTACAAAAATTAATGTTGCACACAAAATCCTTGGAAACGATGCAGTAATAACAAATACAAATACCTCAACAAGTATGGCGGTGTCAGAAGAAAGTTCACTTCATACCGATGTAGGTAATTTTGAAACTGTGCCATCTTTAGAACCTGTTGATTGTTTCGAAATTAACCAACAAACCACTAATAACAATACTGTTAATTCCGCAAGTACTTCGAATAACATCGGCAACATTGAAAGAATGTATAATATACCTGCAGGCATTAATTTTGGTGGTGTTTCCAATTCTGTAATAAATATTTATACATCTAAATAAATTTTCACTAATAATAAATAATTTCTTGCAAATAATTACTGTATTTATTTAATTCTATCAGCAGGTTCTATAAAGAGGTTATGTTTAATAACCATAACAAAAGTTTGCAATTTTTATGTTCGGGCTGTTTCGGACAGTTGTAAACACGTCGTAAATGCTCATAGATATAAAGGGCTTTCCAAGTAAATTTTAACTACACCGGAGTGAGTTACTCCAAACTACTCAAAATAAAAAGGCGCTTGGAACACTCAAAGAAGCGGATTTGAGTGGATCTGTCAACTGTCATTTCCAGAATTGTTTATTTTAAAAATTTCTAACCTATAAATATAATATTTATTTACTTCTCCGTTGAACTCGTTACGATAGTTTTTTATTATTTCTTTCTTAAGCGCACCACTGACGTACCATTTTCTTAATTTAATTTATGAGGCGAATACAAAAGAGATGGATAATATAACAAAAAATTTAATTTTGGTAAGAATAAAGATTAAATACCAAATAGTCTATGTTACCATTATTTTTCTTTACGAATCTTTAACAAAGTCTATTTGGGATGATGATGATTTAGAAATTGATGGCTACTCAACATCTGACTCCGATAGTGAAAGGGAAGTTAAAGAAAAAATTATTAAAGTGCAATTTTTTGTTGAGAAGACCGTGCATAATTATTCGGACAAGATATTTCAGTCCCACTTCCGAATGAATAGGAGACTTGCATACAAATTAATTGGTTTGTTACATAATTTAACATGTATTAATATATTATTATTAAAAAAAGAACTTTTTAGAGCAAATGGAAATGACCAATTTTCTTACTAACCAACCAAATGGTATGGAAAAAATTACATGCGAAAAAGCATTCTTAATTACTTTGTGGTACGTTGCGAACAATGAAACTTTTCGTCAAATTTCTGACAGGTTCGATGTATCCTTAAGTTCCGCACACAGGACTTTATTGAGAGTGTTTAATTTCATACTTGGATTAGGAAAACAATATATTAAATGGCCCAATCAACAAGAAGCAACAATCATTTCTAACAAGTTTCGGGAGAAGCAGGGAATTAATAATGTGCTTGGTGCAATTGACGGATGTCATGTAAAAATGTGTAAACCAAAAAAGAACCAAGATTCTTATATCAACCGTAAAGGGTTCCATAGTGTATTAATACAAGGAATTGTTGATTTTAAAAAATTGTTTATAGATGTATACTGTGGAGAACCAGGTTCAATTCATGATGCACGTCTTCTTCGGAAGTCAAACATTTTTATTAAAGCTGAAGATCCTCAATTTTTTGGAAATAAATTTTTATTAGGAGATTCAGCTTATCCATCAAAAAGTTGGTTAGTTACACCATTTAAAGATAATGGTAATCTAACACCTAATCAACGGGTATTTAATTATAAACATTCGTCTACTAGAATTGTAGTAGAAAATGCATATGGATTGTTAAAGGGGAGATTTAGGAGATTACAATTTTTAGATAATTTTAATATACAAATTTGTGTCCGGTGTATTATGACCTGCTGTATTTTACACAACATCTGCATTTTAGAAAACGATGACACAGTGATTCCAATACCGGATTTATCAAAAGATTTACAAAGTGATCCAATTTTTGAGTTAGATTGTAATATGACACAGAGAGACAAAATCTTTAATGAAATGTTTAAATAATGAACTTACTTTCTTTTAATTTATGAAAAATAAAAATTCTCTTTTAAGTAATTATTGTTTTATTAACAAAAAAATAAAAAATCCAAGTAAATAAACCTTCAAATAAATAAATAAATAATAAATTCTAAATAAATAACAACTCTAAATTTATAATTACCCCTGAAATTTTTTACTTAGTATAATAATTTTAAATAAAATTACATTTTATCTAAAAATTTTTCCAATAAATTTAATTTTCTTTCCTCAATTTTTATTTTTTTTCTTTGCAATTCGCATAGTTCTTGGTGTCGTTTTTCTTTTTTTATATATTCCAAAGCTTTGGCATCTTCGTTTGGTTTTCTTTTTCTTTTGGGAGTAGATAACTCTATAAAATAAAACATAATAACATTACCCATCATATACTTTGGCATTATTACCTTTATCAGAATTCTCCTCCTCTAAAGGAATTATCACTGTTTCTTTTGAGGTAGATGGTATATTTGACGATTCCATACTATTATTGCACTTATTCGAAGGTTTTGTACCTAATAAGTTGTCCATCTGCTCAAAAAAGTGGAACCTAATGGGACCTCTTCCTGTTTTATTTTTGTGGTCTTTAGCAGTTTTATAACTTCTGCATAAAGTCTTCCACTTGACCATGCAAGTATCAGGACCCACTTTATGTCCTAAACTGATAAGGTCATTCGCCACATTATCAAAGACAGTTTTCTTTTTTTTTGGGTGATTCAAATCCTCCATGTGCACCTCCATGGATTTAATTAAATTTTCAGTCTCCTGGTGGTCCCAAATGTGCCTCTCCAAGTTGGCTGTTCATCCTCGAAATTTTCTTTTTTTTCATCCCCGACATTTTCCTTTTCTTCCTCTTCGGTGATTTTCGCTAGGAGCGATTGTGCAAAGTGCAAGTCTGTAAAAAATGATTTAATTTAATTATTTTAAAGAGTAAGGCAGCTTGTAATATATATTATATTTAATTTAAAATAAAATTAACTACTAAAAATTTATCTTACCCGTTTGAGCCCTTTCGTAATCACACGAATTTAAATTTAAAGTATATAATCTCTCGTTTTCAGGGTCGTAGATTTTAACAGGAAAGGTTGTAATTTCCATTTTTATTATTTGTTGAACTTAAAAAGCATTTAAAACACGACACAACTTTTAACCTAACCTAAAACAACAAATAAAAGGCCGTTTACGCGCGCAAATGAGAACCCCCACTCCACTGGAGTAGCTCACGCTAAAAATTAGGTAGGTACTCTAGGGGACGGGGACGAGGTAAAATGGAGTGCTTCAGAGTAGTTCACTCCGATCGACCTGGAACACACTCGAGTAGTTCGGAGCTACTCTGGAGCGCTCTGGACTACTCAGAGCGGTTACCTGGAAAGCGCCTATAATAGAACTTCTTTCTGATCAACACAGAGCAGTACCAAAATTATACTGGGTAATCGGTTGACAATAAACACTTTCAAAAAATAGACATATAATTATGATACAAATTGTTTATAAATTTAGCGAAAATGGAAAAAATCAGGTTTAGCACACGTGAGCAAAGTGATTTTATCACTCAGTTGATTGGCGCCCTCGCCTACGGCTCGGGCGCCCAATAATCAAACTCGTGATAAAATCATACACTTTGCTCACTTGTACTAAAAATAGCTATTTACTATGGCGAGAGAAACGAGTCAATTACCGCGTCATTTATTTATTATAAATGTTTAGTCATTAAAAAATATTTTACTCACTTTTTTAGTTTTATAGCTATTGATTGTAAACGAGAAAAAGCATGTGTATTCCATTACGTACAAATTAATAAAATCAAAAACACCAAAAACACCAAAAACGCACATGCAAAACGACGCCATAAAACTTACACTGTCAAATTTAGAAATGTCAAATATAGCGAAAGCTCGGAATCGATCGTTCATACACGGGGAAGTTCGTAGAAGTGAAATTAGCAATTTTCACACGTTTTAACTTCTACGGTCATTTAAAACATTTAATTTATACAGGGTGTTTAACTAAAAAATATAAAGGATATCCGAATGGCGAATAGTTCTCCACTACGTTGTTGTGGACCTTTCAGGGATCCTTAGAAAAATAGTTTAAAAAATTTTCTTGGCCAATTGACCGAGATATGAAGGATAAAATTTGGGGATTTAACTTCTTTATTCTTATAAATTTTGGAAAACCGTTAATTGTCCTATTGGGAATTTCGACTACGGATAGATGGCGCTATTTTGACGTAAATTTGAAAAAAACATGGAGGAAAAAGAAATGAAAGATTTTTGCGCCGATTTAATTTTTATTGATTTTAGCAACTCTAGGATAAAAAAAAAGAAATTTTAAAACAGGCACGAATTATATTACCGCACACCTAACAATGACCATGGTAAATGCTGACCATGCAAAGATAAGGAAGATGCGACGCCAGTGTTGTGATCTTTTTAGTTTTAAGAGGACAGTCAGTAGTTTGCATTCAAATAATTAAAACGTATAATTTAATAAAATAATAATTTTCCAAGTTGTAATTAAAAGTAAATAAATAAATTCTTTTTAAAAACTGATTTTGTTCTCGTCAAAAAAAAACTCACGGATCAACTTAGAATCGGTTAGAAAAGAAGCACAGGAGCAGGATATTAATGTGGAAGGCCAATTGTATGGTAGAGGCATCCGAAATTGAAGGTAGGTACATAAAAAAAACTTTGAAAGCATTTTTTTCGAAACCATATTTCTCAAATTGGCCGGACTCCTAACTTATACAAGTCTTGACCTATTGACTTTAAAATTTAACTGTTCATTCAAAATAATATTCTCTATACAAGTACGTAGGATTCTTTTTAAAAAATAGATTTTTGCAAAAACGGCGCCCTTCTAAAGTAAAAAAAGAAAAAAATGCCATAAAAAATCGCTATAAAATTACCAATAACAAAAGATCTATTCAATATAATAAAAAAATCCTACGTACTTCTATAGAGAATGTAATTTTGAATATACTGTTAAATTTTGAAGTCAATAGGTAAAGAATTGTACGAGTTAGGAGTCCGGCCGATTTGAGAAATGTTGTTTCGAAAAAATCGCTTTCAAAGTTTTTTTTATGTACCTACTTTCAATCTGCCATGCCTGTACCATACAATTGGCCTTCCACATTAATATCCTGCTCTTGTACTTCTTTTCTAACCGATTTTAAGTTGATCCGTGACTGTTTTAAAATTTCAATATTTTTAAAATCCTAGAGTGGTCTAATCCCTTAAGTACATTGTTTTGGGGTAAGTAATAAATTACAGCCTGTAAAAAATATTATTATTTTAATATAGTAATAATAAACCAAAGGAAACTGATTTATAACTGCACGGAAACAAATTTTACAAAAACAGGTTATGTCAAGGTAGACCTTTTCTAGCTTCAGCAAATAACTCCCAGAGGGCGTATCCCAAGTCGAAATTCCCAATAAAAATTGACGTTTTTCATCGTTTAGTAACAAATTTAATTTAATTCGTATTTTATTGACTTTATTCGCGATATTTAATTAAGGCCAGTCATTTGGAAGTGAAACAGGGGGTTACCTGGAAAAATTTCCGGGAGTTTTGAAAATGGGGGTATTTTATAGATTTCGATGTACTCTTTCCGAATTTCAACTTTGCCACTTCGTATCTTTGCCGCTCCTGCCGCGATATTGAAAAAATGGCGCCCCCAGTTTTTTGACAATATCTCCTTTCCGACTAATTTTACGAGAAAAATATTTATATTCAAAAATAAACTAGAGAAAATTTCCTACAATTTATGTAATAACCTTTTTTTCGTAAAGTCGATAGTTTTGGCGTACGAGCGTCAACAAATTTAAGCACTTGATTTTAAAATTTCGTCGTTGTAACTTTTTTTCTGCTAAAGCTTTTTTAAATTTTCTTTTTTGGTGTACTAAAAGATCTTTTGGCTATTATTTTTTGCATTGTTTGTCTTCGTGGGGTAAACCAAACAGTTTTAACAGAGCAACAAAGAAAGCACACTTCGTAAAAATTACACGCTTTCCGCTGTTTTCGTAAATTCTATAAAACAAAAACTGATAACATATTCTATTTTGGGCCACGTTGAAGAAAATGCTTAAAATGAAAACTTGTGCTATCCTATTTTGTTTTATTTTAAGTATATTTGTTCTATTTTGATAACAACATAATTGTTCTTTTAAATTTTGCCATTTTTTTAAATCCCCATAAAAACTTAATAAAAGCGCTTGAAACAAAACAGGATAGCACACGTTGTGATTTTAAGGATTTTCTTCAAACTGGTATAAAAAAGAATATGTCATCACTTTTTGTTTTATCTTATTTTGGAAAACAGTCAAAAGCGTGCAACTTTTACGAAGTACTCCCTTTGTTGCGAACCCTAAAATAGTTTGGTTTACCCACGAAAGACAAAATTTAATACAAATGATAGCTACAAGACCTTGTAATGCACGAAAAAAGAAATTAAAAAAAAACTTAAGCGCACATTTTGTTATGACCAATAAAGTGTCAACGGGATTTCAAAATTAACTAGACGCAAACTGTACAATTATACCGTTATTTCGGAAGGAACTTTTTGGTTTGGGATTATTAGAAGTTCGGCAGTAGGAAAAAAATCGCGGTTGCTTTATTCCTCATATAAATACCATGTTTACTATTTATGTCATTTTGGTGCCCGCAAAGTGACGCTTTATTTTACGCGCTATTTCGACGCGGACTTTGAAAATTCGTAACTTTTCATCGGAACAGCCTGTAATATTCGAATATTTTTTATTTTACTTATATGGTATTTACTTATGAGAGAAAAATCGGCACCCTGAAATTTTTACCCTGGACTTTGGAAAAAAATCGAACGTAAAATGTTCAAAAAATCGGGTAAAATGCGGTCCAACGTGGGCCCATCTGGCTCCCGCAGTTTTCAACATTCTTGCAACTTTTAAAAAGAATATTTTTTACAATGTATAGGCTACTCAGATTTTTTTTATATTTGGTAGGGTTGGGAAATTACGTACAAATAAAATCGAAATTTTGATTTTAGGGGTGAGTGGCTCCCACCGGGTCACTTTTTGACGGATTTTCAATTTTAAAAACCCTTTAGAATCTACTCATTGAACCGAAAGCTTCCACGCATAGGGTATTTTAAATTTCGAAAAAATAACGAAAAAAATAATTTTTTTTATATCGCATTTTTAAAAGTCGCATTTATGGGTCAAATTAACACTTAAAATTACATTTCAACCCTACATTATACACCTTCCCTAAAAGCTCTTTAGGTCCACTTTACGTCAAAAAAATCACTTTGCTATCTTTGTTTCGGTATCGAGTTATAACTGAAAATGTAGCTAAAATAATCTTGAGTTTGAGCCAAAATTTCAGTCTGAAATTTTTAAATTTTCACAAAATACTTAATATCTTGGAAACTATTAAAACTACCGTGACGTTTTATAGCTTAAAGATTGTACAGTCAACTCCTCCACCAAATTCCGAGAAAGTTTTAATTTTCGGTTTAAAATTGCGCCGTCCAGAACCGTCTTTGGACCAAAATTTTTCCAAAACTTTGCGAATTTTTTCCAAAAAAACTACTTAACAGATTTTAACCAAATATTTTTTAAAACGCGTCTTTCCACGGTGTTTAGTTTTGGTAAAAATTTTAAACCTGTAACTTTTATAGTTTTCGAAAAAAAAAACCTTAAAAATATCTCAAAAATGTTTTTTTCGACCCCGCAAATGAAAGATAATAAAAAATGGATGAAATGTAGGAGTTAACCTGAACTCTACACCCCTCCAAAAAAATTTTACTCCCCAAAAACTCAAAAAAATCAAAATTCTTTTAGGTAATGCATCTCAAAAAATAATTAAATTTAAAAAAAATTAATATGTTAATATCAGTAATTTTTAGAAATTTATCTGTACGAATTTTTGTTTCTTAATTTTAGTTTTAGTTATTAAGCGAAATATTAATTTTTTAAAATACACCTTTACTCATTTACCAGAATGCCATATTTTAGATAAAAATTCAAAACTTTTGAACGAAATATCGTAAGATAAGAGACTTTAATTTTATTTATTTTTTTTCTACTTTCTTTATACTTTAAATATAAATTATTAACTTTAAAATTTTTTTTGACTTAATACAGACAATTTTTTGTGAACATTGCAGTAAAACAAATGAATATTTTTTTTCGCCAACGGATTGAACGGAAATGAACTAAACTTATTTTTTCTTATGGCAGCCATATTGAATTTACATATATTCGGAATTAGTGTATTTTTCTGAGTAATTTGATATAACATATGTAATATTTTAAGAAAAATAGAAATAATTTTATTTTACTATACTTTATTTTTTAACTAGGAGTGATTTAAATTTCCCGCGCTAAAATGCCAAAAATTAATGTCCCTGATTGGTTAAAAGTAAGCAAGATTTACACCAGATAATTATTATGGATGATTTTTGACATATAACCTCAAAATATTAATCATGAAATTTGAATTACTAATGTATTTACATGTATAAATTTGTATTCAGTGCAAAGAAATGGGAAATTTAATTATGTTTCAGAGCATATTTTATCATTAATAAGTCAAAATAACCTAAAGTTCCTGTCAAAATCTGTTTGGTTATTTTTTTAGTAACTTTTATGGTGTAAGTTGTCCTTTCCTGTCACTCCTCCTAGTAAAAAATAAAGTATAACAAAAAATGGCCATGAATAGATGTAAACTGTCAATATATATGTGTTAAGATTTATTTTACATTTAATGTTTTAAATAGTTACATTTATGTTATTGACAATTTACATCTCTTAAAGTCCAATGTTAGTTTGTAAAACCAAATAATTTTATTTTTTTAAATATGATATATGGTATACCAAATTACATACTCAGAAAAAAATACTGATTCCGAATATGTGTAAATCCAATATGGCTGCCATAAGAAAAAAATAAGTTTGGTTCATTTCCGGTCAATCCGTTAGCGAAAAAAAATATTCATTTGTTTTAATGCATTGCACACAAAAAATGTCTGTATTATGTTAAAAAACTTATTTGGTACCACAGAAAATAAAGAAGTTATAGCCATATTTTAAAAATCGCATTTTCTTGTTTTTTCAAGATAGCGTTGGAACGATGTGATATTCAAATTTTTTGTAAATGAATTATAAATATTTCAAAAAATCTCTATTACTTTGTCGATTTAACCGACTTTCTATCTCCAATAATAACAAAGATACCCATACAGTGCAACGTCAAATGAGACACCCTGTAGAGCATTAAATTTTTTATTTACAAGCAATTTTATGTGATTTTACAATAGCTTATTAAAGAACGAGTTTCATTGTTATATGTATTAGATTATTATTAATCATCAATTGTTATGTTTTTGTTATAAAAAATAAATATTATTGTTTTGATTAGATAGTGTTCAGTGGTCAATAAAGAAATATTTTTAACTATTACACTATTCATTACATGGCGCAGTCGGTTTACTAAAATATTTGATTATTTATTTGAATAAATTGAAATAACATAAACTAATTATGAAAAGTAGAGGTCTAGGTAGACTGGGCTGAAGTTACATTTAAATGCATTCATATTTTTTTTATTAGAAAAAAAATGTAAGGGCTCAATTTCTTTACATTTTGTTACAAATATAGTCCTTAGTAAAACTGCATAAAAAGTTGTTTCAAAATCAGACCATGAGTCAAAAAATTTAAACAAGAATGAAACTAATTAGTCAGTTTTTCATACTTAATTTTTTTAATCAAAAACAAAAAAAAGTAAGGGCTCAATTTTGTTTATATTTTGTTTGTCTTAGTAAAACTTCATAAAAAGATTTTTTCAAAATCAGACCAGTAGTCAAGAAATTAAAAAAAAAAATTTAAAAATTAGTCATTTTTTCAGATTTTATTTTTTTTATCGAAAACAAAAAAATGTAAAGGCTCAATTTTTAATATTTTGTTACAGATAGTCTTTAGTAAAACTGCATAAAATTTTTTTTCAAAATCAGACCAGTAGTCAAGAAATTAAAAATAAAATAAAAAATCCGAAAATTTTGATTCGGCTCACGTTTCGTCAATTTTTAAGATATCGTCTCGAAACTTGGGAACTCGTCGTCAAGTGTATCTATGAGCGCAACTTGTCCGAAAAAATTTATTTTTTTGTTTGGACCCTGAATCCGTTCCTAAAGGAATTTTTGAGGGAGTTTTACTAAGGATTGTATCTGAAACAAAATATAAAAAAATTGAGCCCTTACATTTTTTTGTTTTCGATTAAATTAATTAAATGTGAAAAGGGGACCTAATTTTTTTATTCTTTTTTAAATTTTTTGACATCTGGTCTGATTTAAAATAGTATATTAAAAAACGAGTTTCATAAGTCGCATATTGTAGCACACGCTCAATTTTAAAATACGAGTCGCGTAGCGACGAGTATTTTAATGAACAAGTGCTACTATCGACTTATGAAACGAGTTTTTTATACTATTTTTTCTATTTTGCGCCTTTTTATCTATTTAAAATAAAATATTAAAGTTTCCAATTTTAGTAACTTTTCTGGTAGTTGGCAACTCTAATGTCAGGTTTGTCAAATCATCAAATAACCTGTAAATCGCTTGGCAACTGCCACTTTAAAAACAATAAACTTCAGTGCTACCAACTTCGAAAAATAAAATTTACTACTCAGTAACGCACCGATAGCAGTGCGGTACTGGCTAGTAACGCACTGCTGTCAGTGTGTTACTAGCGACTAGTAACGCACCAAAATAGAAAATAGTATATTTCACAACGAGCTAGAAAGTGACGAATTTTGTGTGAGTGTGAAAATAGCCGAACGAGGCGCTAGCCGAGTGAGGATATTACACGAGCAACGAAAATTCACTTTCTGCGAGTTGTGTACGCTATTTTTCCGAAAAAAATGGAGATTTTGCGACCATTATTAATATTTTGTAGTAACAACATAACATAACCTATGTTAACAGCAGCTGACATTGAAGTTACGCACTGACTGGTGGCACGTTAACGTGCCGTAATAATTAAAACTGCAGGAACGTGTATGACGTCACGACTTACGTGCCGGTAAAATTATTAAAAAAGGAACGTGGGACCGTGAACATAGCGTAAAGTACAAAGTACCTCGGAATTAACTTAAACCTGATAAAATATATCAATCAACGCCTGAATTCAATAATTGCGTTTGTTAGTTTATTGTGTGAAGATTTGAAGAGAGTTAGGTGAGTTATTCACTGTTTCTTTTTTAATCTCCGTAAGTAAATGTAATTTATATAACACTTTCAATCTTCTATTAAATAATAATTTAATAATCTCTTTAATTATAAACAGGCATAAATTAAGCTTTACGTATGTAGGTTTAATGAAATGAAAAATGAATTTGGATTCTAAGCCTCGTTCTGAAGTAGATCTTAACGATAATGTTACAAATGCTGAATTTGAGGCTAATTCTGATAAGCTACCGATCTTGGGCCAGAAATTTGCAACATATGAAGACCTTGAAAAGTTTATCAAAAATTTTGAAAATAAAGTGAAACAAAAATATTTTAAAAAAAGAAGTAGAAAATTGACTTCTCAAAATAATATTAAAAGGCACATCAAATCTTCTTTAGTTTACTATGAGATAGAATATTGTTGTGTACATGGGGAAGAAAGAAAAAAACGAGGCAATGGATTAAGACAAACAAGGTAGGTAATTGAACCATGCTTATTACATCTTATAATAAGATGCCAATTAATATTAACCATAAAAAAACAATTCATTTCAATATTTCAAATGTGAATTAAATCTACTATTATAACTTATGTGAAACTATTGTATTTCGTCAGAAGCTCTAATAAAAACTAAATACCTAAGTACTTAAATTTCCTTAAAATACAGACTTATGATTTACATATTGTATTTTATGAAAATAATCTATTTTTAATTTTAGAACTCTACGCATGGGATGTGAATCGTATTTGAAAGTAAGAGTTAATTCCAGTGGTGACTCTTTAGAGATAACTGCACTTAATTTAAGTCACTCTGAACATGATCTTTCAGTGGTATGTATTATTATGTATAATGAATTTTAGTTTTAAGTGTTATTGATAAGCATTATTTAAGCATTGATAAAGTACCTCTACCTACATTCTGTATCCTAAAATAAACCAAACCAAAATAACAAAGAAATGTATGTTAATACAAATAATTGAAGACTGAAGACACAAGTGGATAAAGGTGTTATGTCGCAAATTAATTACTTTAAGAAAAATGAGTTAAACATTTTTTGCTGGAACTTTTTTATTAATTTATAATTTTTGTTTTATTATTCTGTTAGGTACAATAGGTGGAGTTTTTCTATTTATGTAAAACTTTAACAAAACATACGTTTGATAAAAAATTAGGATTATTCTACTTGACACCTTTATTATTAAGGTCTCATAGAGCGATTTTGAAATATATCCACCATATATTAAAAATATAAAACATCTTGTGACATTTTATAAAAAAAATATATTTGAATAAAATGTGATATGACACAATTAACCACTAGTATTTTCAACAATTATTTAGTATACCTAAATCATTTGTACATCTATGCGATATGAAAAGAACCTGGTATATCGATCATTTTTAAATTGTTACTGAAAAAACAATTTTTTTGAATTTTTAGGCAGTTTTTGACCATTTACCACATAATAGAGAACTACACAAATCAGTTAAAGATAATGTAGAAGTATATTTATCATTAGGAGCAAATAAAAAGAAGATTCAGAATAAAATATTAAAAGATACAGGAATAAAAACTACTTTAAAAGACTTGCATAATATTCAATATAGATTAAAAATAAAAAAAAATGATTTAGATGATGCTGTGAATTTATTAAGAACAACATATGGTATAAATTTATAAATTGCAAGTGCAAACATTATTTTTAATATTCTCTCATTTTTACTAGGTTGCAACGTTCATGTATTATGTGACAAAAAAAATGAATTTAAAGCCTTGTATTTTACAACAACAAATATGAAAAATGAAATGAATGCTTGGCCAGAGTTCGTCAGTGTTGATGGAACTTACAAATTGTTAGATATAGGATGTACTCTATTTTTATTTTTAGTTGAAGATTCGAATGGCATGTCTGAAATTGTATGTGCATGTCTAATATCAGTTGAAGATGCAGAAACATATAATTGGGTTTTTAATACATTCAAGGAAGAGATGGAAACTGATCGTATAAAGTGTTTCATGGGCGATAAGGATTTGGTGGAAAGAAATGTTATCAAAGAAATTTTTCCCAATGTACCAGTTTATCTATGCTTATTCCATACTTTAAAAACTTTCAGAAGGGAAGTAAACTGTGATAAATTAAATATTACTAAGGATCAGCGTGATATGTCCTTAGAGTATTTACAAAAGATGGTATATGCTAGAAATGAAACGGAATATAATATTTTATATACTCAATTTACAGAAACTGTGCCATTTACTGTATCATCATATTTTGATAAAAACTGGCATAAAATCCGCAATGAGTGGCTAGTATGCAATATGTTTAATAGCAATTTTAAAAATACCACCAATAATAGGATGGAATCAATAAACCAAAAAATAAAACAAGTTATTTCTAAAAACAGCTCATTGATGGAGTTTATAAAAAGTTTTTTTGTTTATCTGGAAGTTAATAACAAAGAGAGAGACCATAGTGCAGCAGAACACATTTTAAAAAAGCCTTTACAAAGATTTGATAGTAATGAGACTGATTTAAAAAATTACATGAATTTACTCACATCATATAGTTTTGATTATGTTTTAAAACAAATTGAACAAATTTCTAGAATTAAAATTAGTACCCACGATGGTAAATTTTATGTGGAATCCTCCAAAGAAAAATTATCAGTTGAAATTGGTACATGTCAATGCCCAGACTTTAGGTCTATGCTTTACCTTGTAGACATATCTTTGCTTTAAGAAAAAAGGAAAATGTTGCATTATATGATCCACATCTTTGTCACAATAGGTGGACAAAGGCATATTATCTTAAATACCAAAGAATTGGTAATAAAGAATCTGTTGAAATATCTGATCCAACTTGTACCGTAGGACAAAAATTAAAAAAAATAAGCGCAGTTGAAAAGAGAAAAGCTTGTATGCTTGTAACCAATTCATTGGTAAATGTATTAACCATATCTAGTAACTCTGATTTTGAATACAGACTTGAAATTTTGAAAAATATTGAAAAAATCTGGAGAAGTGGGGAAGAAATTTCTCTAAATATTTTAAATCAAGAATATAATACTCAAACTTATGTTGAAGAAAATCAAAATGAAATTAATCATGAACAAGAAAACTTAAGTCTCTTTGATGTAGAAAATTTGCCAATAAGTATACTATAAAAAAATATATTGCACTTTTAGTAAATAAAATTACATATTTTAGCCAATGAAATTCCAAAGGATGACATTAAAGAAAACGAGGAAACTTCTACCAATTCAAACTCACTACAAACAATTGTTTTAGGTAAATAAAGGTTTTAGTGTTCAACATAATCATTGTTGTTAAATACTATATTTTCAGATTGTGAAGTATTCCCAGAAATTGTTAATGGAAGGTCAACTCATTCTGAAGATGATAATAACAATTTTGTTTTTAATTCAAATGGATTTAATCCAGTAATTTTAGGTGACTATATTACTAAATATGTAAAATCTTATAATTTTAATAAGTACATTATATTTTAGATCCTACAATTCCTTTGGAAATATCAAACAATGAGATTGAAAATTTAGAAAATGGGCAGAATTGTAAAGTTTTAATTTAGTTAATTATTTTTTATAAAATGTTTCTTTTCAGATAATATTCTTTTGGATACTGATAAAAATACAAATATTGATCAAATGAAAAATGATATGAATTCCATTGATTTTAAGTCAATAACTCTACCTACGAAAATAAAAATGCGAGGACGACCAAAAGGTCACGATAACACAACTATTGGATTAAAAAGAATTCGAAACAATAAGCTACCTATTAAGTATTCTTTAAAATCTGAAATTCAACAAAATTTATATATTTTGAATTTGATATGTAACATTGAAATAGAGCACAAATCTTTAGAAACTTTGGAAATAACATCCAATTATTTAAAAGAACATTTGCCAGATGTTATTTTAGGTAAGAGTTTAAAACATGAAATCTAATCCATATCTTAAATATCTTTGTCAACTTACTATATTAGTTTTTTATGTCTTTTAGATGATTATGTTAAAATTAATAATTTAAAAAAGTACTTTCAACCTGAAGCCTGGAATTTCTTAATAAAAAAATTAATAGAAAAAAAAAAGGAGGATAACTGGACATGTAAGATCTGTGAGACCTTAATACTTAAAGAGCCTTGCATAATATGTGAATGTTGCTTATTTTGGTATCATAACAAATGTGTCGGAATTGTTAAAATACCTAAAACAAAAAATTGGTTTTGTAGGAACTGTTATACTAACAAGTCCTTATGTTTTTAATTATTTTTGGCAAGATATCTCTGTACTTCCTAATAAATCTTTTTTAATTTATTGTTTATTTTTATAAAATACCTTTTTGAAATAAGTTATTGGTTGAAATCTTATTTATCTTTTATTTAAGTAAACCACACGCTTTTTGCCAGTGGCAAATTTAATAAAAAGTATAATTTATTTAAATATTAAACAATGAAATATTACCATTGATGACATCAGTATCTAAAAAAATGTCTTTGTAAAGAAAAGGAAAAAATTTAAACTTGTTTTCGCATGTTATTATTTTTCTATGTTCGGAAATTTTGGGGCATTCGGTATATAGCTAGGTGCCCGCAATATTTAATTTCACGGCACGCTAACGTGCCGCTATAAAGTAATTTACCGGCACGTCTGACGCAGTCTGACGTCATACACGTTCCTATAGTAGTTAATATTACGGCACGTTAACGTGCCGCGAGTCAGTGCGTTGAAGTTATCGATTATTTTTAGTTAAATGTAAATAATTGTAGGTGGCGCTGTTTTGACGGAAGCAACTTATCGAAACGAATAAAAAATGTTCCTATTTTATTTAAAATTTACAGAAAAGTGAATTATATAATGATTTTAATAATAAAATTAGTAATATTGGCGGGGTTAAATATGAATTTTTATTTGAACTATCCTTTTTTTGCAAGTTCAAAAAAATCCAAGAGAGGGCTTTCGGAATTCTTTCGTAGCGCCTCTATTGAAAATAACAAGAACTATTTGACAGTTACAAAACAGAAAGTCAAAGTCACTAGTGTTGAAGTGAAAGATTTTCTAAACTACTAATATGAATGACATATACGATTTTCTCATATGGTCGTCGGAAAAAAACTTTTTATGCAGTTTTACTAAGGATTGTATCTGAAACAAAATATAAAAAAATGAGCCCTTACATTTTTTTTCTAATATAAAAATATGAATGTAAAAGTGAATGCATTTAAATGTAACTTCAGCCTGGTATTTTAAATTATAGTACAGTACACTTACATACTTCATGAAGGTTAATGCGTTTGAATGAATTTCAAGTTCAAAATCTGTAGGTGTCTTCTGCTAGCTTCACACAACTCCCCCTGGTTTTCTTGGATGTATATTTCAAGTTCGTAAAAGTTCCATAATCAATATTTTTTCAGCCAAAAACGAGGCACTTATTTTATTGACTTCTTTATTTTGTAAAAACAATCTCGATTTAGAACCTAGTAATGGTAAAAACAGGAAAAATTAGTGGTAGGTAATATCGAAATATTTAATATTGTTATGGACTTGCTGCTCCAGGAAGTGTGTTACACGCTGATAACTGGGTAGTTTTTTTGGATGGTGAAATAACGATCGATTTAGTTGCACTAATTAAGATTTATTTAATAGCTTTAAATAAAAAGAACACTTAATAAAATTACAAAAAATGCATGAACTATGACTCTAAAACTTAACTCGCGACGCAGTACTACAATTTTGGTTCTAATTTTGAAATTTGTGGCTACTGCCCTAATTGACTGACTAGACCTGAATGTCTCTCCGTTCCTGCCTCTTGGCCCAAGAGACATTGCACCTCTGTACATGGTCAAAATGAAATAGATAAAAGTTTAAGGGTAATTAAACATTTCCGTCGTACAGCGTCTCAGTATAAACTTATATTACAGAAAAATAGTTACAATGTATTAAATTAAATTCATAATTAATATTCAATTATTTAAATTATAGTGCGAAATCTGCGCTATTATTGGGGAGGTTACAACAATTGATTGCCCGGCATTTTGATATTGAAAATGTTCAATTATTAAAAACTATTTTACTCACTTTTTCAATTGAATACTGATAGTTAAAATAATGGTAAAAACTGCTCGTAAATGAATCAAAGTGGGTGTATTTCATTATGCATTATGTACAAATTAATTAAAAAATTTGCTAAACAGGCAAAATAACCCCATAAAATTACACTGTCAAATGTCAAATACAATAGGAATCGATCGTGCATACACGGTGAAGATCGTAGATGTGAATACTCTTACGTTTTAAGTTCTACGGTCATTTAAATCATATAGATTTATACAGGGTGTTTAACAAAAATATATAGGGTGTCCCTAAAAGGTCTGTACAAAACCATACCTCATGCTCTTGAGACCAAAATAAGACGATTTAACCAAACTTATCTCCATCCAAAAGTTCTTCGTTAAGGCGCTACAGGTCATTAAAGTTCTTAAAACTATTTTGTTTTTTTTTTAAATTACTAAAAATTGGCACATACGATCATAAAAAAATTTGGAATGTGGCAATGTAATGAAAAAAGGTATTTGTAGACTGTGGACAATATGTTTTTTACTTTTTCACGTTATGTAAGTGGTCAAAAATAGGTCATGGACATGCAAATTTTCTTGTAACTTTTTAATTCATAAAATTTTACTTGAACTTAAACAGTGTAATTATAAACATTTTTTGTCTCCTATACAATTTTTCTAACTCCTTTAGTTTAGGCAGAAAAAATATTTCCATGTGGTGCATAACCTAACGTGGGGAAAAACATTTAAATGTTTCGCCAAAACGTCTGTACAAAGTAACACCGCATATTCTCGAAACCAAAATAAAATGATTTATGCAAATTTATTTTAACCGAAAAGTGCTTCGTTAAGTGTCTAGCGAGCTTGAAAAATCTTATCCCTTTAATTAACTTTCTTGGTCAATAGAGGCTTAAGGAAGCACTTTTGGATAAAGATAAAATTGGTTAAATCGTTCCATTTTGGTCTCAGGAATATACAGTGTTAATTTGTACAGACCTTTCAGCGAAAAATTTAAATATTTTACCAAATTTAGGTTATGTACCTCATGGAAATATTTTTTTTTCTGCCTAATTTAAAGGAGATAGAAAAATTTTGTAAGAGACAAAAAAAGTTTACAATTACACTGTTTAACTACAACTAAAGTTTTATGAATTTCTATTCGGCAATAAAAAAGTTATAAGAAATTTTGCATGTTGATGACCTATTTTTGACCACTTACATAACGTGAAAAAGTAAAACCAAATTGTCTAGAAATACTTTTATTCATTACATAGCCACATACCAAATTACGTTATGATCGTGTGAGCCAATTTTTAGTAATTTAAAAAATACAAAATAGTTTTAAGAACTTTAATGGTCTGTAGCGCCTTAACGAGGAACTTTTGGATAGAGATAAGTTTGGTTAAATCGTCTTATTTTTGTCTCAGAAGTATGTGGTATCGTTTTGTACAGACCTTTTAGGGACACCCTGGTATACCATATTTCATATTAAAAAAAATTATTTGATTTTACAAACTAACATAACATATATGTGACTATTTAAAATACTAAATGTAAAATAAATCTTAACACATATGTATTGACAGTTTACATCTATTCAAGGCCATTTTTGATAGTAAAATAAAATTATTTCTATTTTTCTTAAAATATTACATATGATATACCAAATTACTCAGAAAAATACACTTATTCTGAATATGAATAAATCCAATATTGCTGCCATAAGAAAAAAATAAGTTTGGATCATTTCCGGTCAATCAGTTGGCGAAAAAAAATATTCATTTGTTTTACTGCATTGTACATAAAAAATTGTCTGTAATAAGTCAAAAAACTTTTTTGGTGCCACCGAAAATAACGAAATTATAGCCATATTTTGAAAATCGCATTTTCTTATTTTTTCAATATAGCGTTGGAACGATGCGATATTCAATTTTTTTTGTAAATGAATTACTAATATTAGAAAAAATCTCTACTACTTTGCCCATTTGACCGACTTTCTATCTCCAATAATAACAAAGATACCCATACAGTCCAACGACAAATGGGGCACCCTGTATATACTCAAGTATAATTTCTCTAAAATAACAAGAAACCTATGCATGAAACTGGTGCATTTTGAATGCTATACATCACATAAGGGGTGAATATCTCGCATATAAAAAGTTTTGCCCCTATTTTTCCCGGGGAATCTACGCGATGGCGCTGTTTTATTAGTTTTTAGGCAACTTTATTTACAATCCTGTTTACTTCCCCTTAATCTAAAAAATATAAAATAAAATCTTAAGATGATTTGGATAAATTAATGAAGTACTAAAAAGTAAAGTAGAAATATCCCGATTATTTTGAAATATTTTACTTTACTTTTCATTAGTTCAAAAATGTATATAGTAATCTATGGAAGTAAATGTCAGTCATACTTCTGTTTGTGCATAGATAAAATGTTTGATTTACCTCCTATTTTTGGACTTTTTGGTATGTTTTTTTGTGTTAAAATTTTAAGTACTATTTACAACTTGTACAAAAGTAACCTGCAACTGATGTAAAAAGAAAGTATCCCTACTACATTTGAACTCATCAAACATCACCAGTGCATTTCTAAAATATTTTATTTTTGAAACTAAATACCTATTAAATAGTAAATAGGAAGAAACATAAATAAACATTAACCATTTAATTATATTTTTTTCTTTTCGTTAAAAAGGCTAAAAGATAAAGATCAGAAAAATTATTGCTTATTATTTAATATTGTAAACTACAATATTTAACAAGGAGGAAACATTAAATAAATGTTTAAATATTTGAAAGTAAATTACAAATTATTTAAATTTCCCGCTACTTGTCAAAAGTGCGGCGGGAATTTTGTATTCCAGATAGCCATTTATTTTATCAATGCTATCAATTTTGACAACTAAAAAATGTTCGCCAAGTTGATTTTTATTTAGTTTTATAAGGCGCCATCTATACTTTTAGGGCCAAGTTTTTTTGTGTAATCAAAATTTAGCATCTCACCAACAGTGCTTAAAGAAAAACTTAACAAAGTCTTGCTTACACTTAAGTTCTTCTTAAATTTTTAAGTCGTCTCTCCAGTCATTTAAAACGAATACTTACGCTAAGTTTAGTAGAGATTGGATTTTGGTGTTCGGTTGGTATTCGGGCGTCGTTCGGCTTCCGTCGCGTCGTTTTATTCTATGATTTTTATTATTTTACCACAGAATCACAATATAATCTTAGAACATACTAGATTATTCTGTGATAATATATAAAATTTTATAATCATGTGTTTTATCTACTGTCTTATATTTGAAATAAAAACTGTAGAAATGTGTCGTTTTTTAAACGAAAATATATAAAAAAACATGGGAATTTGGCATGGTTTTAAAATGGTTATTTCTAGTGTAAACTTGTCTTGGGATATCAATATTAATTATATAAATATAATTAAATTGCTTCTTTAATTATAATGCCATTTGCTAGTTTATTTTCACTAGAAATTGTATTTTTTAGGTTAAGTTGAGTTTTAAGTCGCCGATATCGACGACTTAATTTTAAGTTCAACTTAGGCTTTAAGTTCGCCTTTCCAATGACGGTGAGACCCGCTAAGGACTACTTAGACATTTAAGTAGTTCTTAAAGATTAAGTCGTGTCGGTGAGATCGGCCATGAGTTTACATTCTGTACAAATTATATTATCTATATCAGGTTTGTTAAAATATCAAATAACCCAGACTTCTATGTTTTCTATTGTTATACATAGACCTGACACGTGTCAATTTTTTGTGTATCACTGGCGGCCATAAATTTGAAATACTGGATCCCATTACCTATAATACTCATAAAAACTTGTCAAATTCGATTTTCATTTGATCAGGGGCTGGATTCCTGAAATCTCACACAGTGAATGTTAAATTCACCTTCCTCGAGCGCATGCGCAAACTTTTACTCGTGAATCTTGATTCGCCTGATTCAGACCAAGTGAATTTGGATTCGCTGATGAGATTTTGACGCATGCGCTTCGAGGAAGGTGAATTTAACGTTCACTGTGTTAAAGTTCAGGAATCCACGTCCAGAGAACACCAAAGCCCAATTCGCGTGAACATAATATTATGTGAATTTTGGTATGCTGGTTAGTGCGGAGTATGTTTTTTATGACGTCATTACACGAGGTTCACTAACCACACGCGAAAACGAAATTCTATGAAAAGTTGTATTGACATTTCAATTTAGAGGTTATATTTTTTGTAAGTAAATAGTGAATATTGGTGAATATAACGGATAAACAAAAATTAGTTTTATTTCTTCAAATTTATGAAGATGACTTAAACAGCATAAATAGCTTAAATAGCAGTATTGTCAATTTACTAAATATAACATCTTCTAATATTAAATTATTGAGAAATAACTTGAGGCAAAGGAAAAAGGTCCACACTAGAGTGCAAATTTTTTATGAATTTTGGATTCCTCAATACTTGGAAACAGATTTTTATCGAAATTTTAGAATGACTTGAGTTACCTTTAAAAGTTCATTCATTATTATAGTAGATGATTACTAATAAATAAATAAATTTGGAAATATTTTAGTGATTTGTTTTTAAATGTACCTAACCTCGCAATGCACGTTGTTCCGTTGTTTACATAAAATTCTAGAAACCACGCTTTGAGCTTGGTTAGTGATTTGACATACCACCATGAGATACTACATCGGCTATGACGTCATTGTTCTCGCGCGAAATGATTGATATGTCAAAATCACTTACCAGACGTCATACCACTGCCACGCGAATTTGCCTCAAGAATTACGAAAATAACCGAGGTGAATATAGCTAACGAACACTATGACGTTATTCTTACTTAAGGGTAAGTTGCCGACCTAGCTAGGGGTGGTCGTGGTTCTGAAATTAAAATTGTTGGGCGCCACGTACTTATGACACTTACCCAGAAATTGAAGATAAGTACGAATCTTTAGGAAAATAAATGGAGAAAGGCAAGATAGTGCACAAATTTTAAATAAATCAATTTATTATAGACAATATATAACACATTTGGTAAGGTCTGTACAACCTCGATGGCGCAAACAAAAATAACAATGTTCCATAGTGGATCCAGTAAATTATTTAATATTCTTATATAGGACTGGATATTCCCGACAATAAGTTAATATCCTAATAATTAATTGAAATTCTAAAAATTTGATAATCGAAAATTTAATATTCTAACTGGAATTTATTATTCTAATGAATGCGCTAAAATAATAGGGGGCACGCTTTAAAGAATTGCTCGAAGATAGGCCTATTTCGCTACACGCAACTCGTACCAAAAAACAAAAAAATAGCAACAACCTTTTGGTTAAGCCTGACCAAATAACTTGGCAGTAATTCACCATGAAGTGAATATATATCCTACAAACTATATTTACAAATATGTACAAATTAATCGCAAGAACTTGAGTATTCTTACGAAAGGTGCACCCTCTTGGGTGTCTTAAATATTGACAATAAAAAATAGATAACCACGCGTAAATTGGTAGTAGCTTGATACTAATCGATGGGTACAATCGGTACCGACTATGACGCGCACCCAATGCGTTAAGTTCGTTAGGTTAATTGTTTAAACAAGACTGACTCACTGTTAGGCGATTCTGGCGGATAACTATCCTTAATTCCGATCCAACCCAAAATTAAAATGTGGGTACCAGCGATGACCATGGGTCCAGCCAGGGTCACAGCAACTGCAATGTCCTCGAACCGTGACGCAACAGGGTCCCAGCCAGTGACGTCACGACGTATCCGGAAATTAATGGCCGCCAATAAAACGTGGTCCTCCCAAAAACTTCCAAAAGGCTGATAACTAAGTCCTCACACAGGGCCCCAGGCCACGATGCTCCAAGGTTAATATTCGGGGATAATATTAAAGGATGATATATAAAGAGGCCTAAGAAAAGAAGGGAAAATGAATGTCTGGAAGCCACCAAAAAACTAATTACCTCAATATGGCGGTCGGCCTCGGAGTATTCAAAAGGCGAGGATTTAAAAGCTTCCCCTTAAACTGGAAACCAACCAATAATCTATAACCAGTACTAACTTCTAACCACGAAGTTCTAAAATGACGCACTAATAACGAATCACCAGAACTTGATAAGACTTGATTAATCGAAGCCACCGCACACAATACAAGTGGACACCTCAAGCACTCTACTCGCACTCTCTTTATGAGCTCGTTTTTGATTGTCCTGCCTCAATGACGGAAATTGTAGGATCGGCCATTCGACTTTTAAAATTTAACTTCCTGTACAAACGGCGGTAAATTCAAACTTCCCCAAAACGATGTCTCCGCAGCGCCAAGAATAGCAACGGAGTTCGAAGGTACCGAAGATCAACACAAGGCTCTAACTCTCCTGGGACCTGTCCTGCCTACCTAGCTACTGTATGACATGCGACGCTAATTACGAGCGGTAGCACGCGTTGCTGTGAAGTTAGCTGCAAAGGTCGGGAGTTGGGACTGTACCCGGTGTTTGAACTACCAACTGCAGAATATGACATCTGACACATTTGACGTTCCTAACCAAAACACAAACAACTAACTAATTAATCAAGAATGTGCGTTGATGTGTTGATACCGTTAAAACTAGTTAATTAAACACTAAAAGGTGACACGGTGTAATAGCCACGCAACTAAGATGAAATGGTAAAGGTGAGCAAAACAATTAGTATCGACATAAATTAATACACCTACATTGCAGGGAACTTCAATGAACCAAACCCAAACCCAATATGAGATCAAGGACACTTGTTATTATTAGGTAAAGCCAAATATCCATATTATAAACAATTAAAACCTAACAATACATATTTGGGCTCCAGCGTACCCGAAAAGACAACATCTCTACGCCCTGGGCGAAGGAAGGCAAGGTGTAGCGTACCCACACTACAATTCGAAAAAACCAAACTTCCAATAAGCTAACAATTATTTAATTATAAGTCATTAATAATTATAGGCGGTATTGAAATAAATCTTGTAAAAAATATTTTTTGTGCTCATTTGGTTGCCTGAACAATATTATTTAGACGATAAAAATGAAACGCTACAACACTTTTAAAATAGCAGCCGTAGTTCACGCTGATACACCTTGGAGGCGCTGGTGTCTATTTTAAAATCGCTATGTTTTTCTTTATTTTATAAATTACCAGATACAACAAGCAACTAAAGAACTTTGTTACATAACAAAAGTTTTGTAACTGTTACAAACCATATACTTCGTTTGTGATGTATCTGTTATATAACTGATGTTTCGTAAGTGTTTTATCACAGGTAAAGAACTTTTTGTTATATAACAAAAGTTTTGTAACTGTTACAAACGTTTGTGATGCATCTGCTATATAACCAATGTTACATAAATATTGGGGAACTGCCAAGTGTTAACCCGAGTAGTTCCACAATGAACTCTGGATGGCGCTGACAAGTTATACTCAGAGTAATGCACGGTGCTTGCTTTATAAGTAAGCCATATCATTTGATTGCAACCGCAAATGCAGGTTATAATTAAGAATTAGCTAATGAGGACCAAACACGTGTCCATATCTCTGCTATGGATACAATGAACGAATGTAACGGTTCAAAATAATGAAGCAATAATAATTGTAATTTTCTGATTTATTATCATTAATTTTTCACATCAAGGAGTAAATTGGGTTGCATAACTTCACATTTTCAATCCTTCTCGCCCACACCTGGAAATAAATAGTTCGTTAGTTTAAAATTGTTTACAGTGGTACTTACCTTTTTATCACCTTTGTCATAGGTTCAGCATTGGTCCAAAATTATTTGCTTGGAGTCAGCTGTTGAGATTTTTAGTGTCTCGTTAGGAAATAGTAGTAAGTAATAACTTTAAGTCATAAGATCTCATAATATTAATGTAAATTAAACAAATAGTTACTTACATTTAGTGGGGTGTCTTTCCAAAATTATAGGGGTTTCAGTCCACTATTTACACCGTTCACGATTAATTAAAATCGACAAATTTGGTTTGTTACATTGCTCGTTGCAGGAAATCAGCTGTTGTGGTAACATTTTTTAAAATTTATAACGCGCAAAATGTAGGGTGTTTCGTACTTCCTAAAACTGCATGTGACTTCCAAATTTCCCGAGTGTTGTCCTGCGCATGTGCCGGAAAACGGACGTTTTTCCGGCGGGAGAGTCTTCTTTTGGGAAGAGATTGGAGCGGGTGCTCAAAATTATCAGCCATTGTAAGTTACCCAAAAACCCAGCACGTGGGAATAGTTAATAACGCGGGTGCGAAATAAGTGCGGGAATAGTGGTACCCAATAAGGGCAAATCGAGACAGTGGAGCGTAGAACCGGGTGGTTCCGCGGTCCTGGTACAAAGCTGATAAATATCTCGAAGTAGAACCGAGTGGTTCGGCGGCCCGTTGTATAAAATTGTAAATATCTCGAAAGAGAAAATAGGAATTAAGTGTAATAAAGTGTATATAAAAACTATGGGTTTCTTTCCTTCCCCAAAAAGGGAAGTGGCGCCCTTATCCTACTGGCACTGATGTCGAACCCCGTAGACGGAACGACCCACCAACACCTGTGCTTGTGTTTCCCCCGAGCACATGGCAAATTGGCGACCAACATGGGCCAGTACATCGAGAATAAACAAGATTAATCGATCAACCAATTAAAAGGGAACCACACCAATTGCATAAGTGACCAGTAGGATTTTATACGAAGAGTAGTAACGCGCTATCATCCAGAACGGTAGCGTTGGACCAGTGATTTGGTAACCGAGGCTCCTGAGTCCAGAGAACGGCTTTTGGGAATCAGCGAAAGAACATTCAGCAGGAAGGTGGTTCAGCTCAGGTACCCCAATGGTGTGGCAGGACAGTCAAACTAAGGTCAGAAAAATAAACTAACAATACCTAATTACAAGTGTAAAGTGAGAGTTTTAATCGTGAAAACAATAAGCGAATATAATTCAAATTCAAAAATTTTATATAATAGAATTTTCTGTAAAGCATATGGTAGTGAAGGCTATTGTTAAGACTTATTGCAAATTCCATTAAACGCTTGGCGTAACATATGTTAGTTAAAGTAGCTAAATAAAAATATTTTATACTGAACGAAATTTTATGAACATTTCGATGCTTGATAACCAAATAATAGATTTAGATAAAATAATGTTAATTTTTTTTATTTCTTGGATTTTTAGGACAAGTAGTTTTAAGAATTTTTGTTAGATAGTAGGGAATTTTGCATGCTAAATTGATAGGTAATAATAATTATAAGTTTGTAAAGGCAAACTTGGGAAAGATGGAAGTTAACAGGTTAACCAAAGACGAAATAGCCTACGAACTTAGGGTTCGCGGGGTTAAGAGAATAATGAAGAATAAATCAACTCCGACATAAGCTTTCCCCTTTTCTAGCACATGAGAATTACGAGGAATTGCAGCCTATCACAAATCCAAACTTTGATTGGGCCCGCGAGGTGGGAACTTGCAAAACAAAAATAGAAATGTTGGGAGAATTAGTAGGAAATTTTGAGGGAGTTAGGGACTCGCACGCAGCAAAAACGATTGAAACAATATTAATACATTTAACGGGACGAATCGCTAGAATTTCCAGCGCCCTAGAAGAATTCAAAACAGTTCTAGTACAATACGAAAACAAATTAGCCGAACTTGAGCGCATAACGGAGGATAAATGCATCAACCTCGAAGGAGCAACTTCGCTAAATAACAGCGTGCTAGGTAATTTGTCAAATTCCTCGGGTTTTAGCGAGAGAGATGACCAAAAAACTAAGGTACAGATCGCGGGAAGACAAAAGAATATTACTGATTTTGGTATTAAATTTAGCGGAGAAACAAACGATGACGTCATGGAGTTTTTCGAACGAATCTCGGAAATTCAGATGATTGGTCATTTTTCGGAAACAGATTTATTTCAATTCATCCCCGAATTACTTTCAGGTAAAGCACTAGTATGGTACCGCGCATATAAGCATTCATTTTCGAAATGGGACGAATTTAAAAGCAAATTGTGTGATGAATATTTGCCCCTAGATTACGAATTTGAGCTTACGCAAGAAATTAACGCGCGTAAACAAAGAGAGGGCGAAAGCGTGGGTGAATTTTTTGCCGCCATCTTATCGCAATTTAATCGGGTTCCACGGGAAATGCCGGAGCGCAGCCAACTGATGCAAATTCAGCGGAATTTGTCGCCTTATTTTATCGAACGATTAGGTTTCGCACCAACAACATCTATTGATGAATTGAAACATAAATGTAAAATAATAGAGGCCAACAAATTATTGGCTGATAAAGCACTTGATTTGGGAAATCAATTGAGAAATTTGGAAGATAGTAATGAAAGGGGGCGGCCCCAAACCAATAAGATTAAATATGATATTCAGTGCTGGAATTGCCGAGAGGTAGGCCATCCACATACCAAATGTAACAAACCGCGAGCTCTTTTCTGTAACGGCTGTGGAAACCCAGGAGTAAGACGTTACTCCTGTAGTTATTGTAAATCGGGAAACGGGACAACGAGGCGCTAAAGGGCTGCAATGCGTCTCGTATAGTATGTCGCCTGGCAGCCACTACTAGGGAACGTAAAGATAAAATAGGGTTCTGGTTGAGAAAAACGGTAGGGGACCGTCCGCCTTTTGTAAAAATAAAAATTTTGGGGTTAGAATTCGAGGCCTTACGAGACAGTGGGTGCTCAACTTCTTGCATGGGCAAGGCGGAATTTGAACAACTGGAGAGGCAGGGACAAAAATTAGCGCCGAAGCCAAATTATTTTATAAATACTCCTAAAGGGACGCTGCCTGTATTGGGAGAAACGTTAGTGGAACTCAATTTAGAAGAGCGGAAGTTTGAGGTATTATTTCTAGTGGTAGATTTTTTTACGACGGGTATATTTTTAGGGGTGGATTTTTGGGAAAAATCCGGCAAAATATTAGACTTAACTGATCACAGTTACACTTTAAAGGAAGATTCAGATTTCGTGGCGACAATGAGGGGTGACGCAATAGATGAGACAGAGCATACTCAATTAGATAAAATTTCGGGCGAATATTTTACGAAAATGGGCGATAAACTCGGTTGTACGGAAGTATTGAAACATTTCATAGATGTAGGTAACGCAGCCCCAGTGAAACAACGTTAGTACCAAACCTCACCGGCCGTATTAAAACTTATTAATGATGAGGTGGATAGGATGTTAAGTTTGGATGTGATTGAGCCTAGTAAATTCCCATGGTCATCACCGATAGTGATGGTCAAGAAAAAAACGGACGACTACCGATTTTGTATCGATTTTCGCCGCGTTAACAAAGTAACCAAACGGGACGCTTATGCCCTACCACGAGTAACGGCCATTTTAGATAGACTACGTTCAGCAAAATTTTTGTCATCCCTTGATATAGAGAGAGCCTATTGGCAAGTGAAGTTATCTGAAGAAAGTAGAGAAATTACAGCTTTTACGGCACCGGGGAGGGGGTTGTACCAATTTAAGAGGCTCCCTTTTGGGTTGCACAACAGTCCAAGTACATTTCAACGACTGATTGATACCGGTTTAGGGCCCGAGTTAGAACCTTTCGTGTTCAAATATTTAGATGACATAATTATTGTTACGGAACCTTTTGCTGATCATGTTAAAATTTTGAAAATGGTTTTGGAACGTATGATGGCTGCGGGTCTTACCCTAAATCGAGGGAAATGTAAATTTGCTATGTCTGAATTACGTTATTTAGGTTACATTGTAAACAGAAATGGGCTGCTTGTAGCTCCCGAAAAGGTCGCTGCGGTGGAGAATTTTCCGCGACCACGGAAGGTCCGGGAAGTCCGGAGATTTTTAGGGCTCGCTGGTTGGTATCGGCGGTTCATTAACGGCTTTTCAGCGCTGACGGCCCCGATGAGTTTACTTTTACGGAAGAATAAACACTGGGAATGGGGGGAGGCCCAGGAAAAATCATTTAAAGACATTAAAGAGAGGTTGATTACCGTTCCCGTTCTAGTTGTTCCAGATTGGGACAAGAGATTTGATCTCGAATGTAATAGTAGCAAGGTGGGGTTGGGTTGCATTTTAAGTCAAAAATACCCCGAGGGACATCGTGTAATCGCGTACGCGAGCAGAGCAGTTACGTATCCCGAGAGCAAGTATGCGACCACTGAACTAGAGTGCTTGAGTGTACTCTTCGGCATAGAGAAATTCAGGGGGTACATAGAGGCGGCAGAATTTTCAGTAATAACCGACCATGCTTCATTAAAATGGCTATGGAATTTAAAAGACCCCCCTGGATGTCTATGCCGATGGGTTATGAAGCTCCAGCAGTATAATTTTGACGTGTTACATCGGGCCGGTACTAAACACCAAGCTCCGGATGCTCTTTCGAGAGCGATTGTACAGAATGCGGTAGCGGCTTTAGAGGTCACCCCAACCGAGCAGGATTTGTGGTTTAAGGCGATAGTCGGCAAATGCGAGCGCTTGATTTTGAAATTCGCTTGATATTTGGGGTTTTGCTCATAATTTTTTTTCTATTGAAGCTTTTTTAAAATTTCTTTTTTTGGTACACAGAAGAGTCTTGTGGCTACCAATTTCTTCTGGTTTTGTTTTTGTAAGTCACACCAAATTCTCATACGGCAGCAGTAAAATTGGCACTTTTAAAAAAACCTGGTCCTAGAAAATACCATTTTTCTTTAACAAGGGACCTTCAAATTGAGATTTGTAAAAATTTCTCTTATCTAAATACACAACTTCACAAAAGTGTTATTCTGTTTTTCCGATTATATCGAGTATAAGGTTTAAAACAGCAAGCAAAACTTGCTCATTTTTAGGTCAGATTTGATTGTCTATAAATCTAAAAATTCAATAAAAAATACAAAAACAAAATAATAGACATGTTATGCCAAGTATTAATGAACTACTACTACAAAAAAAACAGAATTTCATTTACTGGTTTGTCTAAAAAATGGTATTCCGTAGAGTCACATTTTACGCTCACAAAATGTCGCCGACTATCGTCTTAACAGTATGTTAACTAAAATTCGGGAAATGCCCGAAAACTTTCCAAATTGGAAGATAGAGGAGGGAAAAATTTTTAAGTTAGTAAGACCTAGCAAATCATATATTTCGGGGCTTGAACCCTGGAAACAGGTAGTCCCAAAGTCAGCAAGAGATAAAGTTTTACGGGAAAATCATGACGCACCCACGGCGGGTCACTTGGGGATTTATAAAACTTTTAATCGAATTTCTCAATATTATTATTGGCCGAGAATGTTCAGGGAAGTGGCCAGGTATTGTAGGAGTTGCGAAGTATGTTTGGGGCACAAGAGTGATCAGCAGAAACCGGGAGGATTAATGGGGCGTCATATTATAGAGCGACCTTTTCAAGCGCTAACCACGGATCTGATGGGACCGTTCCCCATGTCTAAAGCCGGGAATAGATTTATCCTGGCGGTGTGCGACATCTTTACTAAGAATTCTTTCTTTTTCCCGCTAAAAAGTGCCTTGGCGGTCAATGTTACCCGGATCATGGAAAATAACATATTTTTAAACGATGGGGTTCCGCAAATTATAATCGCGGACAATGGAAAACAGTACGTAAGTAAAAATTTCAAGAAATTGTGTGAAAACTATAAAGTAAAGATAATGTTTACCCCGTATTTCCATCCTCAAGCAAACCCCACTGAGCGATATAACCGTACGCTAAAAACAATGATTTCTTGTTTTGTTCGGGAAGATCATCGAGAATGGGATACCAATATTTTCAAATTCGGGTTTGCGTTGCGCACTAGTACGCACGAAATTACGGGCTTTACTCCGGTTTATCTCACTTTCGGGAGAGAATTGGTAATATCGGGGAACCAGTATGGTCCTATACAATAATAAGCTGTTCGATGTTGCGGACAGGCAAACTCTCGCTGATAGACTAGGGGAGTTGCCTGAGTTCTTCGCGAAGGTAAAAGAAAATTTAGACAAAGCCCATCGTAAAAATGAGCGGTATTACAATTTACGGAGGCGTCCAGTAAGTTTTAACGTCGGAGACATCGTGTGGGAGCGCAATTATAATTTGTCAAATGCAGGGAATTACTTTGCAGGCAAACTTGCCCCTAAGTATTCGCGTTGTAGGGTTAGGAAGAGAGTATCTACTAATATTTATGACCTTAAAACCGGGGATGGGAGGAAAATGTTAGGCACGTACCATGTTAAAGATATCAAGGCTCACCCTCCTGGCGGTCCCGATTAGACTAAATGAAGAAAAAAAATCAGGCAGGTTGTTGATGGCGCCTCGATTTTTTTTTGTTGGGAAAGGGGGCGAGTTATAACGCGCAAAATGTAGGGTATTTCGTATTTCCTAAAACTGCATGTGACTTCCAAATTTCCCGAGCGTTGTCCTGCGCATGTGCCGGAAAACGGACGTTTTTCCAGCGGGAGAGTCTTTTTTTGGGAAGAGATTGGAGCGGGTGCTCAAAATTATCAGACATTGTAAGTTACCCAAAAACCCAGCACGTGGGAATAGTTAATAACGCGGGTGCGAAATAAGTGCGGGAATAGTGGTACCCAATAAGGGCAAATCGAGACAGTGGAGCGTAGAACCGGGTGGTTCCGCGGTCCTGGTACAAAGCTGATAAATATCTCGAAGTAGAACCGAGTGGTTCGGCGGCCCATTGTATAAAATTGTAAATATCTCGAAAGAGAAAATAGGAATTAAGTGTAATAAAGTGTATATAAAAACTATGAGTTTCTTTCCTTCCCCAAAAAGGGAAGTGGCGCCCTTATGCTACTGGCACTGATGTCGAACTCCGTAGCCGGGACGACCCACCAACACCTGTGCTTGTGTTTCCCCCGAGCACATGGCAACTTTGGTAATAAGATTCATACTGCCAATTTTTCCTCGGGAGATGCTGCCCTCTGACATCGCTATTTTCAAATAAACTATTGTTATTAACAATTGGTCCCGGATTTCTAGTTGGCGTGGTTCACTTTTAGTCTGCAGTTGTAGCAGTGAGCACCAGTTTGCAATTTTGTGAATTTTCCTAAGTGATGTTTCGCACTGGTTATTGGTGATTTCTTCCTTGGTGGATTTGAGTTGTGGAAGTTTTCGCACAGCTATTTGGCTGGATTTCATAGCTAGTGGAAATATTTGCTGTTGGATGGCAATCGACTTTGTCGGATTTGTGTCACATTTTGGGGATTCGCCATTTTGCAAAAGGTATGATGATGCTTAATCTTGAATCATCCTTCGAATATTAACACCGATCCTTTTAGTTTTCGTTGCATCGCAGACAAAGACCCCGTTCTTGACAAGGAATTGTATATTTTTATCGAAGGCCGTTTCCATCTAAGGTAAATTCTGAAAATAGTGTAAACCATGTGGACTTAGGTTTTGACTTTTAGGCCTTTTTGTATTGAGTCGCTCTTTTGATTTTCTGGATTTTAAACCCGTTGATGGACATTACTTTAGTCTTCATTGCGAGGGTTTTAATTGGTTGTGTTGGGAAAAATCCGAAGGTGCACTTAATTTGAGTTTTTGTAGCTGACAAAGGAGCTGAGTGGATGGTGGTTATTCTGGGAGCTGGTGTGCAGTTTTTATTCGCAGCTTGTGAAGTACCAGAGCCACTTGGCATCATATTCTCGTCAGCTTAAGGTGGGAAATTTCCGTGTGTTACGCTCTTGTGATTATCTGTTTAGTTTTGTTAATATTCAAGTCAAATTAGTCATAAGTAAATTTATTAAATCAACGCTTCGAGTCACGAATTTAAATCCCTTCAGGATATTTAGCGCATTTGATATAGGCGCGTCAATTTGAGTATTTTAAAATTTTATTAAGTGTGTGGTTCCTTAAACCTTTGAATTTTCGATTAGAGGTAATATAGTCACACTTAGTGGGAACAATACTTTTCATTACTTGGTCAATTATCGGAAGTCATTATTAATTCATATTATTATTATTTAAATCTTAATTGATATTGAATACCTTTTGGTATCTTATTGCTACTGGAGAGTGTCTCTCATGATATTGCGTATTTAATTTGATATTTTTTTGCACATTTGTGAGGGGAGCATAAGCTTATGGTACCTATAATTATCATTATTTGTTTATTTAATTATTTAGAAATCTTTACCAGTGATCATAATACTACTAGTAATAAATTGTTTCACCTTTAGTTTACAATATACGGTGGTACTCGTGTTTGGTACCATTCATTTTATAATTTACCTGCCATAAAATTGTAAGTAATCATACAAACACGTGGCGCCCTAATTTTAGATATTTTGTTGAATACAACCCAGCCCTTCTCCACTTATATGCTGGCGGCTGATTACTTAACAAATTACAACTAATTGTCTAAAGGTGAATTTGGGAATTTAATAAATATGTTTCTACATTAAAAGAAGTTTTAGTTATTTCTTTCTCCTCCTGCGTCTCACGAATAATGAATTAAAATCAGCAGTACACATTACTAGTTACATATTTTTTATATTAGTTATAATTTATAAATTATAAAAATAATATATTCCATTAATGTTATGTAATTGATTCTTATGTTCTGTAATTGTTATGGACGTATTACTATTAATTAACGGAACGTGTGTTCTGTTTATGTTACATCATTGTTCCAAATCATTAAAAGAACATGTTATATAAATGTTATTTAAGTATTACAACCACCGCGAGCCAGATATTTTGAGGTTCCAGCGTGGCACATTTAGAGCACCAAATATGTAACTGTTATTTTAAAAAGAATAATGTTTTGTAACTTTTACGAAGGCATTACGCGTTTGTGCTTACTGGGTAATGCGATGGATTAAGATAATTTCGGTTATTAATAGATTAAATGGTAAAAGTTATACGTCAAAAGTTAGCTCATTAGCAGGTAAAAGTGGTAAATAAAAAAAAACCATTTTTTTCGAAATGTCCGGTCTATGTATAACAACAGAAAACATAGAAGTCCTTGAAATAACCTGTAAATCGCTTGGCAACTGACACATTAAAATCAACAAACTTCAGTGCTACCAACTTCGAAAAGTAAATTTTACTCCTCAGTAACACCGCACCGATGTCAGTGAGTTAATAATAGTAATAATAGTAGCTTTATTGTGTTAACACTAAAAAATAAGCTTACACATGTCAGGTACAGAAATTAAATTAGAACTAAAACTAAGAATTAAAAATATTTAAAATATACATTAAAACCAGTACTAGCGACTAGTTACGAATCAAAATAGAAAAAAATATTAAGTTTTTTTCAACTATATAAACCCACAAAGGTGAATAACATATACAAAATAATTCAAGAAATCGACGATTTTCTGAAGTTTTTCTTAGAATTTTCCGCCGAAAATTGTAACATTGATAAATGATAGTACTATACCCGATTGTACAAAACTTTGTAAAAATGTTTATAAATATAAAAAAGTAATTAACTTTTTTCCAACTAAAGTCCCATAAACGCGATTTTTTATTCGACATTAGATCAACTGATAGGTTATTGCTGTTGCTCTCGTCGTTCTCGGTATTTTAATGGAAAAAATCACAAAGTTAATTAAATCAAAACGAATAATATAGTGTTAATAATGGATTACTCAGGAAGTATCGGTAGTAGCATCTAATCGACTGGTATTTACTTAATCTTTAATTACAATATTTAATTGCTAACCTAACCTAAAAATTTATTACCTTTTCAAAGTTACGTATTATTCGATCAGATTCATTGTTCAACCAGTTTTGAGTTTAACCTTGATTATGAATATTGTCAGGATTTGAAAAGCGCTTCGTAGTCACGTAGTAACTCTCGTTGGCTTCCACTCAGAAACTGTAGGTTCGACTCCATGAATTGCATACTTTTTTATTTTTTCATTTTCACTATTTTGTCGTAGTACACTTTTATTTGTTTGTCTTTCCTCTGTTTTATAACTGTTTTTCCTTTTCCGTTGCCTACCTCACCTAAGTATTGTGTACACAGGTAAGTCACCACGAAGGGCACCGTTGGTGTGAAAAAAGTGTCCCTGTTTAATAACACATTCCGTTAGTTCCTTCATTAGATAATATCAAATAATTAAAGAAGTTGAGCCAATCGATTAAATTGTATTGGAGGATGCGGTTTGGATGTCGCAAAAATGACAACATGTACAAATTGTGGAAAATATTATCACCCAGGTTGCATCGGAACTGGGAAGGGAAAGCACAGCTGTCTGAACAGTGGGCAGGCAACCTCCGCAGACTCAACAAAACTAACTACAAACGATATTGAAGATATTTTTGAAAGAATGTATTAGAAGTATTTTAATAAATTCTCCGATAAACTTCATTCCGCACTTGATACACTTAATGAGAAAATGTTGAATTTGGATCTGAAAATTACTAGTTTGGAACAAAAAACGTCTATTCTGGAAGAAAATGGTAATACTGCTAATGTTGCGATAACAGACCTAACCTCAAAAGTACTAGCAATTGAAAATTCCTCGGTTCAACGTAGAAATGATACGAACATTTCTATAATGAATGAGATTGAAGACCGAAAATTTAGGGAATCAAATTTAATAATTTATAACATAAAGGAATCTGAAGCTTCCGAAGTTTTATTTAGGCAACCTCATTATCTTATAATTTACTATTAGTATTAGTACAAAAATATTTATTTAGATTAATTATTAATAATAAATCTCCAATTGTTTTCTAATTTTCTTCGGATATTTCTACATCATCGACGCATCTATTAAAATTATAATGCAAGTGACGACCGCAGTTGAAACAAAAATATACCAAATTTCTGTGTACGTGCATAAAACATAGCTCCCAGAGTTGATTCATCGAAAACTGATCGAAGAGTATATTGAAGTAACATCCTTTGCAGTAATAGTTTACAAAAATAGTATTCGGAAGATTATCTGTTTTATAAGATATAACGACCATTTCGGAGCACACAGTTGTAGGGTGATCTTGGGTCTCATATTTCGCATAGATTTCTGTAACAGTATCAATACTTGTTGCTTCGTAAACTTCTTCTGGGATAAATGCTATTCGGTCAGGTAAATCCATTTTACTAGCTTTTTTAATTAAAGCTACCAACCTAAAACAATATTAATATAATTAAAAGTTTTTAGGTGTACCAATACATTTTTAGTACAAATGAGCAAAATAATTTAACCATGAAAATGAAAATCAGACGAGTGATTTGCTTACATGTGGGTTTCATCTGAAGTGAACCTTTCCTGCGCTACGGCGATTTTACCCGAACGATTACTATTCAACCCAAAAATTCGTACATAGTAAAAAAATACACATATATTTCTTTAATTTTTTATTTTTTTGTTGGGATAAAATAGCATCCCGGTATTCAGAAAAATATGCACATTTTGAAAATCGAAAAAAATATATGGTTGCTACTTAAAAAAACAAAGTTGGGCGCTATAGCAAAGAAACAAAAAGAAATGTGAAAAACAAAATATCTCAAAAAATCAAAAAACCTTTGTCTTAAACTTTTTTTTGTAACTATTCAAAATAAGAAAATAAATCGAATATTCCATATTTTTGTAACACCCTGTATGTTAATATTTAAAATAATATTTACAATAAAAATCATGATTTTCCTTGAAATTTGCCTACAAGTTTCAAGTCCTGCATAACGACTATAACTTTTTTAATATTGGTTTGATCAAAAAATGTTTCATATAAATGTGGTAAAGTTTAAAAATTAACATTTATATGTATACTATACTTATCTATAAGAATTTATATACTATGACATTTTTGGGTTAAATAGTAATCGTTCGGGTAAAATCGCCGTAGCGCAGGAAAGGTTCACTTCAGATGAAATCCACATGTAAGCAAATCACTCGTCTGATTTTCATTTTCATGCTTAAATTATTTTGCTCATTTGTACTAAAAATGTATTGGTACACCTAAAAACTTTTTTAAAACACAAAATTTTTACATGATTTTTTTATTAATTATATTAATATTGTTTTAGGTTGGTAGCTTTAATTAAAAAAGCTAGTAAAATGGATTTACCTGACCGAATAGCATTTATCCCAGAAGAAGTTTACGAAGCAACAAGTATTGATACTGTTACAGAAATCTATGCGAAATATGAGACCCAAGATCACCCTACAACTGTGTGCTCCGAAATGGTCGTTATATCTTATAAAACAGATAATCTTCCGATTACTATTTTTGTAAACTATTACTGCAAAGGATGTTACTTCAATATACTCTTCGATCAGTTTTCGATGAATCAACTCTGGGAGCTATGTTTTATGCACCTACACAGAAATTTGGTATATTTTTGTTTCAACTGCGGTCGTCACTTGCATTATAATTTTAATAGATGCGTCGATGATGTAGAAATATCCGAAGAAAATTAGAAAACAATTGGAGATTTATTATTAATAATTAATCTAAATAAATATTTTTGTGCTAATACTAATAGTAAATTATAAGATAATGAGGTTGCCTAAATAAAACTTCAAGACTTAATTAACTTTAAACCAATGATTCAACTAGTGTAAGCACATTTTGTTTGTATTTAATTTAATAAAGCTCTTCTTTAAACAAGTGCTTATTATTGAATTTCAAAATAGCACATATTTCAGAAACAAACATAAAATGTTTTATAGTGGGTTTCATCTAAAGTGAACCTTTCCTTTGTCACGAGCGATTACTAAAAGGAACAAATGAAGCACTAAAATATATATTTTTTAAAATTTCCAGCTTGAAGGGTACGACGTACGACAATGTTACAAATTCGTTTAAATGGGCAATGTTTTGATTTATTTATAATTTAGATACCATCTAAAATAATCAAACCATTCCGAAGATTAACGGAAAGACCCAAAAACGCAATTTTTAAAAAAGTCGATTATTACTAGAAAAGTTAGAAGTTACGGATAAAAGTTTTGTGTTTAAATATTAATTCAAATAATGGACAAACTCGCTTTTCAAGATATCGATACCAACTTTCTCAGCTGGGGGTGATTTTGATTCGGGTTAGGTTAAGTTGAGTTAGGTTTCGTTACGAAAATTATTAAAAAAACTTTTCAAATGAATCAGTAGTTTGTTGTTTATTTAAATAAAAAAAAACGCTAGAGACGATTTTGCGTGAGGTCCATAATAGTTCCGCATGTAAAGCGAGATGAGTTTGTTCAAAAAAATTCAAAAATAGAAAAAGGATTAATTTTTTTATTTGCAATCATTTGTTTAAAAAATTTTCATTATCATATCAAAAAAAACTCCCTCCGTCCGAAAATAGGTATTCATTTTTAAAAATCGATTGGGATTCACGAAAGTTAATAATTTTGGCCTTTTTTTAAATTTTGTTTCTAAATATCTGATTGTGAGGAAAAAAATAAACAAATTGAATAAAAATATTCTGCAATATGTTAAAAATTATTCATAGATTTCAAAGTCGCTTATTGTTAGAAAATGCCGAATTTTGATTAATGGTGTGTTGAAATGAACAGAAGAAGTTCGAAATCGAAGAAATTAACCCATAATAATCTGGTTATAATTACTGTCTTTCATTTTTTGTATTTTTTTATTCTCCTACTGTGATAAATTGTGAAAAATTAAAAATTAAGGACTTTAAGTTGTTTTTCAGTATTTTTTGTATTATTCTTTGTTGTAATACAGATTTATTATTATATTTTTAAATTAGTCTAATTACTAAAATTAAAAATGTATGCCTTATTTTTGTACAATAAAATAACGCAAAATGTATAGGATATTTCCGGACGGAGGAAGTATACAGGGTGTATCAATTTGAGTTGCATTACATGGGTATCTTTGTTATTATTAAAGTTAGAGATTCTGTAAAATGGGTAATGTTTTGCAGTTTTTGATACTTATTCAGATGCCGTTTAAAAAAATGAAAAATTTCAAGCCATACCGAAAATTAACGAAAAATGCAATTTTTTAAAAAGTCGATTATTTCGTTAACTAGTTAACTATAATAGTTACAAAAATGTTTCGAATAAAAGTTTTTCGATTCGTAAAGACGGATGTAAAAATGTTTATTACAAAAATATCACAAACTCGGTTTTCAAGATATAAATAGCAACATTCTTATTTCAAATGGACGCCTTATTGAATTTTTCAACAGTTAAATTGCATTTTTTTTTCTGATTACAACGATGTATTATAATCCATGTTCAAAGTAATACACCACGGATTACTTTATATTATTTGAATTAAATTAAGAAGGCTGTGACTTTTTGAGAGGACCTCTTTAAACAAATGACAATTCGAGGTGTCATTTTAGATTATTGTATAGGATATAAGTCCAAAACTTGACATATTGTTCATTTAATTAGTGGAAAGATTGCCATTTGTAAATGATTAATCAATCACTAAAACTTATAAATTCTATTTTGATGTACAATAAATCGATATAATAATCTAAAGTGACAGCTTGACTCGTCATTTGTTTAAAGAAGACCCGTCAAAAAGGCATGGCTTGCTTAATTTAATTCAAATAATGTCATATATTTCATAGTCTGTTACTTCAAATATGGATTGTAATAAATCCAATATGATGTCCATTTTAAATAAGAAAGTTGCTATTGATATCTTGAAAACCGAGTTTGTTTTATGTGTGTAAAAACCATATTTAGATTAGTCTTTACCAAAAAAGTAACTTTTATCCGAAACATTTTTTTTACTTTTCCAATTATTGAAATAATGACTTTTTCAAAATTTGCATTTTTCGGTTTTTTCGCTTATCACCGGCTTGGCTCGGAATTTTTGATAATTTTAGATGCTATCTATATGAGTATAAAAAACTGCAAAACATTGCCCATTTAACCGAATCTGCAACTATATTAATAACAAAGATGCCCATGCAATGCAACTCAAATTGGGACACCCTATATATTTTAATGAATATTGTTTAAACAAATAATTGTAAACGAAAAAATTTAAAAAGCTAACCCTATTTTCTATTTTTAATAAACTTTGCATGCTTTCGCGAAGTGCCATTAATTTTCTTTTCAAATTGCACCCTCTGGAATAATCCCTGGTCAATATCTCACCGGCGAATTCACTTGGTCTGAACCAGGCGCTCGAGGAAGGTGAAATTAACATTCACTGTGTGAGATTTCAGGAATCCACGTCCTGATTACAACGATATTATTCCCGCCGTCCGGCGGATTTTTTGGTTCGAAAACATAATAGGCTATAAATCCATAACATGTAATATACCGGGTGTACACGAATCCTCTATCTAAATAGGGGGAGGCCCCACTATCATGCCATTTTTTTTGAAAGGTCAGAAAAAAATATTTTGTTACAAGCATACTTGGAACTTACTAATGTAAAAAACAAAGAAAGTTGATGTCATTTCCGATGAAACCGGAAGTGAATTTTTGTTATGCCATATAACATAGTAAAGTTTAAAAATTTTATTTTCATAAACAAAAAAAATACAGGGGTGGCTCTAATAGTTTCGTGAACACCCGGTATACAGTAGTGGAAAACAGTAGATAAACTTTTTTGTAACGCAAATAATGGGCTATTTTGAATAAACAAAACTTAACGTGTAACACTCTCAGGGATGAATTTTTAAATTATGGGATCTTTGACCTTTACACATTCAATAAAGTAAACACGACTTCAACTAAAATAACTATATTCTCAAATCGTACATAAATGACGTTTTACAAATAAATGTTGATAAAAATTAACAAAATAATAACTAATAACCCGGGCGTAACAATACACCGCATGGAAAGATCAAAGAACAGGGCGAAAATCACCGCGGCACTTTATACTTTTATTGGAACAGGGAACGGCCGATACTCACGGTTCGGGATACAGAACTCTGCTGATCTTAACTTATCCCTTATCCGGTCATGCACCTCACATTCCCGGTATCCCCACTTAGGATGATCTAATGTTCCCGTTACAGACTCCCCCTCTGGACCTGGAAACCGCCCTCGGAGAAGGTACAGGAACTCTATGTTGTTTCCTTGGTCTACCTCTCTTTCTTCTAGGTACCACCGGTGTAGGGATCGTAGAATCCTCTTCACTTCGGAATGGTGTTAAATGTGAAACATGGAAACATCCGATAGGTTGATCTGGATTTTCCAAATGAGCTACTTCGAAAGATGTGGAAGATTTTTTTCTACAAATTATATACGGCCCATCACGTTTGGGTAAAAACTTGGAAGTTATCCCCTTATGAGAATTACTCAAGGCATGAACCTTTACAAGAACAAGATCACCAACTTGATACTCTGAGGGTTTTCTCCTTTTGTCATCAGCGTACTTCTTTCTTCGATCTTGCACCTTTTCTGACAATTCCCTAACTTCTCGCATTACATCCGCCATTCCTAATAGGTGCGGGGTTATTAGGGAAATAAAGTTTTCATCTTGAATTATTGATCGGAAATCCCTATTTACATCATCTAGGGTCCTGAGTTCTCTTGCGAACGTCAAAAATGCTGGAGAATATCCAGTGGATTCACAGTAAGCTGTGTTCAAAGCAAACCTAATGGCAGGAATCTTGCCACTCCAATTTGTATGATTATTTTCAGTTAAAATAGCCAATTGTGTTTTGACATCACGATTCTTTCTTTCTACAGGATTAGCCTCCGGGCGATAATACGGAATTAAGGTCTGGTCAATGTCTAAGCACTTACAAACATATTGCATAACAGCGCTCACAAATTGCACTCCATTGTCCGAAATTATCCTACGAGGAGTCCCATATCTCATGAAAATCTCGTCAATTAAGACTCTTGCACAAATCTCTGCAGTAGCTTCTTTAAGAGGAAACAATTCTGTCCACCTTGTTGAAGTATCTTCTACTATAAAAATCCAAATATATCCCTCTTCCGTAGCTGGAAGTGGTCCAAACAAATCGATCGCTAATACCTCAAATCGCTGATTTATTACAGGAGTTTTTAATAATCCTTCGGGCTTTAAATTGGTAGCCTTGTAGCGTTGACACTCTACGCAATTCTTCACGTAATCACTTATGTAACGCCGCATACCAGTCCAATAATATCTACTGGCTATACGTTGAAAAGTCCGATCTATACCATAATGTCCAGCATTTGGGGCATCATGATACTCCCTCATGATATAAGGAAGCATATCCTTTGGAACGACCAATTGGGGATCCTCATCATCTTGTTCAGGCACATAACGGTATAATACCCCACTCGTCATAACATATCCTCGAGCAGACCAATTACTAACGTCAGGATGATTTATAGTTTCGAAACAATCCATAACCTTCTTAATGTCAGGATCAGATAACTGCTGTTCCCTGACTTCCAGAGGTGATTTTGTAGGCAAATCTACAGTAATAGAACACATTGTGCTAGATTTTATTTCAGGATTATCGATCATAGGAGGTCTGGAAAGTGAATCGGCAACTACATTAATTTTCCCAGGGACATACGTAATTTTAAGATTATAGGGTTGTAAAGCCAATGCCCATCGAGCCAGACGTCCACTTGGAGACTTTAAAGACATCAACCATCTTAATGCTTGGTGATCAGTACCAATTGTGACTTCACTTCCTTCGATATAACCTCGGAATTTGGAAACCGCGTATACCACCGCTAACGCTTCCCTTTCCGTAGTATTGTAATTTTTCTCAGCTGCACTTAAGAGTCTACTTATGTATTCTACTGGTCTTTCTTCTACTCCCTCCCCCTGTACCAAAACTGCGCCGATCGCATAATCACTGGCATCAGTACGAATTATAAAAGGAAGAGAACTGTCTGCTTGCCTAAGTACAGGTGCTGAAGTTAAGGATACCTTCAACGAATTAAATGCTTCGCGTTGTTCCTCACCCCACGCCCACACTGCGTTCTTTTTTGTTAAGTCACTAAGGGGTTTTGAAATTTTCGAAAAATTTTCCACAAAGCGTCGATACCATGAGCACGCCTGTAAAAAGCTACGAACCTGTTTTAAATTTCGAGGTTCCATCATTTCCGATATAGCAGATACTTTATTTGGGTTAGTTTCAATTCCACGACTGCTAATTACGTGACCCAAAAAGTTTAAAGATTCGCGCACAAACACGCACTTTTCTCGGTTCGCTCGCAATCCGAATTCTCTCAGTCTATTGAACACAATTTCTAAGTCTTTAACATGAGCGTTGAAATCCGAAGACAATATTATTAGATCGTCTAAATACGCTAAAACGGTTACACCTTTTAAACCGAACTTAAATCTGTCCATTAATCGTTGGAAAGTCGCTCCCGCATTTTTCAATCCAAACGGCATTCTGTTAAATCGAAATAACCCGAACGGCGTAGTAAAAGCAGTTTTGTCTCTGTCAGATAAATGCATTGGTACTTGCCAGTACCCCGAACGCAAATCAATAGAGGACATGACCACACCTTCTTTTGTGCTATGCAGAATGTCATCGATACGAGGCATAGGATATTTGTCACTTTTAGTTATGGCGTTTAAGTTTCGATAGTCCACGCACACGCGCCATTTTCCCGAATCTCCTTTAGGAACTAAGACTACTGGGAAGGACCAAGGTGATTCACATTCTTCAATGATTCCTTCTGTCAACATCTTATCTAATTCCGTCTTTAGTATTTCCTTTTTAAAATCAGGCATTCTATACGGAGGATTTGACAGTGGCAGGTGATCTCCAGTATCAATATGATGTTCAGTAAAACTCGTTGGGGCTCCACCTAAAGCAAATATATCCGTTGATTGTTGCAACAGCTTATTAACCTCGCGACGCTGAGTTCCATCTAGGTTATGACCTTCACCAGCTCTTAAATCTAAGCCATTGTCATTTTCTACTGAGGCAAACAATATTTCTGAATGATCATCTTCAAGTAATAACTTATGGATATTTTGTGGTTCATCAGCGAAATACCATTCACTCTTTTGGATATCCAATACTAATCCAGCGTCCTTCAGAAAATCGATACCCAGTAGTGTCGAATTATTAGTTGCTGCTGGCATTATTACAAATGTCGTAGGAATTTCCTTTTGACATAATTTCACAGTAACTGTGGTTAAAAGAACCTTTTCTTCTCTCTTTTTTCCATCTGCTAAAGTAATGTTCGTAGTAGTTTCAGTAAAATGTTGCCCATTTTCTTTAAGAATTTTATATAGCGAATGCCCAGCGACACTTTGTTTTGCCGCTGTATCTGCAAAACCACGACCTAGTACTCCTAATATCTCAACCATCAAAACCGGTCTGGATTTCGGATTCAAAGATATTTCGGAATCCATAGAATAAAATCCGATACTCGAAGCTTCTACTTTAATTTGTTTATCTTTAATTTGGCACTTCGGACAGTTTGATTTGATGTAACCTGCTGTTCCGCAACCGTAACATACAATATTTTGTGAGAAAAATTTTGTATTTAAACTTTTACCTGACTCTTTGTGATTCACGTCAGATGTTTGATTATTTTGTTTATTTTCTTTTTCCAACTTTCTACAATATTTAACGTCATGACCGTATGCTTTGCAAAAAGAGCACCTTAATCTGCGATCCGCACTAGCAACGTCTTGTTTTGTTTTTAATAATTGCAGTTCCGATAATGTTTCTTCGGCGCACCGAGAATGTTCCAGAAGGTCGGAAAATGTCTTAACATTATTTCGCGGTACCCGTTCCCGAATTTCTCGTTGTAACAATCCGTATAACATGTCGATTTGCACTGATTCTGTTAATGTTTGTTCTTGTAACTGAGCAAACAATGCTCTCTTTTTGTTTATGAATATGTCCGTACGTGTACTTAAGTCTTGTTCTTCCGCAAAAATCTCGCGATAAATTTTATATGCTGGTTTTTGTTGACCGAAAGCATGTTGTAATAAACGTAACGCGTCATCAAATTTAACCGCTTCGTGCTTAACTCCTCTCCACCATGTTGCAGCATCATCAGTTAATAACATGGAGAAACCCTTTAGAGCATTTTCGTCGCTGACGTTTGCACAATCTTTATATACACAAACGGCGTCAACAAATGCGTTTACGTCACGTCCTTTCTTTCCATCAAATCTACAAGAACATGCAACAAAGTTACCTTGTTTCGCCGCCTGTGGTTCCGAATGATTTGTATTTGCCACCAACCTTTCTGTTATGTTTGCTGTTAATGTTGCCAAAAGTTGCGAAAATTGATCTGGGGACATTACCACGGGTTGTGCATCAGACATATTTGGTTGATTTTGCTGACTTCTCGTTATTACCATTAGATCATTTCCAAGCACACACTTTGTTTACTTTGTTAAGTTAAATGAAAGTTCCACTTTATTGTTTTAAAGGCCCCACGTTGGGCGCCAATTTTGTAACACTCTCAGGGATGAATTTTTAAATTATGGGATCTTTGACCTTTACACATTCAATAAAGTAAACACGACTTCAACTAAAATAACTATATTCTCAAATCGTACATAAATGACGTTTTACAAATAAATGTTGATAAAAATTAACAAAATAATAACTAATAACCCGGGCGTAACAATACACCGCATGGAAAGATCAAAGAACAGGGCGAAAATCACCGCGGCACTTTATACTTTTATTGGAACAGGGAACGGCCGATACTCACGGTTCGGGATACAGAACTCTGCTGATCTTAACTTATCCCTTATCCGGTCATGCACCTCACATTCCCGGTATCCCCACTTAGGATGATCTAATGTTCCCGTTACAAACGTTATTATTATTAAAGTTAAAAGATCCTTTAAAATACTACATGATATAAAAATCTTCCAAGTTTTATACAAATAATTTTGTACACATATGAGCAGATTTAATTCAAATATGACTGGAAAAAAGTAAAAGAACTTTTCCAAATTTTACATATTTGAACCTCAAAGAAAGGGCAACAATGGCGTTAAACAATCATCGATGGTAACCGAATTGTCTCTAAATAAAAACGTTGTTTCAAGTACAATTAAAAGATTTAAAATAAGGGGACAGCCCAATCAACTAAAAAGTCTTGACGCTCTAGAAAAACCACCCCACTAGTAGATCGAGTTATTCTAAATATCGTCAAAAAAAGATCCATTTTAATCGTAAGGTCGTATAAAAGCACATTTAAAAGGAAATATCTGTAACATCTCATGCTGATGCTATAAGAAATTGTTTGATAAAAGGAGAATTATTCGGACGAAGGAAGAAGGGCAACCAAAACGCCACTTCTTTAAAATAAAAATCGAAAGGTGCATCTTGCTTTCGCTAGAGAGCATTTGCAATGGGCAGTGAATGACGGGTTTTTACCCGACTACACCCAAAATGCACCAAACCGACTGTTAAACATGATGGAGGTTCTGTTACGGTGTGGGGCTGCTTTTCCGGATATGGGATGGGTCCAGTTCTTTGTATAAAAGGAGAAAATGGACAGATTTATGTGCAAGGATATTATGGGCCAAATATAATGGTACCGTACCCAATAATTAGTTAAATCAGAAGTGAGATAATGATAGGTCACCTAGAGGTACTCATAATAAAATGATCTAGGCAATACCAGACACTGTAAATTACTGTAATAAATTATGTAGAAACACGCACGTCTATGTATGTATGAAAAGTTTAAATTAAATTAATTCGATTAAATTACTTGGAGTTTTAAAATTTATAATCGGCTGTATTGCTCGTATTATTATTATTATTTGACGTTTTTCTAATGTGCGTAATAAAAACTTGAAGAACCATAGTTCAAGTTTGTCTTCATATGCAGAATCTAATGCTTTTCTCATCATTTTTTTGAGGAATGTAATGCTGTCATAGTAATTTTTAGTGATTTTTTCACTTTTTCCACGTGTTTCTCATTTCTTACTAGTTTAGTTTAGTTTTTTACTGTCGGTGCGAGTTCGAATGCCGCACTTGGAAATTCATCAGTCGGAATATGTATAATGCGTTGGTCAATCCAATAAGCGATGAGTTCTTGAATTCCTTTACTGAATCATTTAATATATGATCCGGGTTATTACACTGGTCTACAAAAATTTTTTTTCCACGGCATTAACTTTTTTAGTAAATTTAGATACTTTAATATAATGGATTACTTGGGATGTAGTTAATTTGTTTGAATTCACTCTAGGTTTCACGACTAGAAGATGACCATATGTAAAATAGTATGTCCCAGGAATAATATCCCTGGAATTGTATGTATATGTTACAGTGAAAGTATAAAATCAATCCATTTAAAGTATTTAGATTCTACTATTATTAGGGAATGTGAACTTTCACTAGGAATTGTGAATATTCACTTTGAGGTAATAGTGGATGTGGCCAATAAAAAATAATAGTATTAAATAAAATTTAGCTGCCCTGAATTTGGCTGTGTCGTGGTTTACCATGAATGATTTTTAATTCTGCCCAAAAAACTGTTAAATTGTTAATAATCTTATTACCAGTCTTCCTTCCATTATCAGATTGAAAAAGACCGACGGTGCACCAATTACAGTAAAAATATCAATAATGTTTTTCGTTACTTCTTCTGTTTTCTTTGATTTAAGTCGTTTAATCACACAAAATTTTGTTAAATGGTCCTGATACACCATGATAAAATTAAAGTCACCATCTGGATGCGATTGAAAGTCAATCAAGTCCACTTGACACCTCGAATTTAATTCGTTGAATAATAAAACTTTAACAACCACGCTTTCTTTTATTTTTTTATTTTTCTTGGCATGGCTAGGACAAATTAAAAAAAACAATTACATCTTTGTAACAATATTGTCTTTTTATTAAATAAATCTTCCATTATGAATCTAAACTTGAATGGGTTTTTTGAGGTTAGGAATGTCTAAATTGTAAGTAGTTCCCAGCTTTAGTTTCACTAACCAAATTCAGTGATTGTTTACATTCACGAGTGTAAGTGATTTAAACATGATTTTTTCCACTTCCACTGACTATTTAGTGAATGTTTACATTCACTAGTGATTGTTTAGAATCACTGATTATCTACTTTTACTGTAACTACTACGTTTCCATCGGAGATTGAATCGGATTTGAATTCTTGATTCTATTTCAAAACTGGATGGAAACGCGCAATTTATCGTTTCGATATCGTACTCGGCCTCAAGGTCGATTCTGCTTTTTCTGGGATCGTATCTAGTTTGAGCTGAAAAATATCTTAAGGAAACGCTTCGAAGGCTTGAATTTGGGCTGGATCATGCGCAAAAGAATAATCTCCTCGCCGCGATGCATTATTATCTATGGTTTTATTTTCATTTATTCGAACCGCACATACTTCACAAACCACTTCTTCGGATAAATTTCCTACTTCTTAAATTAAAATAAAATTAACAAATTAAAAGCGAAGCATTTTAGAGAAAATATTTATTCCCTGTTTTCGTCTTAAAATTGGTCAAATTGTCTTCTAGGAAGTCTCTGGCATTTATTTTTTAAAAAAAGCCACCCCTGTTTAATGCAAAATTGGCACACCACTTCGTGCATGTTTTTAAATAACTTCTAAACCGTACCAGCTGTGAAAAAATTAAAAAAATCAAAAATTTTCAGAAAAAAGCAAGGAATTAGAATATCTCATTTAAAATGTTAAGTGGGGTAGCACCAAAAAGTTATGGCATAAAAAATGGGGCCTATACCCCCAAAATACATCACCCTATATTTTATTTCGATATTTGATATTTTTATCTTGTTACGACTATAATAACTAAAGTGTGTTTCAAATTTGATCAAATTATCTTAAAAAATAAAGAAGTTATACTCAAAAACTAAAAAAAATATAGAAAGTTTGACATCCCATAACAAAAATAGAGCACTATTGAGAAAATTTTTCTTCTTTACTTTTGTCTTAGAATTGGTCAAGGAATCACCTGTAGAATTTCTTCGCATATATTTAGAAACACCCTGTATATGTATAGTGTATCTGATTGCATTAAACTTCAAAGTGATCTTGATAAAATTTTCGATTGGTGCGTAAATAATCATATAAAATTAAATGTTAGTAAATGGTGCGTTGTGTCTTATAGTCGTAAAATTAACAATTTATTATACAATTACCGCATAAATAATAACCATCTTAATAGGCAACTTGAAATTAAAGATCTCGGAGTTGATTTTGATATAAAACTAACTTTTAATCAACATATACAAATGCTGTCAAGTTCTTGTTATAAAATCTTAGGTTTCATCACGCTTAACACTAAAGACTTCAGCATTGACACCTTGATTATGCTATATAGTCCCTTTTATGAAAAGTATAGAGAAATGCTTGAAAACGTCCAGAGAAAGTTTTTAAGGTTACTATACTTTAGAAAATATAATGTATACCCTGATCCTCTTACTGTATCTTGCACCCAAATTAAACTTATATAATCTAATTCAGTTATAATCTGGGGTTACGGCCACTGTTCGTCGGCTGCTTTAGCTTGGGGTCCTATGAATTAATGTTGGGCGCCACTTGATTTAAAAAAAAAATGTTCTTGTGTTGACTTTTAATAAACCAAGAAAGTTAAAAGTTTTAAATGTGAAATGTAACAAGTTTGATTTGACAGATTGCAGGCATTTGGAAATAGGAATAAGATTTCATAAAATTATTTATGATTACCACCAATTAGAGTTTATTTAGTATTCCCAGATAATATTTACATTTAATTATATTGGCTAATCCTAACAGGTAGGATTTGGAAAAATGAAAGATTTTGTTGTAGAAGTATTTACAAGGTTATTTCCCCGACAGGGAAACGGTAATAAAATAATGAATTGGCCAAAAATGACCAATATAAGCATAAAAATGATAATTATCTACAAAAGTTAGGGCAATTACCGAATCACTGGTACCAGAAATACGTGTTACAGTATACAAATGAATTATAATTAAAAATTGTACGACGTCCTTAAGGTTTGAACCAAAGTATTGAAAATAAAATCTAGGTTTATCGTTCTCATATATTAAAATTTAAATTGACTTAATGTTCAAGACTCCAATGAGACCATTGGTCACTAACGATTGAAAGTTTTTAATAATGTAAATTATTTTATCAAAATTATAAGAGTCTGAAATTAATTTCCTTATGTAAGCAAATTGCGCTAAAATTTTAAAACGCTTATCTGTTGTATCCAACGATGACAATGGAACCAGCTGGGTGTATTGAGAGTGACGTTGATCAAGGCCAGAAAGTAAACGAACATGGCTCGCACTAAAGTTGCTGATGCGCTGAGCTCCCCAATAATTCCAGAAAATTTGCACTCTTCTAATTTCCAATTATGATACCGCTCCACCATTCACAGAATATTAACGGGAATTAACACCATCAAGAAAAACCCTAAGAAAAACTATTTTCAAACTACTCAACCAATTGGACGCAAAACTTACCTCAAAATTTGAGGGCTCTTCCAAAAATTATATACACAGCGTGAAGGCACAAGAAATCAAGCCATTGAAGAAAAGAAAAATCACAATGTAAATCCTAAAACGAACATGTGGTTAAATCGACGCCATTACGTGAAAAGATAAATTAACTTACGAAATCGCCAAATAGGTACAGTTGGTCTCAGCTGGAAGTAGGACAAAAGTAATCACTATCGCGTATTCTTTGTCCTACTTCTAGCTGGGAGCAACTTTACACCGAACGGAGGAGATGAAAGATGATTCACAAATTGCAAATAAATCCTGAGAAACAGGTAGCGATCACCAAAAATCGTGAATTGAACAAGCAAAATAAGTCACTAAATATAAAGAACTATAAATCCGATCAAGGTTCTTAAGAGGATAGTCTGCGAAATGTTTGAAATGCGTACTCCTCGCTAGTAAAAATTGATTTTTTGGTGTTTGTAATAAAAAATTTAACAAAAACGCTCTTGTTTTGCCTTGAAATTGAATTTATTTATCATATAGAATTTTTTTTTGATGTATATAGTCTGTTATAAGGGAGTAATTTTGAAAAAAACGCATTTTTTATCATTTTTTCAAAATTACTTCCTTATAACAGACTATATACATCAAAAAAAAATTCTATATGATAAATAAATTCAATTTCAAGGCAAAACAAGAGCGTTTTTGTTAAATTTTTTATTACAAACACCAAAAAATCAATTTTTACTAGCGAGGAGTACGCATTTCAAACATTTCGCAGACTATCCTCTTAACTCATTCACACTCGCTCGATCAAATCCAATTCCCGTCCTCACGTTTTCAAAAAATCTTTTCTAATCCCCTCTCCTTGGGACAATTCAACAAATTTAACATCAAATCATACTCAATGCACCATCTTTAGTCAAAAAGCAAAATTTAATAGCAAATCCAAAATTGTAGCTAAAGATACCATTTCAACTGCTACAATCTTATGATATGCTACTCAAAGAGTTTCAATTCATACGAATAGTATAATCTCATAAGATAATTTCAGTTAACCATCTTTTTAAATTGATACATTATTATATGGACAATTCAGCTGCAATCAATCAGATTGATATTACTATCCCTCGAATATCATCAAGATCTTGCCGTACATTTTATTAAAAAACTCCAAACACTGACTATCTTAATAACTCTCCATTGTATTCGATGTACCACAACTATCATGAACTTCAGGAATTTGTAGATATTTTTAATAATAGCATTTCTAATGTTAAGGCATCTGTTAATAAATGTTTTCATCAAATTTCGAATAACTGTACCTAAATATTTTAATTGTATTATATGCTTCTTATTTTTACGAATATTCCCAAACTCATGTAATTTATCTTGTTTTTAAATTTATATCTTATATTATCATATTATGTTATTTTATGTCTTAATCCTATTACTATTGTATATTACTCTGTAATTGGCTCTTGGGTAATAAAGACATTATTACTGTTATTATTATTAATATAGTACAAAAAGAAGCAAATTTTAGTTATTGCCTATAAAAAAATCATTTTCCTGTATGTGGTACATATATATACCAATAAACTTTGAGGTCTGAACATTGCCGAATCGACCAATGGTCCTTTTACCTGCTAATGAGCTAACTTTGGATGTTTAACTTTTACCATTCAATCCAATAATAACCGAAGTTATCGTAATCCATCGCATTACTTGTTTGTTGTATCTGGTAATTTGTAAAATAAAAAAAAAACACAGCTATTTTGAATTAGACACCAGCGCCCCCAAAGTGTATCAGCGTGAACTACGGCGGCCATTTTAAATGTGTCCATTAGCTATCTTCACCTCGGTTATTTTCTTAATTTATGGTGTCCTCTGATCAAATGAAAATCGAATTTGACAAGTTTTTAGAGTTTTTACGGTTTTTATGAGTTTTATAGGTTATGTGAACCAGTATTTCAAATTAACCGCCAAAACGGACACTTTTAAAATGGCCGCCAGTGAAACACTAAAATTTGACACGTGTCCGGTATAGACATATTATACATAGGTATAACAATAGAAAACATAGAAGTATGTTTGGTTGCATAGTTGCGCTATCAACCCTTAACGTTAAATCATAGCAGGCCATGGAATCTTGACATAAACAAAAACTACAATCTAGAACCTAACTTCCGAAGTAAATTCTGAAGTGACAACAACTCTTGTACAAATTGTAGTAAAATTTAAAAAAAAATGAATAATAACGATCGCGATATATTAGAAGAAATTGGGAATTTTGATCCCGACATTCTAGTACTAGAGGACGGGGGCCCAGCTGGAAAACAATTTATGGAAAACTTACCCGTAAAAGAAATCGAGAAGAGTGAAGTATGTTCGATATGTTTGGAAAACTTCGAGATAGACATGTACCTTACCATAAAACAAAAACCAAATTAAAAAAGAACTTTCTTTTAATATAAATTATCTAAAAATAATCCATTTTGTTAATATTTAAAGAAAAAATTTAAATAATTTGATCCCCAGGGTTCTGCCCTATAAAGGGTTAATTCCGCGACCTTTTTTTGATGTTTGGTTTGCTAACGCAAAAGATTTACAACTGGATGCCTTGTTGAGTCATATTATTCAAGACCTTGCTGACCCGCCCCTCTCCGATGACGATTTAAGGAGTATTAAAGCTATTTTTTCCAATAATTTCTCCAAAATTTATGCAAAATGGTCAAAATCTGGAAGCAAAAATTAAAAGCAAATTCTTCGTGGCTAGCTGAAAATATTTCGTTTGCGGCTATTGTCCTAGATGTTACAACTCCTAGAACAAGTAACCAACCCGGCAGACCACAAAAGGACTTTGAAGATTCAAGCGAAACTTCTAACGAGGAAGTTATTGATGGCAACTGAAGTTCTGCTTCGCCATGCAGGAAAAAGGGATTCAGCATCCATTGTAAAGGAGCTTTGTTTCAGTTCACCTCATAGAGGTATGCCGAAGACCAGCTTCTTAATGACATCAGAGGAAGCGGTGCATTGACTGTAATGAGCGAGCTCTCTCAAAAAATAGATGGTCACATGCTCCGGCTGGATAAGTGTATCTCTCAAGTCAATGCAAAAACACCGAGTTCTACCACTTCAATCATAGACGCAAGGTTGGATATTATAACCACCTTTACCGCAGACAACCCCTGTTTCTCAACCTAGTTCACAAGAGCCTTTATTCCCAATAAGGGAAATATGATCAAAGTCCTGCTGACAATATTACTAATAAGTGCCTGTCTTGTGCCATATAGATTTCTACTGGTTATATTCTTTATACATGATTTTTTTATTAATATAAAAAAAGCGCGAAAGTCTGTAGCATGCCCAAAACACGATGGACTTTCTGAAAATCGACCTCTCTCGATGTGAAAAGACGGTAAATTGCGAATTTCTATCTCTGGGCCTTGCTCCTCTGCACGTGTGGATAAGATTCTTCGAGTGTATTTTACATATATCTTATCCCCTTGATATAAAAACTTGGCAGGCTAGGGGACCTGAGCAAAAAAATAAAGTGGCAGAAAAAAAGAAAAGTTTAGACGTGAGTTAGGCTTATGGTGGATATGCCTAAACAAAAATCAGGTAATGAAAATGATGGGAACACGGCCCCTAAGTTTTTTATAAATGCTATTTCACCTGAAATAACAGGTATAAATGTTGAGCTTATCAAGCGCTTCTGTATCATATTAGAGTGTATCCGGAGGAGACGTCTTCTCACCCGAGGCCAAATTCTCACCTATTGGAATCTAAGATTACTTAAGCACCCATTAGTGGTGGCTCAACTTACACGAACTTAAAAATGGCCACTACGTTCCTCTGGTATTCAGTTTGTTGCTCAACAAAAGCGCGATCAGTTATGAGTTACATTTCGGGTATGTCAAAGAGGAATGCACGAAGATTGGTTCGAACCTAAGTCTACCAATGGTTAGCGCCGATTTTGAAATGCTACCCACATTGGTATTTTCAAAATCTTCCCTAGAGCAAAAATTAGAGGATGCCGTTTTCACCTTGGACAGTCGTGGTATCGCAAGATTCAGGAACTTGGTCTTGCAGGGGAATACAACAAGAAGAAAGAGGAATCAAGTAACCAAATTTTTAACATATGGGTTTGGTTTGTCTTTCTGAAAGCGAGAAGATGTTGGTGACTGCTTTGGACTGGAATTCAGTGCTTTTCACCCAGACAACGAAAAAGTGAGAAATTGTATTGCTGAAGATTCAAAATATCCTCCGAACTTGTGGGCTGAATCGTCATCATCATCATCATCATCATCAAATGCATGCAAATCATTTAATTCGAGGTACAATTCTTCCTTTTATGCCACTCACCCAAATTTTAACGAGTTCTGCAGAGTTCTTTCTTCTTGAAATGCAAATTGTCACCTATATCAAGTTAAAAAGTGTTAACTCTGTGAGTAAAGTATACGACTCAAATGTTTTGCAGCGAAAACATTTTTTGGAAGAACAATTAAAGAAATTAAGGGAAGTGGATGGCTACAACAATATTGACTTTGTAAAATCAGTCTCTTATTACTTTAAAGCTAATTGAATTAAATTTTATTTATTCTATTTTATAAAATTTTCGGTAAATCTAGCTCTCACATCAGAGAACTCGGCCCTGCCCAGTGTAACAATAGCGGATTACCTATTAATATCAATAAATTCCATGAATACGCTAAGATAACAAGAGAAGGAGGCAGCAAAAAGCCTGTCAACAAAGAAGACGCCTGGCCCTGACGGCATACAAACAAGATCATCAAGCAAGCGGTGGAGGTTTACCCAGGGGTTTTCCTGAATATAATTAATCGCTGTTTGGCGAAGGGAGAATTTGAAAGCTGGCGACGCTAGAACTAGCCTAAAAGGGGAATAAGCTGCCAGGGCAGCCATCCTCCTAAAGGCATCTAAGCACTAGGAGGTCAGTCAGACGCTGTGGGAGAAAACTCCAGCGGCCTACGATGCTATGAGCAAAAGGTGCGCTATAGCATCACGAGAGCCGACTATGGGAGGAAGCTTAAAGATCCGGGCCGCGTGGAGGAATAGATCCACCTGATCTATACTAAATGCTTTGAAGAGGCACCTTTTTCCACTTGAGTGGAAGGAGGGGAGGCTTGTGATCCCACTTAAAACCCCTGATAAGGTGAGGCAGACCTCAGAATCCTAGATCATATAGGCCTATCAGTGCATGGTAAGATCCTAGAGAGGATTATGGTCAACTTTAGGACACGATAGGGGACCGAAGGTGCAAGACACAGTTTGAATACGCTAAAGGGAAAAGCACGTAGGACGCATGGCAGAGCCTGATGGACCATGTGGCCGCCTCGACGATAAAGTATTGCCAGGGAATTTTAATTGACTTCCAGGGAGCGTTTGATAAAGGAAAAAGCAGTTGGTAGTACTGTTTTGTGGTATCCATCTTCGCGATTCGATTTTGTTTTAAAGTTGTGAATTGTTCTTCCGTAATAAACTGGAATGTTTTAAACAACTTTTTGAGCTTAAAGTATAAATTTATTCATTTTAGTGTTTTGAAACGTTTAATTTGGTGCTGAGTACACAATTCATCCAGTATTTTATAACCTAACATTTTTTTATGAGTTATGTTGGTGTCCATATTGGTAATCATATTATATTATTAAAAACTATAATTATAGTACATAGTTACCATCAAAAAGCATGGAAAATTTATCTCGTAGTTGGCTTATGTAACAAAAATCTCTTCGCGGAAGCCAACTACGAGTTAATTTGTATAGACACGCTTAGACCTGTTGCTTCGCTAAAGCTGAATCAGAGATATGCCTCCATTTTCGTCAGTAGTATCTCAGCTATTGTCGAGTGCATCACAGTTACGTCTTTCTTGAGTGTGTTGTTCTATATTTATTGTTATAATTAAATTATCAAGAACCCAATATGGATAAGAAAAGACCACTTACTCAAAATGAACTTGAGTACTACGCTAATCTAAGTGCTTCAGAATTTGACGAGAATGGTAATGACAGTAGCGATTATGAACCTTCTGAGAATTCAAGTGATGGTGACGATGAAGTCGTCTCCGAACCTGATAATGACGAATATTCCCAAGCAACAAAATCAAATGCGAATGATAATTGGTGGACAGAAATTCCACAAATACCTGAATTATTTATTTTCCAAGAAAATGTTGGATACGTTAAATTTTACGGTGCAAACGCTGGTGGACTTATTTTTTTCGGAAGAGTTTCTTGCATTACTGGTCGAACAAATTAATTTATATGCTGCTCAAGAAATTGTAAAACGTAAAGCAATAAAAAAATCTAACAGGGTATCAAAGTGGACAGACATGAGTGCTGCAGAGGTGAAAGTTTTTATTGGACTTTTGTTACAAATGGGGGCTTGTTCTTTTGCATCAATTGAACATTACTGGAGCTCAAACAAAATGGCGGATACAAACGAAATGAAGTTCCTAAGCTTGCAAAAAATATTTTAGCGGTGGTCTGTAGTAAAGTAAAAAGTGCATTGTGCACTTATTATTAATTAGCATTAATTTATTAGACTAAGCAATTTTACAACTATTAATTGTGCCAACATGTAACTAAACAGGCAGTTCTAATTGATACGTTATGGTGAATAAATGATTGAAAACATATTTAAATCTTTAATTATCAAGAACCCTCACATGGCGATCCTGCCAGTGCCATAATGGTATTGAAAATATAAACCAGAAAAGTATTCAGTGAAAAGTTTAAATAAAAATAAAAGTAAAGTGTAAACCAAAGTGAAAAATACAAAACAACAATGGGTCAACAAAAATCTAAAGAAGTTATTATCGCACAAGCTGGAAATAGTGGTGGTATAACCAACGAAACGTCCTTCATTTCAACCATGTTAAAAGATATTTTTATCGTTATTTTGGTTATCCTATGTGCCATCTTATTAATTGTCTACGGAATGAAGAGGTGCAAAAGAACATTGGAAAAGAAGATAAGAAAAGAGATCTCCAGGAGTACCGAGAACGTTTAGGATGTCATGAGCGATTCAAGTGTTTTCCAAGAAATTTTAGAAGATCTCCAAGTTTTCCATAGAAATTTGAATAAAGACAGCATCAAAAGAAGAAAATGCGCTAGAATAATAAGTAGTAAGTTTAAGAAACTAAATAAATTAGAAAATGAATTTTTAGAAGTAAGAAAATTATTTAATACTAATAAACATGATATAGTTGTAATAAAAGAAGTTAAGTTAATTGTAGAAAACATAATTAAACATATTGAATATATTAAAGAAATTCTAAATGATAGGTTAAGTCAAATAAGTACCGAAAAACTTGAATTAGGTAATAACGATAATATTTTTGATTCTGATTCAGACACTGATTCAAATTTATCGGTAAAAATGGGTGAAAAATTCGATTTGCGAACAGCAGCAAGCCTGCTCCCCATTATGGACGGAAATGAAAATACAACAAAAATGTTAATAGATGCTATTGAGTTATACGATCAGCTTTTAGATGCTGAAGGTAAAAAGTTGTTGACAATCTATATTTTAAAGACTAGAATCTCACAAAATGCTAAAATTAGGTTAAAATCAACATATGAAAGTAATGCCCTGCTATTAGTAGATTTAAAAACTCATTTTTTAACAAAGAAATCTGCGTCTGCAATTTCCACACAGCTAAATTCTGTTAAACAATCAAATAAAAGTATTGATGATTTTGGTAAAACAGTTGAAGAATTATTTGTTAACTTAACAATTTCGCAAGCCGATGGTAATAATGCTGCCATAGAAATTTTACAACAGGTCAACGAAAAAATTGCAATAAATGCGTTTGCAAATGGGTTGCAAAACAGCGAACTCAGAACTATAATAAAGGCTAGAAATTATTCAAAATTAAATGAAGCAATTCGTGGCGCTAAAGATGAGGAATTACCGAAAAGGGACGATCATCGAGTTTTTAATATTAGAGGCAACAATCGTTACAATACATCTAGAGGGTATTCGAACCGCGGAAATAGGCGAGGTCAATTTTCCCCAAATGCTTCTGCAACTTATAATAATAGATTTTATAACAATAGGTTTAATAATAATACCAATAGAGGTAGAGGATTTAACAGAGGTGTACCAAATAATCGGGGACGCGGAAATATAAATCATAGAGGTCAAAATTCCAGAAACAATCCGCGAACTTATTTTATTAATGACAATAATACACAGGAAAATAACGTAGATCCTCAAAACAGTTTAGGTGACGATATGTTTTTTCGTCCCCCCCAATAATGTTAAGTCAGTAATTTTAAATATTAATGGTCTGAATTTTGTACGAATGAATGATGGTGAGAATGAATTTTTATTTTTACTGGACACAGGAGCGTCCGTAAGTGTAGTGTTTTCTGATTGCATTAGCAAAAATCAAAAAGTAAATTATGCAAATAATATTAAAATAAATGGTATATCTGGGTCAACGACATCCCTAGGTTCAGTAACACTTTGCTTAGGTATTAAATGTACAAGTATGAATGTGAATCATGAGTTTTTGCTGATAAATCGTTTTGAAAGTGGTATGCATGGAATTATAGGATCAGACTTTTTAAATAAATATTTAGCTATTATTGATTTTGAAAAATATGAATTATCATTAAATTTAGATTCTAATACTATCAAGAACCCTCACAAAATACCAATTGAGTCAAAACACCGATTTTATACAACTTTGCCGCCGCGCTGCGAAGTTATTAAATACTGCAAGGTTGACAAAGTAGAAGATATTGTAATTACTTCCGAAGAAATTGCCGAAGGTATATTTGTAGCGGGAGGAATAGCTACTCCAAAAAATGATAAAATACCAATAAAAATTCTTAACGTTCGAGACGAAGAAGTTACTTTAAAAAATTTTAGGCCAAAAATAGAAAGTCTTCAAAATTTTCAAATTTTAGAAACTGTGATGACTGCCAACGTTATAAACACTCAAAACCAAATATCCAACCAATGAAAATAACGACAACAGCATCATCAGCTTTTCAAAAAGTTTATTTAGATATTGTAGGTCCTTTGGAACCTGATTTGTTAGAAAATAAGTATATTCTTACTCTACAATGCGAACTAAGTAAGTATGTTGAAGCTTATCCCTTAATTAATAAGGAAGCTAAGACAGTCGCAAAAGCATTTGTAGAAAATTTTATTCTTCGTTACGGTATTCCAAATGAAATTGTTTCGGATCGGGGTACTGAATTTTTAGCTGCTACATTTTCAGAAACTTGTAAAATATTACAAATTAAACAATTAGCATCAACTGCATATCATCATGAAACACTCGGGTCTTTAGAAAATTCACATAAACATTTAGGGGCATATTTGAGAATCCAAATAGCAAAACATCCAGGTACATGGAGTTCTTGGATACCATACTGGTGTTTTTCTTACAATAATGCTGTTCATACGGAAACGTGTTATACTCCTTATGAGTTAGTTTTCGGCAAAACATGTAATATGCCTTCAAATATTTTAAATACAATAGATCCTTTATATAATTTCGATAATTACCCATTAGAATTAAAATATCGATTGCAACAAGCATCTACTGATGCAAGAAACAACTTAATAGCATCTAAAATAAAAAGAAAAGAAATTTACGATCAAAAATCGAATTGTAAACTAATTGTATTTAATGTAGGTGATAAGATTATGCTTAAGAATAATGCGGGTAATAAAACTGAGGCCTTGTATACAGGTCCATATGTAGTGTTAGAAGATAAGATGCAAAATGTGGTGATTAAACTAGACAAAAAACAAGTGGAAGTTCATAAAAACAGAGTGAAACTATATACTAAGTAGTGAGCGCTTAATAGTGAATATGTGTTATTAAAGTGTAGAATTAGGTAAAATTGGTAAAATGTAGAACAATCTGCTTAGAAAAAAAAAAAAAGACAAATTATGTTTGATTTTTTTTTCTCGCTCCCTTAGGAGGTGTAGTAAAGTAAAAAGTGCATTGTGCACTTATTATTAATTAGCATTAATTTATTAGACTAAGCAATTTTACAACTATTAATTGTGCCAACATGTAACTAAACAGGCAGTTCTAATTGATACGTTATGGTGAATAAATGATTGAAAACATATTTAAATCTTTAATTATCAAGAACCCTCACAGGTCATTAAAGAAGCGCTAGATCGACAAGTCTCGGTATAATTTTTCATTGATGACTGTATTTAATGTGTACAAAATTATATACTGCCTTTCCCGCTACCCTGTACTACCAGCCACATCACAAAACGAAGAAGAGGTACTAGAAGTTCCGACTTTCCTCAACGACAAAATTAACCTCTCAGAAGATCAACTTGTAGTCAGAACATGTGTTCTTAGAGAATTTTTAAATTTAATAAGGGAATTATTTTTCACAAGGTCAGGAATTGCATTCCAGTTTTGAGCAATGTTATATGAGAAAGATCTTTGAAATAGAGCAGATCTATTAGCTGGTATGGACATTTTATTTTTAAACCTAATGTTAATGTATATCCGATCTAAATCTTAAACGATACAACAAATACTCAGGAAATAAACGAAAACGTTTAAAGAACACAACAAGCGATCAATATGAAGCGTATCTTCAGTTTATGGAGTCTGATTATGTATTTCTAAGCAATATAATAAATCCATCTCTAGAACCTGATTATTTGTTTAAAAAATAGTAAGAGTTAACAGCAATTTTAAACTCAATGGGAGATGGTCCGGCTTTATCAGTCGATGAAGTGGAAAAAGGTAAAAAATTATTATTACAACTGTACACTTGTTAATAATGTTCAACATATTCCATTACATTTATTTTCAAAAATTACCTACCAATTATTCTTTAGTATTATTTTACTATTTAGCGATTTTCTGATTGGAAATATTCCACAAAAAATTAATACCGAAAAATAAGTGAGCATACCCGGCGAACAGGTTCTGGGCCTAAATTAAATTTAGAGCTCACAGCAGTGGAAAAACGAGGGTTGTCTGTCAGGGGTAAAGTTACCGTTGAAGGTGCCAGAATAACATAGTACCAGGGAATGGACTTACCAGTTAACGCACGGAATATTTTGATTTTGGAGGCTGATAAAGATATCACTGTTTTAGCACCCGAAAGTACAAACTTTGAAAAGAAAAATACTTCTTCCAAACCGAGAACCTCACGGAAACAAAGAAGAACACCGCGAGTAAAACCTTTATCGGTTTAAGCCGAAAACCTTATTAAAGCGACTAATTCTGATACCGCCTCCAATAAGGTATTTCAAAATTCAATAAAAAACTTTTGTGAAGAATACATAGATGTAGAAAATACGAAACTTTAACTAAAAGAAGAGAAGTTCAGATTTAAAATAGGACAATTCAAATTTAAGAATAAGGAATTTGATTTCAAAAATTTTTATATTTAACAAAAATATGTTTTGTATACAGCGTGCGTCTCGATTTATGAGACGATTCACGGCGTTTCAATTTAGCGCATACGCCTCTTTCGTAAAAATTATAATTTATTATCCCACCAAGTTGCTTACTAAAACCCAATCCACCAATCCCGAGGCGTTGCTCTCACAATTCAATTGTATCAAATGCAAATTTAAAAAATGCAAATACGATTGGTGTTTACGCGAAGCGGTGATAAGATGAATAAGCGCCGCGCGCCGGCTCCAGCGCATGAGAATCTCACCGTCTCATTTGCTTGACGCAGCAATGTATTTAAACTGGGTAAAAAGCTAAGATACGTACTCCTAATTTTCACATCAAAGATCTGTGTTTTTCGTCCGATTTTCAAAAAAAAAATTGCTTTGTAAAGGAGAATGTTCATTTTAACACCCTTCCTAATTTTATTTATTTAGGGGTACGCTAACACCTTTAAAAAAAATTCCCAAAACGTTCAATTTATTGTACTGTTTTACCGATTGTTGAGTCGCCGGCGTCAATTTTAAAAAATTGTAGCGCCGTCGGGGTTTAAAGGGAGGCAACGAAATTTGGCACTGTTAATTCGTACATCCTAAAGGTTAACCTGACAAATTTTCAAGTCTCCAGGGCTACGGGAAGATCCACGTCACCTGGATAAACAAGATGTACTTTAAAATCGTCTTTAAAAATGTGTCATATTTTAAAGCGTTTTGTTAAAATTAACCCCTAATATTGCAACTCGATTTACGACAAAAACTCATTTTGATGTCTCCTTTCGTTTTTGAGATATGACTGAAAAATCCTCCGTTTTTACAAAATTATTAATATCTCTAAAAGTATCTGATTTCAAAAACCGATTGCCGAGACAAATTTCAAAGTCCTGATCTTAAAAAATTCTTAAATAATTCGATTGATTTCAAGATCAACCCCGCAAATAAAAGAAAATGATGTTGGGAAGTTAAAACTTCACAAAAACATTTCAGAATTCCTTACATTTTTGTCTCTAAACCCTTCCAAAGTGGTTAAGCTAAACTAAATTAGTACTTATGACAAAAATAAAAATTTTCTCGAACCGTATTAAAAATGAATCAGGGTACTACCAAACTTCCAAAAAAGGAGAACATTATTATGATCGTTTTACAAAAGTTAACTATTTTTATAATATTTTTTTCAATTCCACCATATTAGAAGATACCCACATTACCAAAATTGTTTGTGAAGTTTTAAATTACCAAAATCATCATTCATTTGCCAGCCGGATATTGACTTAATTCGGAAGACAAGGTCCTGAAAATTTTCTCAGCTATCGGTTTTGAATTTTGTCTCTACGTAATTTTAAAAGGAAGCCATATTTTCCAAAAAAAGAAGTAAAACTGATGAATTAAATTTGTAAGAAAAAAATCACAAAATTTTGCTAAAATATTTATACCCAATACAATCTAGGAAGGCGCAATATATGACCAAAAATTATTTTTAAGGCAATTATGTAGAAAAAATTATGACGTTTGGTCTATCGTACGTTCTAGTAGAAATAATACTTTTAGAGATATTAATTATTTTCTAAGAACGGAGTGTTTTCAGTCATAACTCATAAACGAAAAGAGATTTCAAAATGATTCTGTTTTTTTCTCGTAGAGAAGACCTTAAAACGTTTCCTGGAAGGTTCAATACGTCATAGTCAATAGTAAAATCCAATATTGTAGGTTAATTTTATCAAAATGCTTTTACGAATAGCTAGTGCTAAATATCGTGACTTTCCTATAAACCCCGATTTTACTATTTTTTTTATTTGAAGACGACTACAGAATTTTCAACTGTTAGCGAACTAGAAAAATTAGTATCAAGATGAACATTTTCTATTCAAACGAAATTTGTTATTTAATCGGACGAAAAAAACAGCTCTTATAGGTAAAAATTGGAAATACCCTTTAAAAAATTAACCGATAAATCCTTTGTATCCAGGCGCCAGTGCCTAATTTCGGCGCTGATGCATTTTTTAAAATTGACTCCGTCAGCGTCGACTCAACAATCGCTAAAATAGCACAAAGTAAGGGCGTGTCTAGGATTTCATCTTGGGGAGGGCAAATTATTGATGAAAATTCAAAATTGGGCGATTTTGTCGGGATCCCGAAATTAAAAAAAACCTAGGTTACCCTAACATAATCTTAATATTTTATAATTTTGCAAACATATTCAGGATGTCTCGAAAATGGCACAAGAGTGTAGTACGTTGTTGGAGGCCCTTCCGCCTTCAGGGAGATCCTCAGAAAAATAGTTAAAAGGTCCTCTTGACCAATTAAGATATGAGACAAAGTTGGGTATTCAACTTTTTTTGGTATGAATTATAAAACCCGCTAGTGGTTCTTAAAAGTTTGGGTTCTCTTTAGTCGTGAAGTAATAAATTAAATTTTAATCCTATTATTCACAATTTATTTTTTTAAATTGAAAATTGTGACAGGTAAATATTGTAGGTAATTTTAAATAAATAATATGATTTCCCAACGTTGTCTCATCAGATCTCGGTCATTTGGTTAAGAGGATTTTTTAAGCTATTTTTCGGAGAGCTCTGGCGTCATTTTTGAGACTTGGGACATCCTGTATTTTAAAAATTGTTAATTGAAAATATTTCCAGTATATCTCAAAAAGAAGTGATGAGAAGAATATCGTAGAAAGTAGGCTGTACTTATCTACAAAAAAAAAACAATTTTTTAATTTTCACAAAATAATTAATAGCTCTTAGCTCCAAAAGTATTATCTGTACCAGGACGGAATAAAAAGTAATTTTCGGTTGAATATTGTGTATTACTGACCGGATTAGTACAAAAAATGCAACTAACCAGTTTTAACAAAGTATAAAATACGCCCTCTTGCAATAGTTTGCATCAGTAATCATTCGCAAAAATTAAAAAACAATTTTTGAAAAAAAATTACCCCTGCCTTAAAAGAATCTTTAGAAATTTCGAATGATTTTAAGATTGACCTCGCAAATGAAAAATGAGGATTTTGGCAACTTAAAAATTTAAAAAAATTGTAGATAATGTAGGTACTAAATTTTGCGATTGTGTTAATGTGTATTTTTGAAAATTCATATTTTGCTTAATAATCAAACTTTTAAAAAATTAGTACAAAAGTTTTTGAAATATATTTTTGTCATAAGTACTAATTAATTCTCTTTAGTTTGACCACTTTGGAAGGGATTAGATACAAGAAAGTAATGAATTCCGAAATGTTCTTGTGAAGTTTTAACTTCCCAACATCATTTTCTTTTATTTGCGGGGTTGATCTTGAAATCAATCGAATTATTTAAGAATTTTTTAAGATCAGGACTTTGAAATTTGTCTCGGCAATCGGTTTTTGAAATCAGATACTTTTAGAGATATTAATAATTTTGTAAAAACGGAGGATTTTTCAGTCATATCTCAAAAACGAAAGGAGACATCAAAATATCCGGCTGGCAAATGAATGATGATTTTGGTAATTTAAAACTTCACAAACAATTTTGGTAATGTGGGTATCTTCTAATATGGTGGAATTGAAAAAAATATTATAAAAATAGTTAACTTTTGTAAAACGATCATAATAATGTTCTCCTTTTTTGGAAGTTTGGTAGTACCCTGATTCATTTTTAATACGGTTCGAGAAAATTTTTATTTTTGTCATAAGTACTAATTTAGTTTAGCTTAACCACTTTGGAAGGGTTTAGAGACAAAAATGTAAGGAATTCTGAAATGTTTTTGTGAAGTTTTAACTTCCCAACATCATTTTCTTTTATTTGTGGGGTTGATCTTGAAATCAATCGAATTATTTAAGAATTTTTTAAGATCAGGACTTTGAAATTTGTCTCGGCAATCGGTTTTTGAAATCAGATACTTTTAGAGATATTAATAATTTTGTAAAAACGGAGGATTTTTCAGTCATATCTCAAAAACGAAAGGAGACATCAAAATGAGTTTTTGTCGTAAATCGAGTTGCAATATTAGGGGTTAATTTTAACAAAACGCTTTAAAATATGACACATTTTTAAAGACGATTTTAAAGTACATCTTGTTTATCCAGGTGACGTGGATCTTCCCGTAGCCCTGGAGACTTGAAAATTTGTCAGGTTAACCTTTAGGATGTACGAATTAACAGTGCCAAATTTCGTTGCCTCCCTTTAAACCCCGACGGCGCTACAATTTTTTAAAATTGACGCCGGCGACTCAACAATCGGTAAAACAGTACAATAAATTGAACGTTTTGGGAATTTTTTTTAAAGGTGTTAGCGTACCCCTAAATAAATAAAATTAGGAAGGGTGTTAAAATGAACATTCTCCTTTACAAAGCAATTTTTTTTTGAAAATCGGACGAAAAACACAGATCTTTGATGTGAAAATTAGGAGTACGTATCTTAGCTTTTTACCCAGTTTAAATACATTGCTGCGTCAAGCAAATGAGACGGTGAGATTCTCATGCGCTGGAGCCGGCGCGCGGCGCTTATTCATCTTATCACCGCTTCGCGTAAACACCAATCGTATTTGCATTTTTTAAATTTGCATTTGATACAATTGAATTGTGAGCGCAACGCCTCGGGATTGGGTTTTTGTAAGCAACTTGGTGGGACAATAAAATATAATTTTTACGAAAGAGGCGTATGCGTAAAATTTAAACGCCGTGAATCGTCTCATAAATCGAGACGCACGCTGTATAAGAATTTTGTTTACTTTTATTTTTTTACAATTTGTAATAATTTATATACATATTTACATTTTATAAAATTATAATTAACATTAAATATTTTCTCTCAAGTATTTTGCCCAATTGCAGCATATAAAAACAAAAAGCATAGTTATACTTAAATATATATATCTATATACAGGGTGATTCAGACCACCCGTCCCACCCATTTATCTCGAGAACGCGTTATCTTAGACGATTGAAATAAAAAATTTCATTGCCAAAGCGAACTTAAAGAATCTATTGGTGAACTTATTTTTTTCCGGAACAACCCGGAACAATCCGGAACCGGAAGTAACTTTGTTTTTTTAAATGGCAACATAGGTCAAGTTTGGTATTGTTTGAAAGGTTTTTAAAAAAAAAAACTTTTACTTAAATGTTTTTTTAATAATTTGCATATTTACAATTTTATACGAAAAAAACAAAAAAAAATTAAAATTCAAATTTTGTTAAAAAATTCAAATACGAAATAAAATTTGATACTAAGTAATCAGATAATGTTTAATTCGTTACTTTCTTGAAATACTTTAGGTATTTGCAGTCTTAAATAAAGCGAATAAAACGGAGATAAATAAATCAGAACTGTTATTATAAATGCAACAACAAACTTAAAAAATGTAAACAAAAGTTCATTAGCTTTTATTTTAAATGTTCGAAATGCCTTCCACCTTTTTGCAGACGAATTCGTACACTATTTACTGCCCTTAGTATTTCGTATTCGGATAATGAGCGACAGGCGTTCCGGATCCTGTCTTTCATATCGTCCCTTGTTGTTGGACGTTGTTGATATAACACATCTTTAATACGTCCCCACAAGAAGAAATCTAGCGGTGTCAGGACTGGCGAACGAGCTGGCCATGAAACTAGACCTCCTCTTCCGATCCAGCGGTGAGGAAAGATACGATCAAGAGTTTGGCGGGTTACTCTTGAAAAATGTGCTGGACAACCGTCTTGTTGCAGAAACATGACCAAACGTGTTGCCAATGGGATGTCATCAATGAGATCGATTAAAATGTTCTCTAAAAAATCAGCGTACATCACACCAGTTAACGACCCATCAAAAAAATACGGACCAATGATTTGGCCTTCCAAAATTCCACACCAAACATTAAGGTTCCAACGATGCTGATTATCCAGTTCACGAAGCCAGTGAGGATTCTCAACAGACCAATAATGTGCGTTGTGAATATTTAAATCTCCATTACTCTTGAAAGAGGCCTCATCTGTCCAAAGTATTGTATGATGAAAATACGGGTCCTTACCCAGAAGCCATTCACAAAAATCCAACCTGTTTTGAAAATCTTCCCCTGTAAGTTCCTGATGTAGATGGATGTGGTAAGGATGAAATTTATTTTCATTTATAACCCTCCAAATAGTCGATTGGGCAATTCCTGCATCAATCGCCAGTCTTCTTGTTGAAATTTGTTCCTTGACTGGAAAGTTCGTTGAGGGTATCGTTCGGCATAGAGCCGCTCAGCAGCACGATAATTTTGATGGCATTCACCCAAAATCATCAACATATCAAAACCTTCGAGATTCGTAAAAACCATTTTGATACTTGGACACTACGATTTATTTTAACTCAAATGTTTGTGTTATTCATTTCTTTACTTAACAAAATTTAAATTTCATCCTTTTCTTTTGTTTTTTTCATATAAAATTGTAATTAGGTAAATTATTAAAAAAATATTTCAGTAAAAGCTATTTATTTTTAAAAGACCTTCCAAATAATCCCAACATCGACCTATGTTGCCACTTAAAAAACAAAGTTCCGGACAGTTTCGGGATGTTTAGAAAAATAATAAAGCGGATATAAACTGCAAATTTCTAAATTATTGGAACAAAATAACGAATTAAACATTATTTAATTACTTCAAGTATCATATTTTATTTCGTATTTGAATTTTTTAACAAAATTTGAATTTTAATTTTTTTTTGTTTTTTTCGTATAAAATTGTAAATATGCAAATTATTAAAAAAACATTTATGTAAAAGTTATTTCTTTTTAAAAGACCTTTCAAACAATACCAAACTTGACCTATGTTGCCATTTAAAAAAACAAAGTTACTTCCGGTTCCGGATTGTTCCGGGTTGTTCCGGAAAAAAATAAGTTCACCAATAGATTCTTTAAGTTCGCTTTGGTAATGAAATTTTTTATTTCAATCGTCTACGATAACGCGTTCTCGAGATAAATGGGTGGGACGGGTGATCTGAATCACCCTGTATATAAATAAACACATTTTTTACCATTATTATTCACTTCATTTTCATCAGGTAATTCTAATTCTTGTTCATTTATATAAAAATACCCCAAAACTACCTAGTTTAAATCTCAATGTATTAACTCTTAAACGTTTTCGTGTTAGTACCCAGATACAGAGTGTTCCGTTTATGGTCCACCAACGTCGGGGTTAGAACGAGCTAAATTCGAGAGAAAAAACATTTGAAGTTAGGCCCCTTTGAAGTTTAGGTCATCAATTTTTCTCAAAAATCAAAAAATCGCTAACTACACTTTAACCATCAATGTGTGTAGGGATTAAAAAAATTCTCAACAAACCAGGAAAAATTTTGAAACCGTACCTCTTTTCCTTTACTTTGATACTAAGATGATATCAGACTTTGCTCAGAACACTTTTTGTAGGATTAACCTCTTCATCGACAAACCCTTTCTTCGGCAACGACGTTTCACCGATCGACAAACGTTCTCTTCGACAAGGGCGTTTCATTGACGCTACGTTTTCATCAACACTGACGGCTTATCGACACTGATGGTTCATCCACATTACCTTTTCGTTGACAATCATTTTATCGACATACGATAGTGCCGATGAAACGGTTGTCGACGAAAATAAAGATAGATTCTTACTTTTTTCGTCGATTACATTTATTCTAGTTTCTGAGTTTTTTTCATGATTTTACAGGTATCTTCCAGCGCCGTAGGTCGACTAAACCATTTTTATTATTTTATTTTTTAATACCTAAAAATTTAATTTAAAGTTTATTTTTTTTATTTCGTGAGCACTGCCTACTACAACTGTAGGACCTTTGTATCGTCGTACTCCTGGAAGAATTCGCGAAACACACGGCAGAGAACATTATGTAGGTCCTATAGGTCCATATGTACCCATTTTTGGACCACGTCCTTCTAGCGACAGTAGATTTAATCCTCCGCAAGTACCCGAAATGGGTCCTTCGAGCGACAGTGGATTTTATGCTCCACAAGTATCCGGAATCGCACTAAATGCTTGGTTGTATCAAAATATACGTAAGCCATTATTATTTTTTAAATACATTAGAATTTCGAATATTTTTTAAACGAGGCATTTTTTGTAAATGTGGATAAAGGAAAATTTTCGTAAATTATGGCAGTGTTTAATTCAAACTTGTATAACTTATATTGCTATAAACTAGTAGTGTTTTCCAGTGTTCTCAGTTCAAAGTGTACGTTATACGTTGATAAGAAGAATTAATTAGTGACTGACAGTAGTTTTAACAAAATGGGGAGAACTTATATAAAACCTTATCGGCTTACAACTTCTTACTATAGGAAGTATAAAAAGGCATTGCAAAATGACAATAAAGCGACTCTTCATTTAAATTTAGCATCTACGGACTCATCTTGGAAAGTTCCAGTAAAGCCGAAAGCAAAACTTTCCAATTAAACCAGACTAGCGTTGTCAATAATAATGTACTTGACTACATTGAAGAAGACAATATTATATTTGAAGAAAATCATAATGAAAACATATATATATCTATAAGTGTTCTTCAAGATTTAAAGAGTGGGCTTTGTCATTTAAAAAAAAAAAATACTGCGCTAAATGAATTGTTAAAAATATTAAATTCACACAAGCTTGTAAATGCTTCGAAAGATGGCAGAACTTTGTTGGGAACACCAGTATCAGAAAAGATATTGCCGAAATTGGTAACGGCAAATACTGGTATTATGGAATTAAAATAAATTTGGAAAGGGCATTTTCCAAACTAAAAAGCAATGAATCAATTTCTTTACTTATCAATATGGACGGAATATCACCATTTAATAGTTCATTGTTAGAATTTTGGCCTATCTTATTTCGTGTATACAATATGTCTCATTTAAAACCAATGACTGCAGCTGTTTACTACGGTCAAGGTAAACCTCCTTTGGATAATTTTCTTATGCAACTTATCGATGAATTTAATGTCATCATCAATGAAGAAATTATGTTCAATGATTACAAATTTGAAGTCACTTTAAAATGTTTTGTTTGTGATTATCCAGCACAATTTTAAAGGTAAGATTTTTTTTATTAGATAAAAACACAGACCTCAATATTTTTTGATAACTACGTATACCTTTTAAACTTGTTAATTTCCTATAGGAGTGGTGGGTTTCAATGCAGAGTATGAATGTATTAAATGCACAGTAAATGGTGAGTGCGATAAAAAAGGGCATCATATGAGTTTCCCAAGACTACACTACCCAAGAAGAACGGATGAAAGCTTCCGAAATAGACTTGACGAAGACCATCACAAAACGATTACACCACTTTTACAATTGCTAATTAATTTAGTTGAAGATATAATAATTGCAGATAGTTTGCATTTACTTGATCAAGGTAATATAAAAATAATAGTAGGTAAATAATTTAATAATTATTGATTTGTATGTTTTATGTAGGTGTAGGTGAGAAAATGCCTAAATGGCTGATGCCAATTACAATTTCCGAACAAAGTTGTCTAGAACTCAATTAACTTCCCTTTCAACAATGTTAGAGAAATGTAACACAACCAAACCAAAAGAGATTCCCAGTGCTGTAAGAGGATTAAAATTTTAAAAATATTGAAAAGCTTCTGAATTTCGAAAACTTTTATTATATGCTGGATCTGTGGCGCTAAAAGATTATTTACCAGTAGACGTTTATGAACATTTTCTAAGTTTAAATTGTGCGGTTACAATTTTATCATCACAATGTTATTCAAGATATTTACATATAGCTCAAGCATTATTAGACGATTATATTGAGCAAGATATTGAAATTTACGGAATTGATGCCATCAGTATCAACGTTCATATTTTATGCCTTGTACTTGAAGATGTGACCAAGTTCGGAATGTCACCAGAAATAAGTTCATATCTTCATTTAGAATAAGTAAGAAACAGAATAATAGAATTATCAGCATTAAAAAATCTAGACGTTTCACATAACATCTTAACTGTACGCGTAGCACGGGAAAGTGTTTCTCGGAATCATGAGCATGAAGGCTGCTAAATGGTTTTTGAAAAAAAATTTATAGGAGATACCGGGAACACAATAATAGTTGAAATTGGTTGTACTTACAATTTTCTTATGTCAAGTGATAAAAAAGATAAATGGTTTTTGACCAAAGATTTAAAAGTAGTTAGTCTGATAAATGCAACATATTATAACAATGAATTATTTGTTTACGGTCATCCTTTGGAAATTGAATATGATTTTTTAAAAAACCTTTCACATCTTCCAAACTAAATATATTTGCATAAAATGATAATACTTTGTGATCACAATTGTTTAAGATGAATCAAATTAGATGCAAAATAATTTCATTCGAAAATCATAGTGAATTAGTGCTCCTTTTGCCCATCATAATCGTTTGAGTCACCTGCAGTAATATCACTTCTTTTTTTAATAATTTTTTTTCAAATGCTTAGAACTTATATTTATTATAGTTTATCTTTGACACCTAATTTAAATTTTAAAACTCAGATAAATGATAAAGGTTGGATTTTGGATGGTAAACTATACAAGAAGTTTATTGAAAATTTAACCACTAAATCAGTAGAAAAGGAGAACATTAGGAAGAAAGAAAAATGAATCTCGACCAATTGGTTCCAGGACTCCAGGAGCAAGCTGCTACGAAAATCAGCAAGCAGAGTCAATCAGGTTGGAGGAACACGAGTACTTCCAAACGAACTACTTTTGGAAAATATAAGAAGTGACAGAAGCAAAAAATCTAACGAATGATGAAAGGGCATGTGAAAAGTTTTACGAAGATACAACAGCAAGGGAAGATGGAAGGTACACAGTTCGAATTCCATTCAAAGAGGATCCGGGGACATTAGGAGCATCAAGATCTCGTGCAGTGGCAAGACTTTTACAAGTTGAGAAAAAATTCACGAAAACCCCATGTCTTGCGGAACAGTACAAAGGGTTCATGGACGAATATCTCAAACTGGGTCACATGAAAAAGGCAGAACCAATGCAGGGTAAATATCAAAGACCGTTGAGGTACGAAAGTTAACTTTGGTTAAGTTATACTTAATTAAATTATTCATAAATGTACCTTTTCAAAAAATTGTTATCCTGTGCGATAACAAACTGCAAATAACTTTAACTCGCTATTTATGCATATTCAAAGCTCTGAAGAAGCTCTCGATAGATTTGCGAAAGGTCAGCAATTGAATAGATTATCATAGCAAAATAAACTCTGATTAGCCAATGAATTGATTTCTTTCTGAATCTACACTCTGACGTTAAACCCAACATTTATTTCGGAGAATGTCATGCTTGCGTATATGCAAAAGCTTTCCGGAATTTATAAATCGAGTACTTTATGGGTAACATACTCGATGTTGAGATCTACACTTTCTGTAAAAAATGTCGATATTACTAAATTTTTTAAATTAAAATCAACTGGGTATAAAAAAAAAGAATTTTAATAGCAGACCAAATAAAAGAATTTCTGGATAAAGCTCCGCACAATAAAAATTTATTTATAAAGCTAAATTTTAAATAAACTATTTCAAGCTCTATGTTTCGATACCACAGTTTATTGCATTTTCTGTAAATTCGTAGGAAACTTTAATCTTCGGAATAACTGGTGGATGTAGAAGGCAGAAACTAAAAAAATTATAAATCAATAATGTTCGGGATTTGGGAAGCGAACTTCTAGTCAATCTAGATGACACAAAGATGAAGGTTGATTGAAATTTTATAAATTCAGGATTTTTTATAACATTTGTAAAAAATATATCAACCAATAAAATAGGTAATCAACCGAAAATAATTGCCAAATATCTTGAATTACCGGATGCTTGTTCCTACACTGGTAATTGCTTCCGAAGTTCAGGAGCTTCAATATTAGCCGATAATGGTGGGGATACCGTAACTGTAAAAAACTTTGGTGGGTGGAAGTCGACGGCTGTTATGGAACCCTATGTTTAGCAAAAACCAAAGTATTGGGAAAACGATCCATAACTCAGTTCAAAATACATCGGAGAAACCTTTAACATCTACTCTATAAAGTCCTAAATGAAATTAAGCATATGTTGCAATCAAAACTATCTGGAGAAAACACAACTAGAGATGTTGATATGGTCAATATTTACGAAATTTTGCCTTTATTGAATATTTAGGATGTAGAAGTCTGCTAAAACAAACTTATTCTAGACGAAAATTTCCAAAAACAATTTGTAAGCAAAATTGTAATTATAAAACTTTGATAATTTGTTGTTCATATTTTTTAGGTGGACTACCTATATTTGCTGGGAGGGAGTTGTGCACACAAATGTATTTATATCCAGTTAAATAAAATAATGGTACTTGAGTTACTATGAAATACAGTGGCATAGGCAAGAAAGGAAAACTAGCTTTTAATAAATTAAATTTAATTTCTGCAATTCAAGGTAATTAAATCTCTTTATGCTTATAAAAAAGCATGAACCCTTTGCGTGGGTTTGTACTTGGCAGGGGCAAAAGAAAAAAAACAAAGGTCAAATACTAAATAATTAAAATAATATAATGATGGTATAATGACATATTTACTAGATAGAATTAATTATGATATTATTACTCGATGTAAAAATATTTATTTTGTTATATTACGTAAAATAAAAGATGTCTATATTAATTTTTGTAAAAATAATAATAATAATAATTGTGATAGGAGGGTGGTCTGAAAAGTTTCGGACCTCAACATGCATAGGGCAACATTTATCAACTAAATTTTGAAATTGAACTAAAAGTTATCTATACATCTATCACGGATTGTGATTTTTCCAATGACACCTTAACTATACATATTGTAGCAGTTGAAATGGTATCTTTAGCTACAATTTTGGATTTGCTATTAAATTTTGCTTTTTGACTAAAGATGGTGCATTGAGTATGATTTGATGTTAAATTTGTTGAATTGTCCCAAGGAGAGGGGAGTAGAAAAGATTTTTTGAAAACGTGAGGACGGGAATTGGATTTGATCGAGCGAGTGTGAATGAGTTAAGAACCTTGATCGGATTTCTAGTTCTTTATATTTAGTGACTTATTTTGCTTGTTCAATTCACGATTTTTGATGATCGCTACCTGTTTCTCAGGATTTATTTGCAATTTGTGAATCATCTTTCATCTCCTCCGTTCGGTGTACCTATTTGGCGATTTCGTAAGTTAATTTATCTTTTCACGTAATGGCGTCGATTTAACCACATGTTCGTTTTAGGATTTACATTGTGATTTTTCTTTTCTTCAATGGCTTGATTTCTTGTGCCTTCACGCTGTGTATTTAATTTTTGGAAGAGACCTCAAATTTTGAGGTAAGTTTTGCGTCCAATTGGTTGAGTAGTTTGAAAATAGTTTTTCTTAGGGTTTTTCTTGACGGTGTTAATTCCCGTTAATATTCTGTGAATGGTGGAGCGGTATTATAATTGGAAATTAGAAGAGTGCAAATTTTCTGGAATTATTGGGGAGCTCAGCGCATCAGCAACTTTAGTGCGAGCCATGTTCGTTTACTTTCTGGCCTTGATCAACGTCACTCTCAATACACCCAGCTGGTTCCATTGTCATCGTTGGATACAACAGATAAGCGTTTTAAAATTTTAGCGCACTTTGCTTACATAAAGAAATTAATTTCAGACTCTTATAATTTTGATAAAATAATTTACATTATTAAAAACTTTCAATCGTTAGTGACCAATGGTCTCATTGGAGTCTTGAACATTAAGTCAATTTAAATTTTAATATATGAGAACGATAAACCTAGATTTTATTTTCAATACTTTGGTTCAAACCTTAAGGACGTCGTACAATTTTTAATTATAATTCATTTGTATACTGTAACACGTATTTCTGGTACCAGTGATTCGGTGATTGCCCAAACTTTTGTAGATAATTATCATTTTTATGCATATAATGGTCATTTTTGGCCAATTCATTATTTTATTACCGTTTCCCTGTCGGGGGAAATAACCTTGTAAATACTTCTACAACAAAATCTTTCATTTTTCCAAATCCTACCTGTTAGGATTAGCCAATATAATTAAATGTAAATATTATCTGGGAATACTAAATAAACTCTAATTGGTGGTAATCATAAATAATTTTATGAAATCTTATTCCTATTTCCAAATGCCTGCAATCTGTCAAATCAAACTTGTTACATTTCACATTTAAAACTTTTAACTTTCTTGGTTTATTAAAAGTCAACACAAGAACATTTTTTTTTTAAAATCAAGTGGCGCCCAACATTAATTTAAAGGACCCCAAGCCAAAGCAGCCGACGAACAGTGGCCGTAACCCCAGATTATAACTGAATTAGATTATATAAGTTTAATTTGGGTGCAATATCAACATTCCGACCGTACAAAAAAGCCGTAAATGGAAGCTTTTTGAACTTATAACTGTACCTTTCGCCTGGAGAAACACAACTTGTTCTATAATGCAGTCGCAATTGTTCCTGGCTGTACCACTAGAAGGTCAAGCCGAAACTAGGACTATTAGCGGACCAGCATTGAAACAATGCCAACTATTCAAAAACAAACTATGCTTCATCTCAAGAATTTCCTCTGATAGACGACTCCTTTCCAACGCCAACCATCACAATCCATGCTGATAACCGAAATCAATAACAACGTCTTTATGGCAAATCACCCAAAGAAACATATCATTATCATACGTAACGAAGAAGCTACCCACTTAGAAGATTGGCCGCCTAAGAAGCAACAGAGCGACGTTAATACGTAGGCGCTATCCTTGCGTTAAACGCAAGACATTAGAACCGGAGTACATACACCATATACCTGCTTCTTGGGCTAAGTCAGTCGTATTTTCTGCATCGCATCCAAACGACTATCCGATCTTCAGCAACCACTAGGAGTGGCTCAACGAGAACTGGACATCAATATCACCCCAATGCATCATTTGCACCTATTAGATAGAAATATAAAAAAAAACTTTTTTTTATCAGATGAGATTCTTTTTATAGGAATTTAGATTTTGATATTGTAGCACGGAACAGATATTTTTTAAAGATTTTAGTTGTCACTCAATCAGCTAGTTGGGCTACTCATTAGTAATTTACTTTTTGTATGATTGGGAATATTTCATTAATTTTTCTTTTCTTCATTTTTAATGCATGGTACCTAATGTTGACGGAAGCTTCTATGAGAGGGGATGGCGGACCGAAAGATCTGAAAGGAGTTCATCAAGTTCAAACAGACCAGGATGTACCAGTCGCCCCACCACGACCCAACTATTAATAAGATTAGTTTCGTACTTGTTTCACCTGTTTCCAATAATATTATAATCTATTATTATGGAAGATGAAGCAGGTTCATCGAAATGTTTGTCTTCAGTTATATGACCCAGAAGAAGACACGACTTATGAAAAAACTGTTGGATGTTTAGAGCATCAAAAGGCATCAACAGGTAAAATAAACATAAATAACTTCATTTTTTTTTAAATTTAATTTAATAAGTTTTGAAACTGTTTGTTCAAACTTAAAACTATAAGGATTATTCTACTTTTAATGTTATATATTACTTTATTTCAGATAATGAATTTGCTCAGCTTCTTTTAAACCGTGCCAAGTCAGAATTTCAAAATAATTCTTTTGATGAGCAATCAGGCACAATTTTACAATTAAATTCTTCGGAAAATAACGATGAAACTGATAAACTGAAAACACCGAAAAATCACTCATTTGGTCATATAACGCAGTAAACTGCTTAATCGATGAAATTGAAAATTATTTGGATGATCTTAATCATCCTGTTAAAAAGAAACATGTTTATGGTAATATCAGCAATGTTTTTATTAGCCATGGATATGAATATTCTGCTGACCATTGCAGGCAAAAGTGGAAAAGTTTAATTAAATCGTACAAAAACTGCAAGGACATAAAAAATTCAACTGGACCATCCGGAACAAGATTTAATTTTTTTTTTTCAAAAAATATTATAGAAAACAAACCATCAATTTCATGCTCTCAAACTCTGGATACAGCTCTGAAAACAAAAGACGATTTATTGAAAAGAAACAGAGAAAATTTACTAGAAGTGAACGACGAAAATAACAACAGAGAAATGTCAGTTGAAAGCAACAAGGAAACTTTGACTCATAATGCCATTAAATCGCTGATAAAAATATAACACCTCACCAACATGGTTTTATTTCAAAGAGATCAACAAATAAAAGTCGCTCTAGCATTCTGTTTACTGTCCAGTCCCACAAAGTTCCAGTCCATTTTAAAATAATCCAGTCATCCAGTGAAATTACAATGGGTATGTTTTGTGCATAATATTTTACAAGTATTTAATATTAGACATGTCATTTTACTCAGAGTCTTCCCTAGCAAGTGGGAGACCCAGGGCAAAAATAGTTTTGGTTAAGGCTCACGCACGTGCTTGCGTTGCACGTGCATGTGTTGCGGGCCCCTCAAGACCCGCTCTAAGGAGGGCTCTGATTTTACTAATCTATAGAATTAAATGAAATATATTTTTAATAAATTGTTTTAAACATTAACAAATTATTGGTGGCGTGATTTTATTATTAGGGTTTAATTGAATATTTATGGACAATGGCCTAGCGTCAAATTTTTTTTTGGCACATTTTTCTTGTTGCTCAATAAATATTTCAACTTTTATTTAAATTCGCCGCAAAAACTAAATAATGCATTATGTGCTCTAAATTTGAGAGAATGATAGCAGAAGTAGAAGAAAAACTTGCAGGGGATTTGGATAATTGTTTAACAGTAGTGTAGAAAGGAAATTCCGTATATCCAACTTGATAAAAATAATCAAGTTGGATATACGGAATTTCCTTTCTACACTACTGTTAGAATGATAGCAGAAAAAAAATATTTTTGATACTCACAAAAGTTAGAGCGCAAAATGCATTATTTAGTTTTCGCGGCGAATTTAATTAAAATTTAGACAATAAACTTAAACAATCATCGTGATGAGAAAAGCTTATTAAATTTCCTATCAAATAAACTAAATAACTTTTTTATGGTTTTTGGTTAATTAATAAGTTACTAATTTGTGGCTGACGTTGTTTTATATATAAAAATGGAGGTAATTTAATGCAGATTATACTGATTACTTTATTTTAGTTGTAAACAGAGGCGTATCTAGTAATTTTTGGCCCTTAAGGCGGTAAAGAGTCAAAATAATTGGTATCAATTTAGGTGTTTTCAATAACCTTCCTATTGAGTTTATAATTGAGCAAAATCAATCAATCAATCAATTTAAGTGCAAATGATAGAGCAGATTGTGTTCTTAGCCTGTATAGAAGCACTTTTTCTTTATTTTGTTTCAAAGTATTAAAAATAAATTCCTAAAATATCCAAAAATATATATGCTCCATTTTAGTCAGTATTTTCGGAGTTAATATTTTTTTTTGTAATTGCCTAGATTTATGTATTATTTAAACAATTTATGTTAAAATTTATAAATATATTTAAAGATACGGCCAAGGGGTGGTGATTTGGAAGATGGGTTTTAATAATTTTTAATGTAAAAATTGCAGATATTGGCTTCAAACTTGGGGGGAGTTGTTTATTAATAATAAATCTTTTTTTCCATTGTTTTGGACATCATTTTAGGAGTAAATAAAGTCTGTTAACTTGCGAGGATTAGAAACAAATTTTTTTCGTCACATTTGACTCTATCGCCTTAAGCAAGTTTATAAAATAGCCCCCCCAAATTTATTGAGAGCCCTTTTTAGGCCTTTAGTTGGAAAAAACTTAATAACTTTTTTATTTTTTAAACATTTTCACAAAGTTTTATACAATCGTGTATGGTACTATCATTTATCAGTGTTATAATTTTTGGCGGAAAATTAGAAGAGAAACTTGAGAAAACCCCGATTTCTTGAATGGTGGCGTATTAATCGGAATAAATAACAAATATAAATCTGAACAAATTTTTATGAACTTCGAAGTTCCACACCAAATCGAAATCATTGGCAGCAAACTTTATTTTTCTAGTAAATGTTTTTCGTTGTATGTATTTACATTCCTCCATCTTCATCAGTTGAAACCTATGAATCAGTTTTTGAAGGCTGGGAAAATTTATTTGGTCATGAGGAAAATTTATTTATTGCTGGTGACCTTAATCTGCCAAACTATACTAAAAACATAATTGAAAGTAGCAATGGAGATCTTGATGCGCTACAAAATTTTCTCGAATTTACTTCTTTTACACAATTTAATACAACTACAAATAAAAATAATAAGCACCAAGAATATTGTTAGCACTATCCAACATGAATGTGACACGTTGGTTGCTAAGGATGTACACCACCCTGCTTTGTCTGGAAATTTTTCCATCAGTGGAACTGATCTATACAGGTGTAGTTTCAAAAATTCCTCCAAATTCCTACGACAGTAATCAAATCTGTTGAGATGGTTGACGTAGAATTCCGCTACATTCCGGTAAACATAATGGTTTAGATGTTTTAATAATTTGGGGTTTACTTTATAAAGTTTTGTAATAATTGCATCGAGATTTAGTTGTATCACCTTGTATTTCACCTATCCACCCTTGAAAAAACTCAATACTTTCCCAATCCTTCCGGTAATACTGTAATAGCGTTTTCGGATTAACTGCACTCTGTGCACATTTGCACTGACAGTTCCTTTACAGCACATCATTTGGACAATTTCAGGGAAATCCTTGAAATTAACCATTGCTCACAAAGGCGAGAAACCGAACAGGTCAGGCAAATTTAATTTCTACATCGAGAAAATGCAAGTTAAAATTTAAATTTGGCACTTAAAATTGCACCAGTGCATGCCAGTGCAAGTAATCCAAAAACGCTATAAGTATTGTGGCTTACGCATTTTGGATATTGAATAAAATAAAAATCACAAATTACAATTAGCAAGTTGCAAATATAAAAATTTAAGGTTAGATTTGAGGCAATTGGGTTGTTCAGGCCTTGAAACTGAGACCATTCGAATATTCGTTTTAAGCCGCTCGTAGCTACTAAATTCCGTTCATTTATTACGGTCAGTGTTGAATCCAGGGGTATAATTTTTTATTAGTTATTTAAAAAATATAAAAGACTCTTTCACTATGAGATGTGACAATTTACCCTCATTCTTAATTAAGGATTGTGCCTACATTTTTGGCAAACCCTTAACGTTTATCTTTAACCTAATAATGAAAAGCGGTGTATTTCCAGTCGCGTGAAAAAAAGTACGAGTGTCCAGTTTTTAAAAAAAGGTGCTAGAAATAACGTCGAAAATTATCGACCAATATTGCTGGTTTGCAACTTTTCTAAGGCCTTTGAGTCCATTCTTAGTAATCACATTTACTTTAACATTGGTCAACAAATCTCAACTTTCCAACATAGCTTTATGGCAAAACGATCTACGACAACGAATCTCAACAAGATTACTCAGTACATTTCGGAACTATTCGACTAACGCTTACAAACTGATGTAATATACACTGACTTTAGCAAAGCTTTTGATAAAATGCGTCATTACATCTTATTATCAAAATTTCGCAACTTCAACATCAGTGATAGAGTAATTAATGTAATTTCATCCCTAAATTTCATACCTAAATAAACGCTATCAGGGCGCACTCTCGGATGTTTATGTGACAACAAGTGGGGTACCTCAGGGCTCTAACTTGGGTTCACTTTTGTTTTTAATTTTTATTAATGATCTGGTTGATTTTATCAAGTCACCATCACTCTTATATGCCGATGATTTGAAAATCTACCGCAAAATAACATCTATTTCCGACTGTGTCCTGTTGCAAAATGACCTAGATGAGTTAAGTAACTGGTGTAAGAAAAACGAGTTAAATCTAAACATTGATAAGTGTTGGTTTTTGTCCTTTAGTAGAAAATCCGAGAATTTTATTTTTGATTATAAATTAGATGGTTGTTCACTAAGTAGAGTTTCAGAGCCCAAAGATCTGGGAATTGTGTTTGACGATAAATTAACTTTTAACGCTCATATCAAAATTTAACAAAAGAATGTTTTAAATCTATGGGATTCATAATTCGTAATTCTCGAACTTTTGAGTCCACTGAAACTTTGACTTTCCTTTTTGCGTCTCTTGTTGTTAGCAAATTAGATTATTGCGCTGTGGTGTGGTCTCCCATATATGACAAATATATATCTTTGCTTGAAAAAGTTCAAAAAAGATTTTTGAAGAATTTGCGCTATATTGTTCACAAAGAATACCCAGAGAGGACTACTTTACAGTGATTTATTACATGAATTTAATTTTCCATCAGTCGTTGATAGACATAAAACTATTATTTCGTGTTACCTTTTTAAGACTATTCATTATATGATTGATGACTCTGTTACAGTTTCATACACCAATTAGGCCTACGCGCAATTGCTTATCGTTTTCTTATGGTACACCTAATACCAAACACCATACAAATTTACCTATACACAACATGATAAGAATATACCATGAAATACAATACAATGGCAAAGTATTCAATAATAATTTTAAAGTGTTTAAAAAAAGTGTTTTAGAATGTTTTAAATGTATCCTTTGCATCTGTTTATTATAAAGTATTTTGAACCACTTATTTATTTACTCTTCCTCCTTTTATTTTAGAATTCACGATCTACTTTTAAACGATATTAGCTGTCTTCCTGAATTTATATGTATATTATTGTTGGTGCAAGAGATTCTTCAAGAAAACTCAAAAATTACAGTTGATCGAAACAGTTTATTGGTGAATTCATTTACAAAAAAAGAGTCGACGTTTCGACGGAGATTCCCGTCTTATTCATGACTAAAATAATAATTTAATTAACAACTGGAAGACTATATAAAAATGTGTTAACTATTTTAATACATAATTAGCAATATTTAAAAAAAACACATAACTATTAAAACTTTAATTACAACATCAATCTAAAATTATAAAGGTCTAGACAACAACATATAATTTAAATTCTTTTAATATAAAAGGTCTACAATTTATTTATTTACCTGAATTTGTGTGATCACCGCGTAATAATAAAATAAAGATGTAACATAACCTTGTCGTTGAAAATTTTAGCAATTATTGAAAAACCATGAAAAAGGTCAATAATAATATTAACGTGGATTTTTTGACTAAGGAAAATTGAAACACGTTATGAGAATAAAACTTGGCATTCCTTGATTCGTAAGGATTTAAAAATAATCATCCCAAGATGGTTCAATTATTCTCCTGCATACACACAAATTCAACCACATGGATTCTGCGATGCCTCAGAAAGAGCTTATGGTGCTGTAATATACACGAAAATAATAAGTGAAGACGACAACATAATAATTAGACTTCTAATGTATTCAAGGAAGATATCGAATCCTCCAATTCCAATTGACTTTTTTGAAGTAGAAAGAATAATGGATTCGGAAGAACACAAGCAGAAATATACAGTACACGATTTCAACTTTATCTGCAAAAATTTAGATGGGAATACCATAATCTTCAAAAATCCAAAAATTGTGCTATTTTGACACCTGGGGCAACGGAGCCCCATGTTCATGGAACCTTTAAAGTCGCTCCGCCACAACCATATGCACACCAACTTTTAAGTGTTTATGGTTCACGGACTGTACATGAATATAAGAAGTTTGCACAAGTAATAATATTTTATTGTTATTGTGATACATCACTAAAAATATGGCATGAATCAATACGATTTTCTTGACAAGGAGTAGTGCTTGCAGCAAAACCTAATAATACTTTTATTTTATTATCCTGCATACTTATCAGATCAAGATTTTCGAGAATCCCATGTCATTTTTGTCTGGACTAGATGAATTCTTTAAAACTATCGGTCGTCATTTAAAGATAGACGAGACTTGGTCGTCATCAAAATTCTTCATATATAATAATATATTTATTTATTTACGGCAGTGCCAATTTACAAACAAATAATATACAATATAATTCTACGAATAAAATAGTTCTTTAATTCTATGTTTTAAACCATTAGTGGTTGTACAAAATCAATCGATCTCATTACATTTGGTGTTAACAAACCTACATGCACGAGAAATTGAAGTATTATATCCGTCATTTGTTTTATGATAATCAATTTTAAAAAGACATACATTTCTAGGAGTTTTAGTTGGTATATTGAAATTTATCTGGGATAGGAGTTCAGGAGCAGCAATAACATTTAATATTAAATTATACAAGAAACACACTTCGAAGTACATTCTTCGATTTTTTAGTGTTGGTAGATTCAATCGTTGTAATTTTTCTTTGTAATCAATTTTATCATAATTTATATTTAATTTAAACGCAATAAATCTAAGGAATTTACGTTGTACTCTTTCCAACTGCTGAATATATTTGTTATAGAATGGAGAACATGCGTATTCCAAATGGGGCCTTACGATTGAGCAGTACAAACTATTAAAACATTCGATATCATTAAAATCGTTAAGAGATCTGTTAACAAATCCCAACATCTTTGATGCTGGGGACATTCTCCAGAATTGTAGAGTTTATGTTGTCATTAAACTCAATATTGTCATGTTTGTACCAAAACGCAGAGACTTACATTTATTTATGTTCAATTCCATACAGTTGTTTTCACACCAAGTATGCAAATGATCTAAATCATTTTGAATTTTCATGCAATCAGGTTCATTCTTTACTAGTTTAAAAAGTTTCAGGTCGTCAGCATATAAAAGGATATGACAGTAGAGAATTGTTTCTTCAATATCATTAATAAAGCAATTAAACAATAATGGCGCTAAATGACTTCCTTGTGGGACACCCGATGTTACTAAAATTGTATGAGACAAAACATTTCCCATCTTGACCACTTGAGTTCTATTACTCAAGTAGCTACTGAACCAATTCAGCAAACTACCAAAAATTCCAATTTTGTTTAATTTTTCAAGCAAAATGCCATGGTTTACCCCATCGAACGCCTTTGAGAAGTCGGTATAAATTGAGTCAACCTGATACCCCTTTTCAAAAGCGTCCAACAAAAAAGATTAATAATATTAGGTTAGATGTTGTTGACCTCCCCTTTACAAATCCATACTGATGTGGGCTTAGCTCATTCCTAAAATAGGAAACTACCTTATCACATACAATTGCTTCAAATAATTTACTTATGATTGATACTTTACTTATCCCCCTATAGTTCTCAACCATTGCTTTGTTGTCACTTCTAAATAATGGAATAATCTGACTTGTTTTCCACATTTCTGGAAAGACACCAATTTGTAATGATAAATTGAATATTTTATGTAGAACATCCGTTAGTGAGAATTTACATGACTTTAGAAAATAAACTGGGATTTCATCAGGACCCATGCCCAATTCATTACTTAGTTGATTGATTTTATTAATTATATCTTGTTTATTGATGTTAATAAATCCTAAAGTATTTCGATTTAAAGTGTTAATTTCAAAATTAGGAATTTTATTTTCTTTAGAATATACACTGCCAAAGAAATCTGCAAAGTAATCAGCTATTCCTTGACATGATTCAGAAAAATTTCCCTTGTATGACATATTACTAAATCATTTTTTGCTTTTTTAGATTTTATGTAATTCCAAAATACTTTTTTGTCAGGTTGCATTGCTTTTTCCATTTGCTTAATATAGTCATTGTAATTCTCCTTAGACAAATTTTTACATTTAGATCTGAGAGTAGCAAATATTTTATAATCATCTTCACTTCTTGTAGACTTATAGATTACATGCTGTTTTTTCTTTTCAATTATTAATGATTTTAGTTCTAAGCTACACCACCTTGGAAATTTAGGAGTCTTAAATGTACATTTTGGAACATATAGTTGTATCAGATTGTAAAGGATAAGATAAAATTCGTGCATTTTTACATTTGTATCATTAAGTGAAGTGATCATATTCTAGTCTACTGTATTTAAATAATAATTTATACAAAAATAATCTGCTCTTTTAAAGTTTTGATATTCAAAAAACTGTTCCTTGATTTCGTTAATTTCTAAGCTAAGCTCAAACGATAAAGCTGGATGATAGGGCCATCAGCTTCTTTGACCACAAATTTTGAGTTTGAGAAAATTAAATCTAGGATGGAGTTGGATTTTTTATTCCGAATAAAGTTTAACTGAAATAAATTCAGGAACGCAAAGAAATCCGTTAGAAACTCTGCTTGCTTTGATTTTATTGCTTGCTTTGATATTAATTGGAGCCAACCCATGATTATCATTTTCCCATACAATATCAGGGATATTAAAATCCCCACATAGTATTATATCATCAATTACATACTCATTTAAAATATTTTCAATAGACAAGCAATAGTTTTCAAATAGATCTAAACCAGAATTAGGAGGTAAGTATACATTACTGATGAGAATTTTTTTGGTGTCAACATTGAGTAGTACGTGTACTTGTTCAATATTGCTATACAAAGAAATTAAGTGCTTTGCAACAAAATAATTTTTAATTGCAATTAACGTCCCTGTCCCTCTATGGCATATACTAGTGTTCCTCGTTTTATCGCATCTTACAATGAGATAATCAAATAAGCCTAGTTCAGATGATGCAATTTTCTCGGATAACCAGGTTTTACTAAGGCATATAACATCATAATCACCAGATGCAAAAAATAATGAAATTTCTTTTAATTTTGTTCTTAAGCCTCTAACGTTTTGGTAAAAAACATTTAAACTCACTTTAATGTTGTAAAATTTTAAATTTTGATTAACTTTATCGCTCTTATTTAATTGTTACGAATTATTCAAAGTATTCAAGGTGTTGTTCGACTAATTCTCTATCTGTTTAATAAAAGTATAACATTTACTCTCTTTATATGAATGATTAACATTAATTGTGGTTTTATATTTAATATTGTACTTAACATAGTTTATGCATTTGAGACTTTTATTGGTACAATCATTAACTTTATGATTGTTAGCACATCTAGGACAGACCAAATTTTCTGACATACAGTTCTTTGCAAAATGCCCATATTCAGAACATTTGAAACATCGAATGATATGAAAAGTTTTCCTTGCTAAACATGGTTTGAAACCCACAAATACCATTTCCAGAAGAAGAAAATCGGAATATTAAAAGGAAAATCCTGAATTGAAGATTCGCATCGAAAAATCTCCCCAATCTCGATGAGAGAGGAGTCACACGAGTTCATCAATGCCGCGTTCTCGTGCAAAATCAGTGAATCACCTTCCATGGGACATCACTCTAATTAATGTTACATTATACCCAAATTGCATTTTTTATGTTAGTTAACAATAAAATATTGTAACGTAGGTGGTTTTTAATTTTATAATTAACAAAATATCCTACATCAATTATTTAGCCTAGTATTAAAATGAGGAGCCATGGTGGTACCGATCTTCAATCGGCCTCATCCCTACTCTAATGCCTAATCACTAATTATCTAATCAACTAAGTTACTAATAATCGAATTATCTAATTCCTCCCATATTTAAACACCAAAGTGTCCTTATACGAGACCGAGTCACGGTTGCGCGGTCAAGGAATTATACACAATACTTCCAATATTATTGTTGGTTAGCAAATAAGAGTCGTCGCGTATTATTTTTAATGGATGCTTTACTATAAAACAATGTATGTTTACAATTCGAAAGGGTTTATAAAATAAACAAATAGAATACACACTTCATTTGATTTAATTTGGAAAATACTAATTCTTCATTTTTGGACAAAATTATGTATCGTGACAATATTATAAATATAAATTATGTATAAAATGAAAATAATGTACATTTTTAGTTTATAAATATCAAATAATAAAATACGCCATTACCGGAGTTAAATATTATTTTTCATTGATGAAGTGACTCTTGAAAGTGAAGTTTACTTTTTTCCAATGTGAGCTACCAGAGTGTTTCTGATATAGGCTAGTAGCCCATATTCGTGTAATAAGAAATTGAGATCTATCAATTTATTTTCGTGTTTTAGAGAAAAAGGAATACCCGCAGTGCGGGAAGGCAAAATTGGGAAGTTATTTAATGTAAGCTAGGAAGAAAGACGGTTTTGGGGTATGCACTCGAAAAAGAAGTCGTTGAATATTGCCTTGTTATGAAGCAGAAATTTTATAGATTGACAAGAAATGATATTAGAAGGATAGCTTTCAGCTGGCTGTCCGAAATAATCTTTCACACCATTTTCGTAATGACGCGGCAGGAAGGGGGTAATTTGACCTATTTTTAGAAAGACATAAGAAATTGCTTTATATTCGAAGGCCATGTGGAACTTCTTTTGCGAGAGACCTTGGCTTCAATCAGGATAATTTAAGTGCATTTTTCGAACTGCTAGATGAGTCTGGGCTCACCATTGTGCAAAGCAGGTTTCCGTATGAGTGGGTCCGAAATTATCAATCCTACAATGATCATTTTTCATAGGAAAAACATGAGCTTGTCACTAATGAAGGGTGCCCCTATAGGATCAATCTATGCTACACATCCCAGTGGTTGGATTTCATTGTACTCAAGGGTTTTATCATTTCCTGCACTATACAAAACCATACGCAAACGATCCTGTTCTTCCAATATTCTTTCAAACAATCGTCTCACTTGTGGCAACATATGCGTATCCATCAAGGTATTTATTTGATAAAAGTGGATAAAATATAATATAATCCCAGTAAGTTATAAACAAGTGGGTTACTAAAGAATATTAATAAAGCCAAAGAGCTGTTGGAAATATAAATAATCAGTTTGGGAGCTAAAATTAATGAATTAGAGCAAAATCCGCTTTCTGAGGTTACGTAAACAAAAATGGAGAATGAAATATCTGAAGACAAGCCTAAAACTTACTTCAGATGTGATGAGTGCAAGAGACCCCTGCATATTAATTGTGCAGAGTTATCAGCTACGGAAGTGAAATGTATCGAGTTGAAAAGCACACGTGACAGAAAATGTATTTTTGATACCCTTCCTAACTGGTAGTGGATAAGAGAGCTGGACCTAGTGGGAAATCGATGAAAGATAACAGCAAAAATAAGAAGCAGTGGACATTATCAATGGAATTAAATGACATTTAATGCCATTGAAAAACTCTAGAACATTTACGGGGCGTATTTAATTATATTTAAAAATTTTCAGAAGGCATTTTGGGATTATACAGGGTGTTCCGTAAGTAATGCATAATAATGAAAGGGGTTGTTCACGACACCAAAACAAGCAACTTTTGTTAATAAACCCATATTCGGAAATTAACCATTAAGCCAGGGTAAATAAAAAAGATTTAAGGTAATTAAGTTAATTATTTAATAAAATTTACAAAAATTGTTCGAAATTTCGGCCATTTTGTTCAATGCACAAGGTTGCACGCTGGTTCATAGATGTTCGAACCCTCTGGATGTCTTGGACAATGGTACAAGCAGCCATAAGTCTTGCGAGAAGTTCTTCTTCTGTAGTAACAGGCGTCTAGTACACCAGACTTTTCAAATATCCCCAAAGGAAAAAATCTAAGGTTGTGAGATCAGGGGAAATTCACCATTTTCGAAAGTAATTAACTTTGATAACAAACGTAATTGATCTTAGAATAGCACAACAGAATAAACCGATGTTGATTTACTACTATCGTATTTAAAGTTGTTCACTCCAAATTTGTGTCGTGTTTTTTAAAAACTCTGTTGTGCACGGTCCATTGTAAAGACATGCCAATAAATCGCAAACATTTATTTACAAAAAAAAAAGAAAATAAAGCTATTTTTGTAAATTAATTTTAAAAAATTTTGTCTCAACCTAGTGACTTACAGGCTTATTTTGTAACTATCGTTATACAACGACATCGTTAGATTAACGATTTCAAACTTTAACGACTTTTTGTTGAAACCGTATTTTATAAGTCGGTCGTTACTATTTTCAGTCATAACGACAAGAGTATACGTTTTTATATCGAATAGTAACACTTCGGCGGCCGAACAAGCACGTAATATCATGGCATAAATATATCAGGCATGCTCTTCCCGAGAACGATTTTCGTTCGGTTCTGCGCCGGTACGTCACTTGGGGCAAATATGCAAATATGCCCCGAAGCGTTCCGAAGCATTTCCGAAGGCCATCCTAAAGCGTCCTTTCAAATGCTTTCAATTGTCAATTGTCAATTATTGTATTGTGGTTAGAGTTGTTTAGTGCAATCTTGAATGCAATTTAATTGAATTTTCTAGTGTTTTTTGTGCGTAATTAACAATTTGCTTTACGTATATAAGTGTTTTCTCGCTGTTAAAGACTTTTTAAACATGCCAAGCTGCGCTGTTAACGGTTGCAAAAACCGTACCAGTAACCGCAAGATAAACGAACTTAAAGCTGTGCATTATTATACTTTTCCAAAATCAAAGGAATTTTGTGATAAGTGGATTATCGCTTGTGGAAGACTTACGGAATTTAGTGTAAACACAGGTAATGCTAAAATAAACTAATCTTAAATTGACATTAAATATTTTCATAATTATTTTAGCTCGTATTTGCTCAGAACATTTTGCTCCTGATTGTGAACTTAAATCGTTGCAAAGGCAACTATTAGGGGTTCCACCTGTTAAAACACGCAAATTAAAGGAAGATGCACTTCCTACTTTGCACTTACCGAAAACTCCGACAGAAACCATCGAACCAGGAACAAATCCACTTGAGGAGTACAAATTGTCTATGGCAGCAAAAAAAATTGGTGATGATTTAATATGCGAACTTATGGACACTGAGGCGGGCACCGGTGATGATCAAATATGCGAACCTATGGACACTGAGGCGGGCACCGAAGTTGATTCCATAATAAATGAGTAAGATCTTTAGTACACATAAATAATTAAAATATTTATAATTTTATATTTTACAGAGTTCCTGAATTGCATTCCATATCAAATCTAGATCTAGAATTAGCCAATTTAAAAGAAGAAAATGAAAGACTGCAAAGAAAGTTGGAAGAATTGCAACATAACGAATTAAAGATGGTAAATTTAAAATCAGAAAATGAGGCTCTTAAAATAGAGTTAGAAAAATCAGAGGATCGTAACATTGCTCGAGAGTTAGAATTTACTAAAGTACTTAGCAAAATATTTACGCCTGGCCAAGTTAAATTATTACTTAACCCAGAAAAGCGCATAAATTGGTCGCACGAGGATATATGTGCCGCTATGTCTTTAAGAAGTGTAAGTCCAAAAGCATATCGATACTTGAGAACAAAATTAAACTATCCTTTACCCGGACTGTCTACTCTTCGTAAATGGGCACAAAATTTTAGTGTAAATCCTGGAATTTTAGAAGACGTGTTGCAGCTAATGAGTTATAATAATTTTAATGATCTGGAAAAATTGACAGTACTCACTTTCGACGAAGTTTACGTATCAAATAAAATTACGCTAGATAAAGGTTTAGAGCAAGTACTTGGTCCACACAAAACTTGTCAAGTTGTGATGGCAAGAGGATTAACAGCAAAATGGAAACAACCCATATTTTATATGTACGATCAACCGATGACTACGGAAATTTTAAATGAAATCATAGAGAAGTTGTACAGTTCCGGTTATACTGTTGTTGGAATTACTTCTGATATGGGAGGAAGTAACTATGGCCTTTGGTCGAAATTAAATATTGTACCTGGTAGGTGTTTATTTGATTGTACTATTTAATGGAAAAATAATCTATATTAATTCTAGGTGAAAGCTGTTCCTTTCCACACCCTTCTAAAGAAGATTTGAGGGTATTTGTATTTGCTGATGTTCCCCATCTTGTAAAATTGGCTCGGAATAACCTAATTGACCACGGTTTTCATATAAATGATAAAGTTGTCAACAAAGACTGCTTAGAAGCAATTCTATCTTTGTCAAGCAAAAAACTAAAACTAGCCCACAAGCTAACTAGGTTTAATTTGGACGTCAAAGGGACCATGAGGCAAAAGGTTAAACCAGCAGTGCAAATTTTTTCAAATTCTACTTCAAAAGCTATCGAATGGTGCGGGTTAAAAGGATTCCTAAATGAATTGGATTGGAAAGAAGCTTCAAAAATTATATATATTATATAAGGGATCAAATAATAAGTTAATAAGTATCCTCGTTGGTAAGGAATTCATAGTATTGGACAGAACACCCTCGTTGGTTAGGGGCTCACAAAGTTTGAAATCTGTATATCACCATAAACTTAAGTTAAAATATTTTATGTGCCTGATGAAGCCACTGTAGTTGGTGAAACATGTCGCATTAATTAATAAAGTGTTTTTACCAAGTTGGATAGATGGAATCCTGTTTTTCATTCTCGAATTATTGTATATTAATTGTAAATAAATTGTATATAAATACATAAAATATCAATCCTGATTTTTACAGACATTAAAAATATACATTTTTTGGATAACTTTGGTGTAAATTTTCCATTATTACCTTACAAGAACTAAACAATACATGTGTAACTTAATCTATTTTTAATAAACTTTGGCAATTCGTTGTAATATTTATTATATTTATGTAAATGAAAATTTATTAAACAGTAATTTATATTCAATAAAATCTACAAAAATTCAAAAAAGTGTACTCATTACTCCACTTAATCTATATAATGCATTACCGGAAAAGCTAAAAAGTGTAGAAACTAAACGGTTTAAAACTGCTGTAAAATCTTTCTTACTCAGTACCACAATATACTCCCTAAAAGAGTTTCAAGAACACTGCTCCACTGGCTGGGCTCAGTAAAACGATTTTTTATTTTTAATGTTTTATTTATCTTGGTTTCCATTGTATTTTTAATCTTTAATTTTAGTCTTTTTAAATGTAATGTAACAATGTACAAAATAATTTGTTTTATTCATGTACAGTATTTTGATAAATAAATAAATTAATAAATAAAATGATTTTTACTTTCTTCCAAAAAATTTATGGAATACTGTACATTCAGGTACTTATCTTCCAGTTATATTATTTTTATTTTGAGTGTTTAAATTAATAATACGTTTTTATTTACTTGACTCGATCGTAAAGCATCGTATCGTATCGTAAGCGAAGTGAGATGCCCCTGGGGCGCTCTAAACGTGCAAAACGAAAACAACTGGCCCAAGTGACGTCACGCGAATCTGCGCAAGAGCATGCCTGATATATTTATGCCATGCGTAATATCACGACGCACTACTATTTTCTATTCTACTGTTCTACTATTTTAACACTTTATGATTATAACCTATGAAACGCATATGATTATAACCAATAATAACATTTCATTATTATTATTCAATTATGTGGAATTTTTTTGAAAAAAAAATTACACCCTCAAAATCGTAATGAGATGCCGCGTATGGGAATCTCATAAAAAATTAAAAAATTTCAAGTTTTAGTCCAACTTTTGGACGTTGTAATTTGACGTTTCGTTTGAGAGGTACTAATTTCAATGTTGCCCGATTGTGCAATAAAGTCTTACGATAACCTGTAAAAGATATTTTATTTTTAATTGACGCCGTAATATTACAAATCTTATTACAACTATTAAAACTATAGCCATTGAATTTACAGTAAAAGTTTCAGAGCTCCAGGGAACTGGAAAAGTCATTTTTTATCAAATATTTTAAAAATTGCAAAAAAACGACAACTGTGTAAAAATTGTTTAATTGTAAAAAATGTATTCCTAAATTATAAGTTTATTTGAATAAAATTAATACTTAAAAATTAATTTCTAATCAAGTCATAACAAATATGTACTTAATTGTATAATTTTTATACTATTAAAGTCAATAAATCATAGTAAATAAATGGCATAGGCAACCAAACTACTTTGTTTGTGAGAAACACCGAGGAAAACACCAGCATCGTTGTCTAATTGTGCAAAAATTAATTAATTTCAATTGCGTTTTTTGGCGAAAGCGGTCTCTTAACGAGCGAAATATTTTACACTATTGTATATTTATTTCTTATTTATATGTGGCATAAGTTTCATTCTTGTACAAAATGCTCCCAAAACCCGATAAGGTCCTTTGACCGACTTAATGGATTTTTTTTGAAAAAAAAATCATATCGTCGAAATCACAATGAAAAGCTTCAAATGGGAATCGTTTAAAAAATTAAAAATTTTTAAGTTTTAACCCAGTTTCGACCGTTTGAAATTCTCAGCTGCGTTTCAGTTCCCCCTAAATTTGACCGACTTAGTGGAATTTTTTTGAAAAAAAAATTATACTATCAGAAACGTAATGGGATGCCGCTTATGGGAATTTCATAAAAAATTAAAAAATTTCAAGTTTTAGTCCCACTTTCGGACGTTCTAATTTTGCAGCGGCGCCGAGCGGCGCCTAAGTTCCCCCAAAATTTGACCGACTTAATGGATTGTTTTTGAAAAAAAAATCATATCGTCGAAATCACAATGAAAAGCTTCAAATGGGAATCGTTTAAAAAATTAAAAATTTTTAAGTTTTAACCCAGTTTCGACCGTTTGAAATTCTCAGCTGCGTTTCAGTTCCCCCTAAATTTGACCGGCTAGTGGAATTTTTTTGAAAAAAAAATTATACTATCAGAATCGTAATGGGATGCCGCGTATGGGAATTTCATAAAAAATTTCAAGTTTTAGTCCCACTTTCGGACGTTCTAATTTTGCAGTGGCGCCGAGCGGCGCCTAACCTAAGTTCCCCCAAAATTTGACCGACTTAATGGATTGTTTTTGAAAAAAAAATCATATCGTCGAAATCACAATGAAAAGCTTCAAATGGGAATCGTTTAAAAAATTAAAAATTTTTAAGTTTTAACCCAGTTTCGACCGTTTGAAATTCTCAGCTGCGTTTCAGTTCCCCCTAAATTTGACCGAGTTAGTGGAATTTTTTTGAAAAAAAAATTACACCCTCAAAATCGTAATGAGATGCCGCGTATGGGAATCTCATAAAAAATTAAAAAATTTCAAGTTTTAGTCCCACTTTCGGACGCTGTAATTTTGCAGCGGCGCCTAAGTTCCCCCAAAATTTGACCGACTTAATGGATTTTTTTTGAAAAAAAATTGATATCATCGAAATCACAATGAAAAGCTTCAAATGGGAATCGTTTAAAAAGTTAAAAAGTTTTAAGTTTTAACCCCGTTTCGAGCGTTTGAATTTTTCAGCTGCGTTTAAGTTCCCCCAAAATTTTACCGACTTAGTGGAATTTTTTTGAAAAAAAAATTATACCGTCAGAATCGCAATGAGATACCGCATGTGGGAATCGTTTAAATAATTAAGAAAATTGGACTTTTAATCTTACTCCAGATTAATGTAGGCAACTTCTCCCATCTGCCTGCTCATTTCGTTTCATATACAGCTTAGTGTAGACTACTTGTTGCACAACGGTTAGGCCAAACGGCGTCATCGAAGAATTGTCTGAAAAATTCAAAAAATTTTATTAATTTACCAGTAACAATTACTAATAAATTTTTATCGGTAAATTTTAATTTTATTTTCAAGTAGGCAATGTAGCAGGCAACTTCGCTTTCTTATGTTGTTCCGATCGATATATTTTTGAGGTTAGTTTCAGCGGCGCCTAAGTTCCCCCAAAATTTGACCGACTTAATGGATTTTTTTTGGAAAAAAAATCATATCGTCGAAATCACAATGAAAAGCTTCCAATGGGAATCGTTTAAAAAATTAAAAATTTTTAAGTTTTAATCCCGTTTCGACCGTTTGAAATTCTCAACTGCGTTTCAGTTCCCCCAAAATTTGACCGACTTAGTGGAATTTTTTTGAAAAAAAAATTATACCCTCAAAATCGTAATGAGATGCCGCGTATGGGAATATCATAAAAAATTTCAAGTCTTAGTCCCACTTTCGGACGCTGTAATGTTGCAGCGGCGCTCAGCGGCGCCTAAGTTCCCCCAAAATTTGATCGACTTAATGGATTTTTTTTGAAAAAAAAAATTATACCATCAGAATCGTAATGAGATGCCACGTATGGGAATCTCATAAAAAATTAAAAAATTACAAGTCTTAGTCCCACTTTCGGACGTTGTAATTTTGCAGCGGCGCAGAGCGGCGCCCAAGTTCCCCCAAAATTTGACCGATTTAATGGATGTTTTTTGAAAAAAAAATGATATCATCGAAATCACAATGAAAAGCTTCAAATGGGAAACGTTTAAAAAATTAAAAAATCTTGATTTTTAATTCCACTGCAGATTAATGTAGGCAACTTCGCTTTCTTATGTTGTACCGATCATAGATAAGTACCGATCGATATATTTTTGAGGTTAGTTTCAGCGGCGCCCAAGTTCCCCCAAAATTTGACCGACTTAATGGATTTTTTTTGGAAAAAAAATCATATCGTCGAAATCACAATGAAAAGCTTCCAATGGGAATCGTTTAAAAAATTAAAAATTTTTAAGTTTTAATCCCGTTTCGACCGTTTGAAATTCTCAACTGCGTTTCAGTTCCCCCAAAATTTGACCGACTTAGTGGAATTTTTTTGAAAAAAAAATTATACCCTCAAAATCGTAATGAGATGCCGCGTATGGGAATATCATAAAAAATTTCAAGTCTTAGTCCCACTTTCAGACGCTGTAATGTTGCAGCGGCGCTCAGCGGCGCCTAAGTTCCCCCAAAATTTGATCGACTTAATGGATTTTTTTTGAAAAAAAAAATTATACCATCAGAATCGTAATGAGATGCCGCGTATGGGAATCTCATAAAAAATTAAAAAATTACAAGTCTTAGTCCCACTTTCGGACGTTGTAATTTTGCAGCGGCGCAGAGCGGCGCCCAAGTTCCCCCAAAATTTGACCGATTTAATGGATGTTTTTTGAAAAAAAAATGATATCATCGAAATCACAATGAAAAGCTTCAAATGGGAAACGTTTAAAAAATTAAAAAATCTTGATTTTTAATTCCACTGCAGATTAATGTAGGCAACTTCGCTTTCTTATGTTGTACCGATCATAGATAAGTAGGGTAATGTAACCGGCTGTGGGCCATCACCGGTTGTGGGCCACCCGTTATATCTTTTGACGTTTACCAAATATGGCGGATCTGAGTATGAGGTTCTGTGTAGTATACAATGACAGATAGTATTGGTGCGAACACACAAGTGAAAGGACGCATTTGATGCGCGCTACAAAGAAACGAAAAAAATCGACGAAAAAATTTACAAGAAAGTAAATTTTGATTATGTTGTGAGCGTGATATAGTGAAGTGAGATATTGCGAAAAGGTAATTGTTTTGGATTTGTATGCAGTTTTTGCGTTAGATTTTTCGATTTTATATCGGGTTTGCTTACAATTTTTCGTTACGCGAATTTTGACAGTCACTTAAGAAATGGCCGCCGTTACCGGTTGTGGGCCACCTGTTGTAACCGGTTGTGGGCCACCATGTTTTTTTCGTGCAAATCGTGTTTTTCACTTCCTTGTCAAAGCGGTTTCCAGAGTGTTCCCTGGGGGTCTATTAGCGCTTGAAGAAAGAGGGATTCTACGTCGAACGCCGTGGAAGCGAAAGAACGCGAGCGAAAAATCTTTCTGTTCGCGCCATTCTACGCGTTCGCGCCATTCTACGCGTTTTTCGCATTCTACGCGTTCGACATGTCTTTCGTATTTTTTAATTTATGCATTTATTTTTTAATTTATGCATTTTTACGCATTTTCAGCCATGTCTACTCCGAAGGGAAAAAAAGACGAACCGAAGGAAACTGATTTTAATGCGATCGTACAAGCCATTAAGCGTTGTTCGATAGAAAATATGCCCGTCAGAGAGGCTGCTCGAGCCTACAATGTTCCCCGCACCAATTTGCAGCGGTATCTTAAGAAAGTTAGTGACAAATTTGATGACATTACTACCGTACAAGATAGTGGATTGATGGAATACCTCCGTAAATGCAGCCAACGAACACCTTTGAATATGGTTTGTAGGTATTTGAAGTGAAACTTTTCAAGCGGTGAATTTAAAGCGGCTTTTTAAATGTAAACACTCTAAATTCAAACACTTTTTATGAAAGCGTTTGAAAGTCTTAAGCTTGCTTGTAGTTTTTTTTGCACTTTCCACTAACACATCAGACTTTTTTCAACGTTTTTTTTTCTCTAATTTTCCAACAGATCTTCAACCAGGATCAAGAAAAGAGTCTCGTCCAATACATTTTGAAATGTGCTGGTCATTACTACGGGCTCAGCATCACCGAGCTCCGTCAATTAGCATATCAGCTCTCCAAAAAAATTGATGTTTGCCCAGAAGGTTGGGAAGATGAAAAGATGGCCCCACGGCATTGGTATTATAAGTTCATGAAACGCCACCCCCAACTCGTACTACGCACACCTGAACAAACCTCAATGAATCGAGCTAAAGCATTTTGTAAATCCAATGTCGATCTGTTTTTTCAAAATTTTAATTCGGTTCTCACTTCGGAGCATGACATTATGGCAACCAATATTTTCAACATGGACGAGAGTGGCTTCTCTACCGTGCCGTCCAAAATAGGCAAAGTGATTGCTTTGAAGGGAATGCGTCGCGTGGGAAAAATGGAAGCTGCAGAAAGGGGAACGATGGTCACGATGGCATTGACAGTGAGTGCTGCCGGCAATAGCTTACCGCCATTTTTTCTTTTCCCGAGGAAGAAATTGCAGAGCAGCTTTTTGGACAGTGTTTCGTCTGGAACAGTTGGTTATGCAAACGGTTCAGGTTGGATGTGTCAGCCAGAGTTTGTTCATTATATGCGCCATTTCATCGCCTTCGCGAAACCATCGCTCGCTTCGCCAGTGATTCTTCTGATGGACAATCATTGTTCACATTTGTCTGTAGAAGCCATTGACTTGGCCATTGAAAATGGCGTTCATATCGTCACTTTTCCTCCGCACTGTAGTCACAGACTACAACCATTGGACGTGTCTGTGTTTGGACCAGTGAAGGCTTATTACAAGTCCCAGTGTTCTGCTTGGCAGAAGAACAATGCAAACAAGGTAACACTCTTCTTAAAACTTGTTTTCTTTCGCCAATTTTCAACTGTTTTCGTTCAAAATTTTTCTAGGTATTAGAAATACGTCATATTGCTGGCCTGGCGTGTAAGGCTCTTGATCTGGCTTTGACACCTACGGTGATTAAGTCTGGTTTTAGAGCGACCGGCATATGTCCATACGATCCGGACATTTTTTCTGATGCCGACTTTGTTCAAGTCGTTAAGGCTAATGAGGCAGAGGTTTCCGCTGAAGGGCTTATCGATGAAGAGGATCAGCGTCGAATCGTGGTTGCGCCATTTGTTGGACGTGAGGAGGTTGTGCCGACAACACCTGGACCGTCATCTCGATCGACTTCTATTAGCTGTCTTTTGGATGAAATCGGCCCCTTACAGGCCGCTGCACCCAAAAAACCATCAAATCGCGGCCGAAAGCCAATGAAAAGCGCCATTTTAACGTCTCCAGAAACCGTTGCTACTTTGCATGAAAAAGCTGCAAAAAAGCAAGCTGCTCCAACGCCCATTAAGAAAGCTAAACGCAAGGCAACGCCACCAGCCAAACCGTCGGCCAAACGCAAGAAGCCGAATTCTTCTGACGAAGAAGATTTGGACTTTTGTCTGATCTGTTTAGACCTTCTGCCATCGAAATTGACAAAAGCTAATTCCATCAAATGCAACGGTGGCTGCGATCGATTTGTGCATTTGAAATGCGCTGCTATGACAAAGAGCTATTTCACATGCGAAAATTGCGAAACTGACGAGGAGGATAATTAATTTGAAAAAGTGCCATTTTCCTGATGTTTTTTGCCCCTAGAGGCTTCATCGATGAATAAATTCCAAAATTTTATATTTCTTTGTTGGTTTTTCTTCATGATTTCGCATTTCTAGTTGATTTTCCGGAGTGGCCCACAACCGGTTACAAATTTTTTTTTGGTAAAAAACAAGCTCTTTTACAATATGTGTGGAAAAAATTGATTTTTGGAAAATAATGAAAAATTTTTCCATTTTTAGTTAGCTATTGACTCTACCTTTCCATTAGTATCAAAAAGTCCGAAAAATTTTTACTTGCATAGAAATTACAGGCAAAAAACGAAACCCGGCCCACAACAGGTTACATTCCCCTACCGATCGATATATTTTTGAGGTTAGTTTCAGCGGCGCCTAAGTTCTCCCAAAATTAGACCGATTTAATGGATTTTTTTTGAAAAAAAAAAATTATACCGACGGAATCAGAAAGAGATGCTGCATATGGGAATCGTTTAAATAATTAAGAAAATTGGACTTTTAATCTTACCCCAGATTAAAGTAGGCAACTTCTCCTATCTGTCTGCTCATTTCGTTTCATATACAGCTTACTGTAGACTACTTGTTGTACAACTGTTAGGCAAGACGGCGCCATCGAAGAATTGTCTGAAAAATTCAAAAATTTTTATTAATTTACCAGTAACAATTACTAATAAATTTTTATTGGTCATTTTTTATTTTATTTTCAGGTAGGCAACTTCGTTTCCTCTTGCCATACTGATCGATACATTTTTGAGGTTAGTTTCAGCGGCGCCTAACTTCCCCCAAAATTTGACCGACTTAATGGATTTTTTTTGAAAAATAAATTATACCGACGGAATCAGAAGGAGATGCTGCATGTGGGAATCGTTTAAATAATTAAGAAAATTGAACTTTTAATCTTACTCCAGATTAATGTAGGCAACTTCTCCTATCTGCCTGCTCATTTCGTTTCATATACAGCTTACTGTAGACTACTTGTTGCACAACGGTTAGGCGAGACGGCGCCATCGAATAATTGTCTAAAAAATTCATAATTGTTTATTAATTTGCCAGTAACAATTACTAAGTCAATACCTAATTTTTTATTTGTTAATTTTAGACTACTTGTCCGTGCCACTTTTATTCCGGCAACGAACCTTTTGCTGAAAATCAATAACTGATCATCTGTGAACAGAACCAACAGTTGTATAATGCTTAGGCTAGATGGCGCCATTGCAGAAAATTTTTAAAAAATCAAAATTCTTTATTAATTTGCTAGTAACAATTGCAAAGTCAAAAAATAAATTTTTATTGGATAATTTTATTTCTATTTCTAGGTGTACATTAAATGCGCGTAGAGAATGCATCGTCTTTCACGATCCTATGAAATTATTGCGCCGCGCAGCGGGGCGCTCAGCAGAACGTACAGTTGCTCTCAGCTGGAAGTAGGACAGAAAAGTAATCACGATCGCATATTCTTTGTCCTACTTCCAGCTGGGAGTAACTTTACAAACTGGAGCCGCGTTGTTGATTGGTTGCGACATCCGCCATCATCGCTTTCGCAATGCTCTTTTCAGTTCGACTCGCAGTTTACAGTAGATCTTCGTATAGAGATAAAGTGGTAAAAAGTTATTTTCTTAAAAAATGAATGGCGTTGCACCGAATGAAGAGGAGCTCGCGGGCGACGGGCCGCTCCCGGATGCGGTGCCTCCGGGCGGCGAGCCACCCCGGATGCGGTGCCTCCGGGCGGCGAGCCGCCCCCGGGTGCGGTGCATCCGGGCGCTGAACCGCCCCGGGGTGCGGTGCCTCCGGGCGCCGAGCCGCCCCCGGGTGCCGGGCCGGCCGATCGCGACCCGGATCCGCCATTGGACGAGGAGGGTGCGATTCCCAATTGGGAAGTAAGTCCTTTCATTTCATTATTTCTATGTGACAAGTTTTAATTTTTTTTTTACAGAGAAAGAGGCTCTATTGGGCGAATCATAATTTAAAAAGAGAAATGTTAGGCGTAATGCGCCTCTTTTTTAACAATTATAATAGGGTAAGTGTTATTTTTTTACATTTCTTGTTAATAAATTTTTTCAACATAATCTAATCGAAATTTCTCATTTTAGATCGAACCGCCCTTTTGGCGGCGCGGCCGAGGAGGTCGCGGGAGAGGAGGCGGCGGTGTAGGCGGCGGCAGAGGAGGCCGAGGTCGAGGCGGAGGTCGTGGGCGACGAGGGGCCTAAGCCTAAATAAAAATTTATTATTATAATCTAAATTTTATTATTAAACTTAAATGTAAAATATATGTGTTTTTTTGCATCCTTAAATATTCGAAAAACTTGCAGGTGTTAATTCAATGCGTAGTGCGAGCATCGAACCTCGTCCAATGCGCAATACGAGGAAAATCAGTCAGTCATTCAAACGCATGCAAGTTTTCATCCGACAAATTAGCTAGTCAACTTTAACATGATTTATTTCGCCGTCGATACAGTGCCTGCCCTCTTTCGGAGCATTAGCTTCATGACACCACTTTTATTCCGGCAACGAACCTTTTGCTGAAAATCAATAACTGAACATCTGTGAACAGAACCAACAGTTGTGTAATGCTTAGGCTAGATGGCGCCATTGCAGAAAATTTTTAAAAAATCAAAATTCTTTATTAATTTGCTATTAACAATTGCAAAGTCAAAAAATAAATTTTTATTGGATAATTTTATTTCTATTTCTAGGTGTACATTAAATGCGCGTAGAGAATGCATCGTCTTTCACGATCCTATGAAATTATTGCGCCGCGCAGCGGGGCGCTCGGCAGAACGTACAGTTGCTCTCAGCTGGAAGTAGCACAGAAAAGTAATCACGATCGCATATTCTTTGTCCTACTTCCAGCTGGGAGTAACTTTACAAACTGGAGCCGCGTTGTTGATTGGTTGCGACATCCGCCATCATCGCTTTCGCAATGCTCTTTTCAGTTCGACTCGCAGTTTACAGTAGATCTTCACGAGATAAAGTCGTAAAAAGTTATTTTGTTAAAAAATGGATGGAGATGCACCAAATGAAGAGGAGCTCGCGGGCGACGGGCCGCTCCCGGATGCAGTGCCTCCGGGCGGCGAGCCGCCCCCGGGTGCGGTGCATCCGGGCGCCGAACCGCCCCGGGGTGCGGTGCCTCCGGGCGCCGAGCCGCCCCCGGGTGCCGGGCCGGCCGATCGCGACCCGGATCCGCCATTGGACGAGGAGGGTGCGATTCCCAATTGGGAAGTAAGTCCTTTCATTTCATTATTTCTATGTGACAAGAAGTTTTAATTTTTTTTTTTACAGAGAAAGAAGCTCTATTGGGCGAATCATAATTTAAAAAGAGAAATGTTAGGCGTGATGCGAGACTTTTTTAACAATTATAAAAGGGTAAGTGTTATTTTTTTACATTTCTTGTTAATAAATTTTTTCAACATAATCTAATCGAAATTTCTCATTTTAGATCGAAGATCTTTTGGCGGCGCGGCCGAGGAGGTCGCGGGAGAGGAGGCGGCGGCGGAGGTGGCGGTGGAGGCGGCGGCAGAGGAGGCCGAGGTCGAGGCGGAGGTCGTGGGCGACGAGGGGCTTAGATAAAAATTTATTATTTCTAAATTTTATTATTAAACTTAAATGTAAAATATATGTGTTTTTTTGCATCCTTAAATATTCGAAAAACTTGCAGGTGTTAATTCAATGTGTTTAATCCCAAATAAAACATATTTTCTTAATTTTAATCCAAATTTAAACGTTTATTTTATTAGTAATTTATTGAGGGCAGCGCTAGTGTCATCAATTTTACGCACGGCATGTCGCAATCGAGAAGTTCACCGCCACACCAACGACCTGCAGCACAACCAAAATTTACAGCCATCAGCAAGGAAGAATGCAAACTCCTTAAAATTTTACTATATTTTTTGTGTAACTACGTCATAACATTAAGCATTTTTTGTATATAAGCCAGCCAATTTCTTAATAAAAGTAGTACTGAACAATCGTCTTTACTCGGCTACAACTACCACTTTCCAAGCCTACAAACAGGAGTGTGAGGCTGCACTCCAGTGGTATCTACAAAATCACAAGTCACCAAAAACCCCTATTTGGAACTTGTTCATGGTCCTTCGAAACCCTCTCCAAGTAAACCTGCGATAGCAATCTTTGGTTCATTGCCACTGAATTGCCTCTCCAGGATACCTGCGATAGTGACTTTTGGTTCATTGCCGATTGTGTCACCTTTCCAGGTACTTTCAGTTTTTAAGACAAGGAAGAAAACATGGAGAACATGAACCAGCTTGCCAGCAAGCAAAATGATCTCGGGCAGAAGCTCCTGAAGATCTCCACCAACATGAAAAAAGACTCCGCAACCAGAAAAACACAAGCGTACATCAACATTCGCCAAGACGCCGCGAGAACAATTTGGGAAGAAGCTCAAAATTATCACACCCAAATCCAAGAACTCGAAATGCCAGAACACAATTACAACAAAACCAACTACTTTCACCAAATTGAAAAAATTTACGATGACATCTGTCAACGCCTGGACGAAGCACAGAAAAAACTCCAAGAAAATATCAATAACGACCAAAGCGAAGATGAAAATGAAGACGGACATCAAATATTACGAATGAAACAACAACAAGTAAGAATTCAGCAACTGACTCAGCTTCTGGATCAAATCAACCAAGAACTAGAAAGTGACGACAAAACAAAGCAACGCTACGAAATACTGTACAATAAAGCCATAAAACAATGGGATACTATTGCTGAGCTGAACGTGGAAATCCAGGTACACGAAACTCAATTTGAAAACGAATACTTCACCGAGGATATGTTCCACACAGCAGAAGATAAATATGACAGAGTTATGGAACGTCTGGATACCAAAACTAGAAACTCCACAAATTTTCCGACTTCTAGCAGCGTAAATCTTCCACAAATCAAAATTCCGATCTTTGAAGGAAAATACGAAGATTGGACCGCCTTTCACGACATTTTTCTAAGAATCGTCCACTCCAACAATAATTTAACGAAAATTGAAAAGATGCAATATCTGAAAACTCACGTCAAAGGAGAAGCCAGCAGATTAATTCAACACCTAAACATTGCCGAAGTAAACTATGAAACAGCCTGGGCTCTTCTCCAAAAAAGGTACCACAACACCAGGCTACTACTGTCTAAACTCATAGACAAAATATTGGATTTTCCTGTGATTCAACATGAATCGGGACAACTTCTAAAAGAACTACACGATACAACTCATGAATGTTTGGAAGCCATCTCTAATCTTAAGATCGACACCACCTCCTGGGGACCAATCATAGGAAGAATCATCAAAAGAAAATGGGATGCTGAAACAAACAAATTGTACGAACAATCCTTGAAGAACCCCAATGAAATTCCAAACAAGGCGCGTAAAATTGGAACGGTTAATTCGTTTTGAAAACTTTTTTTACGGCTGTACTCCAGGAATCTGGAACTGAGCAAATCGAGGAGCGAGGTTCTTTTCGCGTCCAGAGTTGGTTGAGGTAAGTCATGTTTTTTAGATTATACGCAGAAGCTCACTATTATTAAGTGGGTTAAATATTTTGTTTTTTATAACAATTACTCTTATTTATTTCTTTTAAATCTTGAGCCCACCCTAATTGTGCCGGTGTAGAATAATTTTATTTTAGGGACTATAATTTAATTGTTTACTATTTCTTTGTATTGTTAATGCGCAGGTGTTCACTGACGATAACGGCTGTAACAAAATGAACGTAATAGCTTTAATTTTGAATTTAACGAGTAATACATTTTTTTAAATAATTTTAAGACAACTATTTCTTTTAATGGTTATGCAATATACGTCGTTACACCCTATAAATAATTTCATTTATAATACGATGTTAAAGTTGTTTTCATAGTGAATGCATCAACGGGCTAATTTAGTTTTTTTATTTGTTTTTTCCAATTTCTGAATAATTATTTATTATTATTAAGGCCGGAGTGTGTCATCTAAATAATTTTAAACATTTTTTTCAATTTTAGATGTCTTATTTTAAATCCAACACTTTTACGAAAGAAGAGAGGGAGAGGAGACTCCGCATCGCGGAGAATATGGTAAGTTTTGGAAAACAAATTTAAATAAATGTTAATTAATATTAAATTTCTTTTAGTCAAAAATATTCTCGGACTTAAATGTTCTTTTGGGGCGCGATGCGGAGTCCCCTGTCCGAAGGGGAAGGGCGGAAGAGGCTCGAAGAGAAAATGAAAGAAATCGGAATAGGAAAAGGGAACAGCGTGAAGAGGAAAGGAGAAGAAACCACGAACTGGAGAGAAGAAGGATTGAGAGAGCCAGAAGGCACTCCCAGCAGAGGAAAGAGAGGGAAAGAGAGGAAAGAAAAAAGAAGCGAGAAGAGGAAAGGGAAAGAGAGGAAAGAAAAAAGAAGCGAGAAGAGGAAAGGAATAAGAAAAGAGAAGAGGAAAGAAAAAAGTCACGAGAAAGGGAAAGGAATAAGAAAAGAGAAGAGGAAAGAAAAAAGTCAAGAGAAAGGGAAATCGAAAGAAATAAGAAACGGGAGGAAGAAAATAAAACAAAGGCAGCCATTGAAATCGATGACGAAGACATTATCTCACATCTCGAGAGGATGGAGGAGAAAAAGAATAAATAATATATAATAATTTTATACATATAGGCATTTTTAGAAGTTACTTTTTATTTGTTTTTTTTATTTATAAATAAATGTTTAAATTTTTATAGAAATATTTTATTCTAATATTCTAGAATGACTACTTAATAAATTTTTCATACATTTCGATTTCTGTGCGCTCAGGTAGTTCCATATAGGTTAGTTAGTGTCGTAGAGACCTGATTTTTTTTTTCATAAACCTAAATTATTAACTTTCAAATTGTAAATTTGAAACGCACCACACTTGTTAGTCAACCTAAAAGAAAAAGGATTTTTGCAACGGGTACGGCTAAATTAAATAGATTCCCCGGGTGCGATTTGAAGTCTTACAAAGATTTAAAAAAGGCAGGGCGTGGTTCATCAGATTTTAAACTAGATGAGCTGAATAACATTGTTGTTGTCAAGTGGCTTGACAATAAATGTTTGCATATAGCGTCAACGTATATAGGACAAAACCCAACCGGATTAGCTAAACGATGGTCAGTTGCAACAAAGACATATATGGACATAGATTGTCCTGCTATAATAAGTGAATATAACACATTTATGGGAGGCGTCGATCTTATGGACATGCTTGTAGAATAATACAGGGTCGACATTCGTGTCAAACGGTTTTATTTGAGAATAGTATTTCATTTGATAGATGTGGCTGTTGTAAATGCATGGCTATTATATCACAGACACGTAAAACAAAAAGGATTGACAAAATATATGACATTATTAGATTTTAAAGCAAAAATAGCGCATGGCTTATTAAAATGCAATAAAATGACCGAGAGAAAAAGAGGAAGACCGCAATCACAAGAAAATAGATCGCCAAAAAAATATCATCATACTGTTGCTACCAGACCAACCAATGATGTTCGTTATGATAACTTTGGACATTGGCCTGAGCACAGCGCAAAAAAATATGGTTGTAAATTAGGTATAAAAAGATACTCAAGAGTAAGATGCTCTAAATATCATTAATTAAATATTTTAAATCGTTTTGGCACGCTACTATAGGTATTTATACACGAAATTTAAAGAGTTTTATTTTTTTTTTCAGAATGTTAAAAAAATTGGGCTGGAAAGGGTTAACACATTTTCGTGGTCCACCAACGTCGGGGTTAGAACGAGCTAAAGTTGAGAGGGAAAACTTTTAAAGTTTTAGGTCATAAATTTTTGTAAAAAATCAAAAAATCGCTAATTATATTTTAACCATCAATGTATGTGGGGATTAAAAAAATTCTCAACAAACAAGGGAAAATTTTGAAACTGTACCTCTTTTCCATTACGTTGATACTACGATATCAGACTTTGCTCAAACACTTCTTGTAGGATTAACTTCAGACTGTCATCGACATTACCTCTTCATCGACAGACCTTTTCTTCGGCAAGGACGTTTCATCAACATTACTTTTTCATAGATACAAACGCTCTCTTCGACAAGGACGTTTCATCGACGCTACGTTTTCATCAACACTGACGGTTTAAACACACCGACGCACTAAGGGGTATTTGAACCAAAAAACCGGTCATAAGTGGATATTATAAAATTGACTAAATGACGCAAACAATGCATGTTCCAGGTAATACAATATCTAGGTAATCAAGGGACAGCCCCCAAATTAGCTAATTACCTGCGATCTGGCCGCACAGTCATTCAGAACCCAGTCATTGTGTGTTACGCGTGCTTTGTTTTTGGTCCTCTCGTTTATTTTACATATTTCTCTGCGCTAACATGTCTTCGTGTGGTGATTTACCAGAAAATCAGTTGTTGCATATGGAAGCTGAAGGTATGTACTTTGTAAAAAACATAATAAAATTCATTTTTCCTTAAGTTTCAGTTGTTAGGCTTATGTTTTAAATTCCTCTTTTTAAGGACCTGTTTTTGTTAATAAACTTTTATAACATTAGTGTTTTGTTTATGTGTCGCGCTTTGTCGCCCTACATTTTAAATGTAGGAATAAAGTTTGAACCTTTGCCTAGCAGAAACTGAAATAAAATCATCCCCTAACATCCCCCCCCCCTTGTTTTATTGAAATTTAAAGTTTATGGATATACTTTTTCAAAAAATAATTTTTGTTACTTTTTGCGTAGGTACTTCCGAAAAAGTGAAAACTATCACCAGGCTGGAATTATACGATATTCTGATGGAGTTCAAAGGAAAGAAAATGGATGAAAAATTTAAGTTACTGGAAGATAGGCTAGCTCAACTGACTGCGTGTCCAACTGAAGACAGGGGTGTTTTGTCTCGTTCATTGAGGCATTTTAAGACTTCTTTTAAGCAAAAATGGATGGCAGCTCGTTATACTGATGAACGATTTTTAAAAAACAATGAAGAATGGCTTAAAACTTCACTGGACCTCCCTTCATGGTTCCACAAGCCCGGTCGCCCAGTTAAACAATTTTCTGAATTAAGTGAAAGGAGCAAGCGACGGAGAACAGAAGAATTACGGGGTCAGGTATCTGTCGAAGAATTGACCTTCGCTGCACGTGTGAGTCAGGGCACTTCCGGGAATAAGGACACTTCGAAGATGATAAAAGAAATGACGTCAACGCCAACAAGGGCTAAGAAGTTCCGAAAAATACTTTTTTCTAAAAGTGAACCTGTAGCGAAGAAATATACACCACGAGAAGCGTTGTCATTATTTGTGGAAGGCAACTTTACAAGAAGCCAGTGGACATTAATACAAGGCGGACGTAAAGAAATTTACCCTTGTTATTCTCTCTTACAAAAAGTAAAAAAGGAGTGCTACCCAAATGAAGAAAACATAACTGTTACCGAGACCAGTTTTAATGTGGAACTTCAAGCTTTGTTGGATCATACGGCTTTGCGTCTCGTAGAGTATTTGAAGGAAGTGGTAGATACGTTGACTCAATTCGAAAAGCAACACCTGCTTTTGATATCGAAATGGGGATGTGATGGTTCCCACCAAACTCCATTTAAACAAAAATTTGAAAATACCACAGATAATGATGCCAATATATTTGTGAGCTCGCTTGTTCCCGTGAGGTTGGTTGTTTCGGTTGATAGTCATACAACAAAAATCGTATGGCAGAACCCAGTTCCTTCTTCGGTGAGGTTTTGTAGACCTATTAGAGCTCGATTCATTCACGAAACGAAAGACGTCACTAAGGAAGAAATCGGATACATCGAAAATCAGGCAAAAAAATTTGAAAGAAACTGAAGAGAGCGAAATATCAGTGAAAATCAGTCACAATCTCTTACTTACAATGGTAGACGGAAAGGTCTGCAATTCAGCGACAGACACTGCATCAACTATGCGATGCTATATATGCGGACAGACATCAAAAGAATTTAACTTATTAAAAAAAAGTGCGGTTAAAAGTGAAGCCCTAAAGTTTGGACTCTCAGTTCTCCATGCCTGAATACGGTTTTTTGAGTCACTGTTGCATTTGGCATATAAAGAACCACTGAAAAAGTGGCAAGCCCGTACGCCAGAAGAGAAAAAAATAGTTAAGGAAACAAAAGAGAAAATACAAAAATGTTTCAGAGAAGAAATGGGCCTGCTTGTTGATGTTCCTAAAGTTGGCTACGGAAATAGTAATGATGGTAATACGTCCAGGAGATTTTTTCAGAATGCTGAATGCTCTGCGCGTATTACCGGCATCGACATCGACTTGATAAAGAGATTCAAAGTGATTCTTGAGGTGATATCAAGCGGACATGAGGTTGATCACCAAAAATTCGCTGATTATGCCCAAGACACTGCCAAGCTGTATGTAAAATTATACGGCTGGCATCCTATGTCGCCTACGGTGCACAAAATACTGATGCACGGTGCGCAGGTAATAGCAGAGGCAATTCTGCCAATTGGACAATTGTCTGAGGAGGCCTCTGAGGCACGCAATAAACATTTTAGAAAATATCGGATGGACTTAGCAAGGAAATTGTCAAGAATTGATTGTAACAGAGATATATTAAATAGATTGCTTCTAACATCAGATCCTCTAATTAGTTGTAGTCGTCCAAAAAATAAAAATAAAAGCTTACCGTTTTCCGATGAGGCAAAGACCATTTTAATTGCGGCAACACCGAACTACGAAGAAAAGACTGTCGAAGATGACGAGGATGTATTCAGTGAATCCGGAAGTAGCGATTCCGAATGAAATTATTAAGAACTTTATACCCATCTATATTTTTTATGATTTTCCTTATGGTTTTTTATGTTAATGTTTATTTTTTTACGTATTTTTATTAATAAAACCTAAATTTTGATCAGATATTGTCTTTTATTGTGAATTGAGATGGTATAGGACCTTATGTAATTATGACCGGATTTTTGCCTCAAATACCCCACTGTGCGACGGTTTAAACACTCCGACGGTTCATCCACATTACCTTTTCATTGACCATCATTTTATCGACAAACGATAGTGCCGATGAAACGGTTGTCGACGAAAAGGTAACTAAAATGAAGATAGACTCCTGCTTTTTTAAATAGTAGTTTACCTCGATTGAATTTTCTAAAAGAACAAGAGCTTTACAACATGTCTCGACAACTAACTATTAAGACTTTCAGTCACTCGATGGTCAAGCAGAATATCCAGCTTGATCGCAATAAAAGAAAACTTGCGGGCAATTTACAATACAGTAAAACGGTGTGTAAATGGAGAAATCAATTTGGCGGTTAATGCGATGGCTGTAGCACGCGGAATTTTGTCCTATATGGAAACATTTCAATTTTTGTAATGTTATCCACGTGGATTTCAGTTCTTAGTAGTACTAATGCTTTATCCAAATTATTGCAATCAAAAATGACAAATTTAAAAATTGCCAATATTCACATTTTATCTTGTCAAAAAGATATGGAAGATTTGCGATCTGATGAGACATTTGATAACATTTTAGATGAAGCATCACAATTAGCCTCATTATGTGATGTAAATCCCAATTTTTTAGAATGTAGACTCAGAAAGAAAAATCGTTTCTTTGATAAAATGTGTAAAGACCAACCAATCAGCGATCAAAAGAAAAATTCAGTAGAAATGTATTATATTACTCTTGACACTATTATCCAAAGTTTTAAAATAATGTTTAAAGATTTTACAGAAACAACTAGCATGTTTGATGTTTCGAATCCCCAGCATTATTTTCTTGGCACGCAAAAGCAACGTGTTTCTGATTATGAAAAAGAATGCCTATCTGTTCTAAGTACCTTTTATAAAAATGATCTACCTAGTCAGAATGACGTAGTGTATGAATTTCAATCATTTAAGTCATTTTTAGTGAATATTTTAAGTGAAAGAAATGAGATAAAACTAGAAGAAATAATAAGCTTCGTGTTAATTTATAACTTAAGTGATGTGTATCCTAATTTATTTATTTTGTAAAAAATTTTACTGACAATTACAGTAACGAGTGCGTCTGCTGAAAGAATTTTCAGCAGACTAAAACTTATAAAAAATTATTTACGTAACTCAATCGGAGAAGAGCGTCTATCGTTTTTAGCGTTACTCAGCATTGAAAGAGATTTAAGCCATAACTTAAACTATGACAAAGTACTGGACATCTTTTCAAAAATGTAAAATAGACGTAAAAACTTATAAGTACCTAATTTTTTTGAGAGTTGCCTTCTTTGATGTTTTGTTTACTTCTAAGTATATTTGTTACCAAGTGCAATGACTAAAACTTTATTTTTATAATAACGATTATGTACAATTATACAAATATATATATTGTATAAACTGTTGTAGAATAATATTTTTATTTTTTATATTTTTATGTCCTTGCATAAACATTGGACCACTGTTATTCGTTTGTTTTTTTTTGTAATAAAAAAATAATTATTTACCAAAGCCTCAATTTTCCTTAGAAACCACGTTTTAACATTTAAAATTCTAATAAATTTTGGAAAAAAAACACTATCTATAATAGAATTTGTATAAGTTATACACTCAGCATTGTTTATTTTTAATAACAAAAAATTATTGACCTTAGAATATCAAGGTAAGGGGGCAGGCGCCTTTTTAGAGTCTGTACCCCCCTGGCCGAAATTCCTGGCTACGCCACTGGATATTGCATAAACATTTAGCCTTCAATAAGATTTGTTCGCGTTGAATTCGGCACAATTTAACAATCGATCAAAAAAAGACCCTTTTGAATTTGTGCACGGAAATGATTAAATAATACAACCGCGGTGCATCAAATGCAGTGTATAACATCTACACAGGTGATAAATCTTGGATATATTGTTATGAGCCCGAAACTAAAAAGCAGTCGACTGTATGGGTCTTCCAAGGTGAGCCATTCTCCACCATGACAACGCGAGCTCACACACATCGGCTCAAACAATTTGATTGGTCATCCGCCGTACAGCCCTGATTTGGCACCCAATGATTTCTATTTGTTCCCTCAAGTGAAGAACAAACTACGTGGAGAACGCTTTTCGACGCCACAAGCTGTTAATGTATTCAAAAACCATGTTTTGGAGATTCCTACTTCGGAGTGGAAAAACTGTTATGCCAAATGGTTTAATCGAAACAAAAAATGTGTAGATTTTAAAGGAGAGTATTTTGAAAAACAATAAAGAATTTTTTACACCCCCAATCGTTGTCTTTGTTATTCATTCTCAATACATAAATAGCAACCCTCGTATACAGGAAAACTCGCTAGCAATCGACTGGAAAAGGACCAAGGCTCCTGTTTTGTGAAAGATCTCATTTATAACCACTTTACAACACAGGACCAGCTGTTACTACAGATAATTTTCTTTCAGATTTTTAATGGCCATAAGCAACTTTTCTTTAATTTAACCGACCTCATATCTCCTCCACTTTAAAAGATACCAATGGTGAGCATCGAAATAATCACCACCCTGTATAACAAAAAATCGAAAACGAGGAACATGCAGATTTTGTCCAAGATCTAGCGACAGAAAAGTGAATATTCTTTGTGAAGAATGTCAAATGTTCATCAGCAAAGATCATAGAGTGGACATAATACAGAAGTAAACTGTACGTTGCTTGGACCATGACGAATGAAGAGTATTGTTTATATTTTTGTTTTGTAAAGTAAAATCTAACGATGTGAAGACTTGCAATCATTTGGATAGTGTTTTAATGTAAGGATGAAAATAATAATTCCATCTATCCATCTTGTTAAAGTATAACTTTATTTGATTAGAGTGCAACTAGTTTCGGCAACTCAGTGGCTTCATCAGGCACATCAAAAGTATCCTAACATAAGTTTTGAATGCATAAATTTCTCAACTATTGTCATCCACTCTCCTGATGGAGTTGGAGTCACTACTGAGACCCTTACCAACGAGGGTATTTGTTGAAATTTTGTCTGAAACCCTGACCAGCGAGGGTATTTGTAGAATCGAAAGTTGAAACCCTAACCAACAAGGGTGATTTGTAATGAAACCCTTACCAACGAGGATATATAAATTCAGGAAACCCTTGCCAGTCTTGTCTTCTACAAAATAACCAGAATTATGAAACCCTTACCAACGAGGGTATTAAAATTTAGGAAACCCTCACCAGCAAGGGTATGGCGTAGTCGACTTTAAGAATTAAGAAACGAGGATATGTAAAATTAGGAAACCCTTACCAACGAGGGTATGACGTAATTGGAAACCCTTATCAGCGATGGTATGACGTAGTTGAATGTGGTTAAAATAAATGTATAAAATTGTGAATCCCTTGCCAGGCAAGGGCATAAAACCACAGTTATCGGACGGTTAAACAATTGAAATAAATTTAAAATAATACTTCCATGATCTAGTACAAGAGTCCAATTCGGCTAGTCCCAAATTTGTTGAAAAATTTTTTGCAATTAACTGCCTACCTCCAAACTTGAACCTGACTTATTTAATTTTATTTTTTCATACCATTATTATCTAAATAAATACATACAGGGTGGCCCAACTAAGAGTTCCCACCCAGGTTATTTTGAAAACAATAGATTTTTGAAAAAAACCCTGAAACCGGTCAATTTTTATTTGGCGGGGGACCAATTTTTATGTTGGCGCAAGCGACAACCCCTCGCCCTATGATGAGGGGGAACTACCCCTTCAGAATTCTTAAATGGCAATAGGGGTCAAGTGATACATCATTTTAAAGCTCTTACAATTCTCTATGCAGGTGTCATAAAAATTTTGAATTTGATGAAAAATTGGAGAAATTATACCACTTTTATGCCATATCTGCAAAAAAAGATTTTTAACAAATGATGTGGGCTAAAAATAGTCTTTCAAACATAATTTTTAAAGTGCCATTAAAAATAAATACAACCATATTATTAAATATTTCAAAATACTCCATTAAAAACCTTAAATTCAATGATACACCCGTAATTAAAATTGTAATGTAGACTTGATAAATAAAAATTTTTGTAAATAAAAATAATTTGAAAGACCCACCCAAAATTTATTATAATTGTAATTGTAAACAAATATGAGATTTAAGACCACATGTATATTTTTAAATTTTCTGAATTGTTAAAATTGTAAGAATAATTCAATTTGCAACAGCTGCTTTAAAAATTGTGCGCAATGGAATAAAATAAATAATAAATTGAAAAATCTCACTTTCGCATCGTATTTTGTTTATGATACAATAAAATAAATAATAGTTCTTTAAAGATATAAAAATGATTTATAGTCTAGAGGAGAAGATTGAACTAGTGGAAATTTATTATAGTAATAATAAGTGTGCCAGAGCAAGTGCCAGGTTTTTTAATGCAAATCATCCTCTGAGAAATGTTTCTCATAATTATGTAATAAAACTTTTACAAAAGTTCAAAACTACTGGTTCAATAAACAACAAAAATCGTGATCGTTTACGTCCTGTAAGAAACGAGCTCACTGAAGTTGGAATCTTAGGCCAAGTAGAGGTAGATCCTACTCAAAGTACAAGACAATTGAGTCAATCTTCAGGAATATCCCGAACTATCATTCAAAGAGTTTTAAAAAAATATAAATTTCATCCCTATAAACTCCACCTGGTGCAGGAACTAAATGAAGATGATTACGATCGGCGACTACAGTTCTGCGAGCAAATGAGTGAATATTTGATAAACAATCAGAATCTATTATTTAACATTTGTTTCTCAGACGAATGCACATTTTTTTTAGACGGAACGGTTAATCGTCATAATTGTCGTTACTGGAGTGATGAAAACCCTAGATTATTTAGAGAAACTAAAACTCAATATCCGCAGAAATTAAACGTCTGGTGTGGAATTTTTGGCAATCGAATAATTGGACCCATTTTTTTAGAAAATAATTTGAATGGTGAATCATACTTAAATATGCTCGAGAATAATGTCGTACCAATGCTAACTGATATTATTCAAAATAATGAAGATCATTTGGAGGAAGATTTATATTTTCAGCAAGATGGTGCTCCTCCGCATTATTGGCTACCAGTAAGACGGTTTCTAGATCAACGCTTTCCAAACCGTTGGATAGGCAGACGTGGACCGATTGAATGGCCTGCTAGGTCACCTGATTTTTCACCCTTGGATTATTTTTTGTGGGGTCACTTAAAAAGTAAAATTTATGCAACCCAGCCAGAATCACTAGAAGATCTAAGGGCAAGAATAATTGATGAATGTAGCAGAATAACAGCTGAAACATTTGAAAATGTTCGGAGAAATTTTAGTGACAGGATTTATTATTCTATGGAGGTAGGAGGTGGTCATTTTGAACATTTAATAAAATAAAGTTTAAATAATAATTCATAAAACTTCTGTTCCTGAACAATTGTGTCAATTTGTATTATCACATTAATAAAATAGGTTTGTGAAACAGTTTTTAAAACACTTCATTTGTTAAAACCCTTTTTTGCAGATTTGACGTGAAAGTGGTATAATTTTTCCAATTTTTCATCAAATTTAAAAATTTTATGACACCTGCATAGAGAATTGTAAGAGCTTTAAAATTATGTATCACTTGACCCCTATTGCCATTTAAGATTTCTGAAGGGGTAGTTCCCCCTCATTATGGGGCGAGGGGTTGTCGCTTGCGCCAACATAAAAATTGGTCCCCCGCCAAACAAAAATTGACCGGTTTCAGGGTTTTTTTCAAAAATCACTTGTTTTCAAAATAACCTGGGTGGGAACTCTTAGTTGGGCCACCCTGTATATTAAAATTTAATACTAACATGGTTGTATTATTGGTGACACCTTTTCACAATTTGACAGAGTGAAACCCACGTTTCAAAAACAAAAAAATTACACAACCATGACACCCAAGGCATTTTCTTTCTTTAATTATAACATATATTAAACATATCAATTTTGTTCATATTTCTTCAATTTTTTAATGTGGGGTCATGTGAAGACCCCACATCGTTATTTGTCTTGCCAAAAAGCATACAACATTTTAAGGATTAAGAAGTAAGTTTAAATTCCTTAAAAAATTCCTTTATACATTTTTGTTTTTTAAGAATACCAATATTTTTTTCGGGATAAAACCATTGAAGAAATTTATACTTTTAGTATTTTCGGACTGGTTTTCTTAAAAACACATCTGATGATGATCGCCACATTGAAAACGTTTATGTAATTATTTTTATTTTATTGGATTAGTGGAACATTAAGGACTAGAACAATCCAAGATTTTCTATTATAAAACTATTACTAGTTACGTGCGTAGCAAGTACCACCTTGATTTAATTTCTCTGTTCTATTTTATTACTTTTAATTGATGATTGTGTTAAGTACTTCTTTAATTTTAGTTAATGTATAATACGATGCTAGATTTTGTAAAGGGTATGTTTAATTATGCCATTGATTTAAATACTCTTTGGTGACCAATTATTAAAAATAACATTCATCTATGGCACTCGATTTCACCATTAAGTTTGAGGAGTTGTTTAACGACTTCGGCCTGTCCGATGATCCTTCACCAGACAGGGCTTAGTTCTTCTAAATTCTTCAAAACTTATGTTGTGGTTCACATTTTAAGATGAATCTTCTGTTTCACTTGATAGGATAACTTTTTCCAAATTGGTTGTTATTGGTACCATTGAAGAAGCACAATATTTCTTGCAGGTTTTTGCTCGGGTTCGTGGGGTCGCTTAATCCCAAAACGTTCTCTGGTTAACTTGAGCCAGATACTAGTCCCCTGCGATTAGTATGATAATTAGTTCTGATATTTCATGAATAAAATATTTAAATTTATTAATTTAATTTTAAAAATACAGCAAATTTAAACAAATAAAATCAAAGAATAATGAAGTTTTATTTAGGTTAAATTACAAAATAAATTCACAAAATAAGTTAACATATTTTGAATTAACAATAAAAAATTTTATCAAACAGATTAATTTTAATACGTGACAGAGACAGATGAATCTTCTGTGATTATCCATTATTAAAAGACTCTGAAAAAGAAAAATGTTGTCAAAACTAGTTATCCACAAGTTACTATGGAAAATTTTTAAAAAGAAAGTTTTAAAAACGTATTATAATCTACAGGGTGTCCCTGAATAACTGTGACAATTTTTTTATGGTGATAGAGGAACTGAAAGTAAGCATTTTTTACTTATAAAGTATTGTCCGGAAATGCTTCCTTAAAAAGTTATACCACTTCAAAAATTTTCAAAAAAAATATTTATTTGAAAAAAAAAATAAACATTATAACCCCCAGTATAATCAACAGACATTTAATTTTAAATGAGGTTTAATTTGAGATAGTATTTTTATGAAGTTTGAATATAGTTTAAATGACAATTGGCTGCAAAATAGACTATACCGGGTGGAAATGAAACTAGGGCCACCCCTGGCATTTCTTTATTTATGGAAATAAAAAATTAAAATTTTAGTATATTATATGATATAAGAAAACAAATCTTATGGATCGAAATGGCATCCACTTTCTTATTTTAAATATAACCCCCTGATTTTTTCTACGTAAAATCAAACATTGGTTAATTTTAAGTATGTTTATGACAAAAAAATATTTTTTTTCAAAACTTTAAGAAAAAAATTTGAATTTTTTTTTGGTAAAAAATTTGAGTAAAACCTACAAAAACTATTTTTAAACATACATATGGGATATCACACTAACCGGAAAAAAACCATCTATTTAATTAGGGGGTGGCCCTTATATCATCCCATTTAAAAAAGTAAAGATATTTCCAAAAAACGCTTCTTGAAAATTAAAAAAAATAATATCTCAAGAACGGTGAAATAAATTTTATAAATTACAATTTATTTTACGTATTATATTATTTAAAAATAGTTTTTTTGTAGGTTTTACTCAAATTTTTTACCAAAAAAAAAATTCAACATTTTTTCTTAAATTTTTGAAAAAAAAATTTTTTTTTATCATAAACATACTTAAAACTAATCAATGTTTGATTTTACGTAGAAAAAATCAGGGGGTTACATTTAAAATAAGAAAGAGGGTGCCATTTCCTGATAAACCGGAAGTAAAATGAAAGATTTGATTTATTCGATCCATAAAATTTGTTTTCTTAGATCATATAAGATACTAAAATTCTAATTTTTTATTTTCATAAATAAAGAAATGCCAGGGGTGGCCCTAGTTTCATTTCCACCCGGTATATGTCAAATTAAACCTCATTTAAAATTAAATGTCTGTTGATAATACTGGGGGTAAGAGACATTAATTTGAAATTTTGGCCACAGTTTTTTCACATACGGATACACATTTTCGGCCAATAAAAGTTTAAAAAATATTTTCAGGGGCGTTATCAACTTTTTTTGATAAATAAAAATTAAAAAAATAGTTTGTTATTAGGTTACAATTTTCACTTAAAAAAATAGTAGATTACTAAAATTACTAAATATTAGATGCTTATTTTTTTGTATTTCCTAAGATCCTCGCGCACAAACTACAAACATAACATACTTTGTGAGGAACCCAACATTTGTCTTGATTACCGATTTCTACACCAAAATATGCAAAGTATAATTTTTTTTTACAAAGTCAGTAATGTTCCTTTGATGTTTTTTAATTATAAATTTACCACATACATAGCAAAAAGGGTTAGGAGAATTTTTACCACGTTTATACATATTAACCTGTGAATAAAAAGAGCATAGATTAATTAACACTGTAATGTGAAGTTATATTAACTGGAAGAAAACAAACAACTGTGTAATTTGTCACAACTACCAACCTGATCACATTTGTTTTTATTGCCAACCTTATAACACTAGAATATATTGCCAACTTAAATATATTTAAACGGTTAATAGTATATTATTTAACGAGCGAGTAATGATAGCCATTACTCACGCAGGCTGGATTTGCGACACAAGCCGGTAGGCGAGTGTCGTAACAGGCCTGAACTACGTTGACTGTAGATTCAAAGGTTACGGGTTCGAACCTTGATCATTAACAACTTTATTTTATAAGTTGTTTGAATTTGGTAACAGAGAACCATGGGTGGCCCATGGAATTCTGTTACCGGTAACCAAAACTCACGGGTGTGAGTAATAGCTATCATTGCTTGTCTAGAAATGTCTAGAAACGCGTTCATAAAGTTCTCATTATACAATAGTCATATAAAAAAATATTTGTTATACATTGTGGTTAATAACATTTATTTTTATTTAACATTAAAATGTGAGAAATTGGTGGGTGATATGACTTTTTTGTTAGTTTTTTCGGAATCAGCACACCAAATTATACAGAAAATGGTTAAAGTTATTGAAAAAGTTTTTCATCGTTGGCCTGTGCTATCAAACACTAATTAGAAAATATTAAAGGCTGCTTACAACTTAGAATAAAGAAAATATTGTGGTAATTTGCCTGCTTTGATATTTGTATGTTTACAGATAAATCACGAAATTATAAAATCTACGTTTACTCTGAAATGAAGCACCGTAGCGGCATACAATAAGAGTACCTTTTCTATAGAACATTGAACAAGTATTATTTTAGTACTTTTAAAATTATCAAAGAGGTAAAGAAACAAAAGATATGATCAAAAAAGTTGATGACCCCCCCACAAGTAACGAACCTGAAAATATTTTTTAAACTTTTATGGGCTGAATATGTGTATACTTAAGTGAAAAAACTGGACAAAATTTCAAATTAATATATCTTATAATAATTATTTTATTTACAAAAAAATATTTTTTTGGAAAATTTTTCAAGTGGTCAAAAATGCTTAGTTTCACTTCCTCTATCACCACAAAACATTTGTCAGTTATTCCGGGACACCCTGTATAAAAAAAACACTTAACAATTATTTAATAAGTTAAGTAATAATAATAATAACATAATACCAGGTGTAAACGAAACATGGGTTACCTCTGTCCAAAATTATTTATTAAAAGGAACACCCCATCTTTTTGGTCATAGTTTAAAACAATTTCAGAAAATAAGTATGTTTGTGATATTTTTTTATTTTTTTTGTTATTTTGAAAGTTAAAAAAATATATTTTTTCTTCCTTTGTAGTTGATAAAAATTATCAAAACATTCTAAATAATACAAATAATTTGTAAAAATCGCAATTATGCATATTATTTCCACTTGAATTACGCTATAATGCATGCAAAACCTCCTAGCTAATTTAATACAACTTGAAACAAGGAAGCAATGGAATGGTGTTAATATTTGTGGTATTGTGACTGTAAATAAATATTTAAAAAATAATTAACTTACAACACTATGCATTTTCCTGTCTCTTTTGCCCATTCTTCCCCTCGCTCTTCTCTTCCTGCCCCTACTTCATTCAGCCGAAATGATTTTTTTTCTTGTTACTTTCCATGGATCTGTAAATTCAATAAAGAAAATAAGTTTAAACGTTCGAAGACTTCAATGACAATAAACTAATAATCAAATGATATTTTTCCAAAAATGGTACCACAGAAACAAGCTCTCCTGTATGAAATATGCAATTTAAAGATTAATAAAAATGTTTTAAAGTAAACTGTGGGAAATGTGTTTTACCGGAAGTGACATCAACTTTATTTTTTTAAATGTAACACCCAATTTTTTTGTTCAAAATATTAAATTATTTTATAAAAAGAGTATATACAGGGTGTCCCATTTGACGTTGGACTGTATGGGTATCTTTGTTAATATTGAAGATAGAAAGTCGGTTAAATGGACAAAGTAGTAGAGATTTTTTCGAATATTAATAATTCATTTACAAAAAATTTGAATATCGCATCGTTCCAATGCTATCTTGAAAAAACAAGAAAATGCGGTTTTCAAAATATGGCTAAAGGTCTATTTATGCAGACACATTTAACATTTATCATTTAAGATTTATCATTTATAATTTATCACTTAAGGAAAAGAGGTGGATTTATGCACTTCAGATTTAAGATTTAATATTTAACAAACAAGAACGCTGATTGGTCCAAACAGGTCAATAAGTTCCATATTCCCTTGCATTCTTTACCTAAATCAATTATTTTAAGGAAATTTAAGGCAATTTTAGGTTAGAGAATTGAGGCGATTTATGCAGCACAATTTATCATTTAAGAATTTAAGGATTTAACAAACAACCAATAAAATAGTGGTTTTCATGTCACGTGACGATTTATCATTTTAAATTTAAGAGATGAAAATATTCATCTTTTTAGCGTTTTAAACCATAATTTCTGCATAAACTAGACAACCCATGTTGCACGTATGTTAGTGCCTTTGCTTTTTAAGATGTAGTTTGTAATAAAAGAGTGATAAGTGCACGCACATGTTGTTCCAAATTCATTAATTGTACACAATTACAATTTAAATTTGCTAATTAATTAACCCAACTACAATTTAAATTAAATTTGTTTTTTTTTGTTAATATACTGTATAAGTAAAAATAGAAGTAGTAGATAATAGGGTGTATTCAAAAGGTTTATTTTTAAAATAAAAAATTAATATTATTATTAATGCAAATTTTGAAATTTATTTGTAAAATATAAATTATAAATAATAATAATTAAAATAAATCGGGTAAGAAACCTTTTGAAATGGAATCCCATTGCCAATTCAATGTTCCTTCAGCTGACATGAAACATTCTTTCAAAGATTCCCTATTATCTTTTGCCATCGTTGTGGCATTATTCGCACCCAACCATTTTTATTTTATTTTAAAACGAAAATTTTATTTCATTTTTTATAATATTTTTTTTTATTTTACTATATGTATATTCTTATTTTTTTAAATAAAATTTTTGTACTATTTGCAAGAGTATTTATTTTGTCCTTAAATAAATATTAATTATCATACTTTTTGGTTAAATTAAAAAGGTAGTTCAATTAAATTTTAAAAATAATTTAGAAAAATTAAAGTGTTGTTTTTTCGTAATGTTATGTTATGTTACGAACCCTAATTAAAACTAGTTATCGACCTACGCCAGCATGAAAAACTACGAAATTTTCGGATTTTTTTCGGTATTTTGAAATAACTTTGAAATGGTAAAAGTTCTATAAAATATAAGTATTTACTATTTAATATACATCTCTATAAGTTAAATTTGAAAAACAAGTAAACTTATAAGAAAAATCGGATAAGAAGTAATAGATAAATAGAATTGACCCGTTTTCGTCATTGCAGCATGCATTAATTATTATCAATAAAATTTGCGGTTCTCGCAGCTAAACCCATGCACGTGTATCAATCCGAAATCGAAGTTAATAGTAAACAATAGGGTATAAGCTCCGCCTAAATGGCGTACGAATATGCGCAGCTTCCAAAAAATGCTGTAAAATTTATGCCGTAAGATTTAAGAGATGAAGATAAAATTCTCTTACACCATAAATGATAAAACTTAAATCTTAAATTTGGTGCATGTACAGTCTCATTTAAAAGCATACGTTTATTTCTTAAATCTTAAATGATAAATCTTAAATGATAAATCTTAAATGATAAATCATAAATGTTAAATGTTAAATGTTAAATGTGTCTGCATAAATAGACCTTAAAACTTCGTTATTTTCGGTGGTACCAAAAAATTTTTTTGAATTAATACAAATGAATATTTTTTTTCGCCAACAGATTGACCGGAAATGAATCAAACTTATTTTTTCTTATGGCAGCCATAATGGATTTACACATATTCGGAATTAGTGTATTTTTCTGAGTAATTTGATATATCATATGTAATATTTTAAGAAAAATAGAAATTATTTTATTTTACTAACCAAAAATGGCCTTCAATAGATATAAACTGTCAATACATATGTGTTAAGATTTATTTTACATTTAATATTTTAAATAGTTACATTTATGTTATTGACAATTTACATCTCTTAAAGTATAAGTTTGTAAAATCAAATAATTTAATTTTTTTTAAAATATGACATATGGTGTACCTAATTACTCAGAAAAAAATACTGATTCCGAATATGTGTAAATCCAATCTGGCTGCCATAAGAAAAAAATAAGTTTGGTTCATTTCCGGTCAATCCGTTAGCGAAAAAAAATATCAATTTGTTTTACTGCATTGTACACAAAAAATTAACTGTATTATGTCAAAACACTTTTTGGTACCACCGATAATAAAGAAGTTTTAGCCATATTTTAAAAATCGCATTTTCTTGTTTTTTTAAGATAGCGTTGGAACGATGCAATATTAAAATTTTTGTAAATGAATTATTAATATTTGAAAAAATCTTTACTACTTTGTCCATTTAACCGACTTTCTATCTCCAATAATAACAAAGATACCCAGATAGTCCAACGTCAAATGGGACGCCCTGTATATTGTTGGAGTTGTTGTACTATATGATTTAGTAGGCTGGAGTGCAAAGGGTTAATATTAATATATTTTTCCCGATTCTACTTAAAAAAAATTCGAAAACTGGTCAAAACAATTTTTTTGAAAAAATGGAATTCGAAAACAGGTCTTTTGAAAAGTCGGTTTTTGTATAAACTCTAGTTACAGCAATTTTAAAATAATAATAATAATATAGTCCACTTATTTTAAAAACAGCCAATAATGTTCAAAAAGGCAAGTTGGCAAAGACAAAATCCAAACCATAAATCTGTTAAATAAAAACATGATGATAAGGAAGAAAAATCAAAGAAAAATTATACAAGGTTTCAGAAAAAATCGTTAAAATGTTGACATTTTTAAATCGCTGTAACTTCTTAAGGAGTCAAAAAAATATATATGAAATTTTTTGTTCACAATGACATTTATTTACTATCTAAAAAAAATTTTTGCTAGAAAAAAAGTGAGACTCCCTGTATATATTTTTTTAAATTTTTGAAGTGGTAAACTTTTTAAGGAAGCATTTCTGGGCAATACTATATAAGTCAAAAATGCTTAGTTTCACTTCCTCGATCACCCCAAAAAATTTGTCACAGTTATTCATAGACACTCTGTATACTGCAGCCCAAGGTCCCCTTCTTTAAGGTGACCGGGGACAGTTACAGTTCCTAAGGGTTTGTCCCGCCATCCCGAGCAAAGCCTCTTTTGTCCCGGTTTTAAAAAAAATTATATTTTTATTGGAAGTTTAAGATTTAATACTAGAGTAGACTGTAGACTACCAGCTACGCGCACACCTTTTCCAATAATTGTATTTCAGAAAAGATCAATTCAATTTCAGAAATGATCAATTGTAATTCAGAATAGTCAATTGTATTTCTAAAAGCATCAATTGTATTTCAAAATAGTCAATTCAATTTTAGAAGTCATCAATTGTAATTCAGAAAAGATGAATTGTATTTCAGAAAGCATCAATTGTATTTAAGAAAAATTAATTTAATTTTAGAAAAAACTTTTTGTAAAATATTGAGGAAGCCAAGAGTTTTTGGCAAATTATTTCAATTGCGTTCAACATTGGTGAATAAGGACTGGTATAATGTTAAATTCCAAAAGCACTTTTTGATGAAATGTTTGTGCTATTGTGGTTCAAGTGCATAATCACCGCCAAATACTCTTGACTTCCTCATTTTTTTTTAAATTGGTCCTTTCTGAAATTAAATTGATTTTCTGAAATACAAATGATCTTTTCAGAAATACAACTGACTGCTCTGAAATACAATTGACTATTCTGAAATACAATTGATACTTTCTGAAATTGAATTGATTATTCTGAAATACAATCGACTATTCTGAAATACAATTGACTACTCTGAAATACAATTGATACTTTCTGGAATTGAATTGATTATTCTGAAATACAATTGAGACTTTCTGAAATTGAACTGATTATTCTGAAATACAATTGATGCTTTCTGAAATACAAATGAGTATTCTAAAATCGAATTGATCATTTTTGAAATACAATTGGAAAAAGTGGCATCGTTTTTTATTTTTAGAAATGTATCTTTGATTTACTTTTATGTGATTTTCAATTTATTTGCGATTAATTTCTGAAATACACTTCTCCTTTATTTAGAACTCATGATTTTTGTGCAGTTTTTTTGTTATTTTAACTTTTATTGTACTTTTTGAGATTTTTGTTTGTGTATCTATTGTTTTTTTTTATAGATATAAAATTTTTATTAGAGATTTACAATTTAATACTAAACTACTGATTCCTGAAAATCATTAGGTAATTATTCAGTGAGACTTCGTTAGCTTAGGTAAAAAATATAATAAAAAAGGAGTTGTCCCGGTTTGGCATTTTCAAAATCTGGTCACCTTACCCTAGAACGAGGGGTACGACACGCGAGGAAGTCCTTGTACACGCTAAAGGAAGTCCTTGGGAAGTCCCGGGAAGTCTCGGGAAGTCTGAGGAAGTCCCTGGAAGTCCCATGCAAAATTCGGAAGCCGATGATTTCCGAACTTTTACGAACCATGCACGTGCATAAAAAATAATGCGGTATTCATTCATTTGTAAATTTGTATCGTTCGTTCTGCACAAGTTTGTACACGTTTTCCCTGCGCACGATTAAGAAGTGAATAAATTATTAAATAAATGAATTATTGATAAACAGGTAAGTCTGCTTATGTACTTTCTACCCTCGTTTCTACCCTTTTATTTTATTAATGGGAATAATACTTACTGTAATAAAAATTTCAGGTACCTGTTGGGAACCAATGCTGGACCAATATGTCTGAGGAAAATTCTCGTAGTGAATTTTTTTTTTGGAAGAAGCAGAGGACCGCTTACAGGTACATTTAAATCTGCCATTAAAACGGATGATTTTAAAAAATGGTTACAATACTGCCGGTGCCTTTTCAAAACTAAATAAAGAAAATTTAGATGAAATAGAAACATTTGCTCGAAATACTTTTCATCATTTATTAGAAGTAAATGAAGTGGAAGCTTATTATGGCATTTTTCATAAGAAACCAGATATTTATTCAATTTTAAGCGGAGAAAGAATCGTTATTCTCATGTTAGCCGAGTTTTTTAAAGAAAAGTGCAATAAAGAAGCTTTACTGAACAATTCTGCAGCTAATCCCCAACTTCAAATTAACACTCAAGCCAAAGAATCAATTTCCGAAGAATCCAATATAAATATACAATCTGAAAAACGTAAAATAAATACATTTCGAACTTTAAAACCCGTCTCACAACTTCAGGTTGCTAATTCTTCTTTGACAAATGAAACCAAACAAATTTTAACATCAATCCGTAATTGGATAAAACACAGTTATCCTGATACTCGTCCTGATATGTATAGTGGTGAAAATAATTTGGAAAATTTATTTGTTGAAACCCTCGTTGAAACCAAGCTCAATACTGAAAATAAAATGTATGCCACAATTAAATGTTTTGTTTGTGGTATTTACACAACAATATATAAAATATCCAAAAACAATGCCATAAATGAAAGATAGATATATGGAAATTTTTATAAACATTTTAAATCTCATGTGGTTCAAAAAGAAAATGGTGAAATAGGTTTAGTTCAGAGAAAAAGAAAATCTAATGAAAAAATGCAATCTATTACTAAATTTTTTAAACCGAATTACAAGGAGAATTCACGTGTATACGAGACTTGTCCTGAAACCGAACCTGACAAAATTTCAGATAGTACTGATAGTATTAGTGTAAGTTCTGAAATAAGCGAGAGAATAAGTTTAGAATCTGGCAATTTAGAAAATACACCAAATGAAAATTTTCTGTTAGGCGGAATTTCCAATGAGGCTGATAATTCTGCCAACTTTAATCTAAAGCGAGATCTAAAGCCTCAGACAATTTGGAAGAAAAGCAAATTCCAAAGAAGTGAAAGACAAAGGCGACGTCGTGAAAAAATTGACGAAAATCAACCTCTTATTACCAATTTTTTCCCAATACTAGATGAGCTGAAATATGTTTTACAATACAATAAAAAATTACAAGAAGATTTGCTTACAAACATACAAAACGATTATAAATCACTGAATGACAAAGACCAATTGCAAGTAACAGATTTGGGTTAAAAAAAAAGTTAAATGCAGGTGTAAGAAATTCAAGTACATCTAAAAATAATAATAAATTTGATCATAGTTTAAAATCATTCGCTCTATATTTGTACTTAGTAGGTGGTAATATGCTCTATGAAACATTGCAGAGCAATTTGAAAAATAGCTTACCATCTCTTCGAACTGTGCAAAGATTTTTAAACAATGAAAAGCCAGTTCCCGAAGAAGGCATTTTTCGTTTTGAAGAATTAAAAATTTACTTGGAAAAAAATAATTTTCCAAAATATGTTTGGCTAAGTGAGGACGGTACTAGAATTTCCGGCAAAATACAATATGATTCGAAAACCAACAAAATCATTGGTTTTGTTCTACCTTTGGATAACGGTTTGCCTATCACAAAATCTTTTATGGCAACATCAGTAAAAGATATTTCTTCTTATTTTGCATCAGAAAAAAAGGCACAATATGCTTATATTATTATGGCACAACCATTAATTGATAAATCGGCTCCGTTTTGTCTTGCAGTATATGGAACAGATAACAAATTTACTTCTCAAGATGTCCTTAATCGGTGGAAATACACTAAAGAACTAGCCAAGTTACATGGAATTCAAATTTTGGGGATATCTTCCGACGGAGACACCCGTTTATTAAAATCTATGAAAGAAAATATCCAACTACACAATTCGAATAATGAGAATCCTATGATCTCCCCTAGTACTAATACTGAAATATCACATGAAGCAGGTGAAAACAAGAATGAAAACGCGTTGAAAGAAATGATTTCTTCTTGGCAATGGTATGATGCAGATATAAAAAATATGGAACACATATACATACAAGATACTGTTCACATTGCAACAAAACTAAGAACGAGGATTTTAAAACCCTCAATTAGACTTCCGATTGGAAATTATGTTGCATCTTCTAGTCATCTAAAAATATTAATCTCTGACATTACCAAAGATAAACATTTTTTAAGTGAAACTGATTTAAAGTCGGAAGATAAAATGAATTTTCAAGCAGCGGAAAAGATATGCTCGGAAAATGTTATTCAGCAATTGGAGTTGATACCTGAAACTCGAGGAACTATTGCATATTTAAAAATTATGCAATATGCTACAAAGGCTTTTTTGGATAAGACTTGATATTAGCAAAAGGCTTTACTATATTTGGTATTGCGTATTTTTTTGTAGAGCCTGGAGAAATTGGGTGTTAAAATCAAAAGAGTACAATTTAAGTAATAATTTCCTAACAACTAATTGTTTCAATTGCTTGGAAATTAATGCGCATAATCTTTTAAAATTAATTAAATATTTTGAAAACAATGCCGACATTCCCGAAAACGCATTTTTACCATGGAATTTCAGTAGTCAAACATGCGAATCCACATTTAGAGCTGCAAGATCAATGACATCGACATTTTCAACAGTTATAAATTTTTCCATGAGGGACATAATTTACAGAGTAAATAAAATTGATACAATTAACTATATCACCAACGACCTACAAGATGACTTTATATTTCCAAGGGAGGCAAAACGAGACTCTAAGAAGTCAAATTTATTCACTGAAAATGAGAATGGTTTTAATGATGTAGACATAGAAAGTATTATAATGAAAAGTGCACGAGATGTACTAGAAGCTTTAAAAATGGTGGGAATTATTAATAAAAATAATAAGTTGGAAGATATTTCAATTCTAAAATATTCAAAAACATCGCTAGAAAAAAAATCAATTGTGGAAAATACAGAAATTAATAAAAATCAAATTAATGATAATCGTGATGAAGATACACAGGCAGAAGTGGAAAATGATGATTCTATTGTAACAATGGAAGATGAAAATACATTATTTAAAAATCTACCTCACAATCATATTTTTGAAACCAATAGTTTTTCTTCTTTTGCCGAGGCTGAAGACTTAAGTGATATAATTCAGTTTTCAAATTTAAAATCGAACTTAAATTTGAAAGATTATACAACATCCATTCCAGTATCAGGTGATAAGGATAATTTATTTTTTTAAAATGGACCGTTTTTAAAAGTCCAAATAAATAATAAAATTTCTATTATAAAAAAATCTTCATTGTGTTGGTTTTTGGAAGAAAAGGTCGGTAAAGAAAGCACTAACAGGTTGGAAAGATTCATTGGTACTTTTAAAGAAGTACAATCACGTTCATTAGAAACTTCTAAGAGAACCGAAGATGTTTTTAAAGCTAGCATGATCAGCATTGGAGATTGGTGCATTTTTAAAAATGTTGGAACGAGAGCCAAACACGGAGCCAAATTAAACTGCACAAAAACTTATAAGTTTATATTTGGAAGAGTTCTTGTGTTTAAATATTTAAAAGGGTCAGAAAAAGAAAAACAATATTCTTTAGAAACTTGTCCTGTAAATACTGAAACTAATACTAAAGGTGTGGGGTGCCTTGGAAAATGGTATTTAATGGGAAATAATGGACACCTTAAATTACCCAATAAAATCCTGTGTGATTTTATTAACATTAAAAATTATATTTGGACTATATCAAACACTATGATATTAAGGGAAAAATCAGGATTAGGTATTCATAAAGAAGTTTTAGATTTTATCAAAAAACAGTCGAAAGAAAATAACAGTAGTACCGATGAATCCGAAAATGATGACTTCGAGCATAATTCTATGGTACTAGATGACAGCACAGACACGGAAAATTTCGAGGAAGATTCAGATAGTAACACTGATATTGAACGAAGTCAAATTATTTTTAAAAACGAATGTTATTACTCTATATACTATGATGAACGGTGGTACCTTGGGCGTATTCTAGAAATAAAAAAAGATACCTGCAAAATAAAATTTTTAAGGGAAAACTTGGAAGAATATATTTGGCCCAAAAAGGATGATATTGTAGACAACATTAAAACTTGTTATATTTTTTACGGGCCTATTACATTACAAGGTACGGGTCCATTTAAAATTAGTAGAGCGGATTTAATTAACATTAAAAAAATATTTAAATCAATGAAACAAAAATTTAAATTATGATAGTAATTATTATGTTGATCTATTTTATAACAATATTTTTTTATATAGAGTTATATAAGTATATATTGTATTTTATAGAATGTTTTTCATTTACTTTAAACAGATGTTTTCTGTTAATTATAAAAGTCATTAATTTTAATTTTGTATATAATATTCAATAAAGTATTTTTATTTTCTATTCGTATTTATACGTATTTATATTTTGCTATTTTTTATATTTTATACTTAATACATATCCACGAAATATATTTTTTGTTTATAAAACTTAATAAATTTTGTTTAAATAAAGATAATTTTAAATGGTTTTCATTATTTTATTATTTACCTAAAAATCTTACCTGAGAATCAGTCTATTAAGTATGCATTATTTATCGAAATAAAGTAGGAGTACCTTTTTTGTGTAGAATTGATTGGGGAATGCTATTTTGAACAAATAAAAAAATAAAAGTCATTCCTTAAAAATTTATTAATACATTTACCTCCAACCCCCTCCAAAACTACCCTTTAACTACCCGGGAAGTCCGAGGAAGTCCCGGGAAGTCCGAGGAAGTCCGAGGAAGTCCCGGGAAGTCCGAGGAAGCCCCGGGAATTCCGAGGAAGTCCCGGGAAGTCCGAGGAAGCCCCGGGAATTCCGAGGAAGTCCCGGATATTCTGAGGAAGTCCCGGGAAGTCCTTTATAAAAGGAAGTCCTTGTACAAAATTTTATACCGTGTCGTACCCCTCGCCCTAGAAGCTAAATTGTAACTTTAAAAATTAATAAAATAGTGCTAATATTTTTAGATTAATCTAGTTTTGTAGTATCCGCAGGAATTTTAGTCCAAGGCCCCCCAATGGCTAATTCCACCCCTTTTATTATTAACTGTAAAAAAAATTATGTAGATACATTTTTTTGATGACGAGAAATTAAAAAAAATAACGGTCACAGCTTTAAAATTTATCAATTTTTTCAATATTTTTTTTGTTAGACTCTACTTTGATCTAAAATTTTGACTATTTTTTATTGCATACGATTATATTAACAAACTGTAAAAAATGCGGGCATACATTATTTTCTGGAAAAGAAGAAATGCAAAAGCGAATCCGAGTGCATTCGAATGTAACTTCGGCCTGGAATAAATAAATTAAAACATACAAGCGGCCAACGATGTAGCTTCGTTATTTCTAATCTGATTTTAATAAGTGATATGTCAAATTAAATGGTTTGAAGAATACTACTATCAGATAATAAAATATTAATTTTATTTTTGAAAACATCAGAGGAGGAGGAAACAACTTTTTTTTTCAAATGGCAACATATTTTTTTCGATTGAAAAAAATCATTAACAAAAATAATCTAAACCAATTATACCAATAATTTTTTTTTTCTTATTTTTTTTTTTAATTTTTTTATTATTTTAATTTTTTTTAATTTAATTCAATTGTTTTTTTTTGTTTCAGAGTTTTCAGTTTTTTATTTTTTTAAATTTTGTTTTTTAATTTATTATTAATAAATTAAAAAATTATTAATAAATTAAAAAATATTAATAATAAAGTAAAAAACAAAATTTAAGAAAATAAAAAACTTAAAACTCAAAAACAAAAAAAAAACAATTGAATTTAAAAAAAAATAAGAAAGAAAAAATTTACAAAAATTAATTTTAAAAAAAAATATTGGTTTAGATTATTTTTATTAATGATTTTTTTCAATCGAAAAAAATATGTTGCCATTTGAAAAAGAAAAGTTGCCTCCTCCTCTGATGTTTTCAAAAATAAAATTAATCTTTTATTATCTGATAGTAGTATTCTTCAAACCATTTAATTTGACGTATCACTTATTAAAATCGGATAAGAAATAACAAAGCTACATCGTTGGCCGTTTTTTGTGCACCCCTCTGTATATACTTACATATTTCATGAAGTTAGATGCGTTTTGATGAACATCTCAATTTCGAGTTGAAAATCTGTAGGTGCCTTCTTCTAACTTCATACAACACCCCATGGTTTTGTTGTTTATTTCAAGTTGATAAAGCTGTTCGTAAATCCATGTTTTTAGTGAATTAATAAAACCAATGATGCTGCACTCATTTTACCAACTTCTTTTTGTTTGCAGCAACAATCTTGATTAAGAACCTAGTAATGGTAAAAAATAGTACTCAGTAATATTATAATAAATTTATCAATGACTATGTTTATTCCGTGATAGGTAATAATCAATCGGATGACTCAAACCTAGTTACAAACCAAAAAGAAATATAATATAGGTAGAAAGAGATAAAATATCACTAATGGGGTAATTCCGAGGGTAATTCTGAACAAAATAATGTTGATAGCCATAACAACGCTGTTAAATTTGATAGTCACCCTGATGTCAAAAAAGCACTATTCTGTAAACTTTACTGTAATTTAACAGTTACGTAAAATAACATTTTCGGTGTTAAAATAACATCGATCAAAATAATACATTATATTGATGTACAATCTATTTCTATAAGTTTACAAAATAGTGATTTTTTTTGACATCGAGGTGACTGCCAAATACAGGGTGAGTCAGACCACCCGTAACAGCCTTTTATCTGGAAAACAGTTTGTCGCACATGGATAGAATAAAACTTTTAATTACCAAAGTGAACCCAAAGAATCAATTGGTGCACTTATTATTTTCCAGAACAATCCGGAAGTGCCCGGAATCGGAAGTTACTTTGAAATTTCAAATGGCAACGTAGAAACAACTTTTATTAAAATATTTTTTAATATCTTGCATAATTAACAAATTAAATGAAAAAACAAAAGCAAAAAAGTGACAAATGGTTTCTTAAATTATGGAAAAATTAAAACACTACCATCATCCTCAATGGGTAAGGGTAGAGGCAATTATGATTTTTTAAATGGAAGCTTGTATTTTTTGCATTTTTCGCTTCGCTTGTTAAAAATAATCAACTTATTTAGGTTATATATTTTCCTTAATTCAAAAAATAAAAGAAAGTTGATTATTTTTAACGAATAAAGCTATAAATGCAAAAAAGAGTTTCTATTTAAAATATTGCCCATTTGCGTTATATTTTTAGCCAAGTAAGCAGATCATCAGTCAATCGCGTTTATTCTGCTAATTTCTGGAACTACATTCGATCAATGATTTCAAATTTTAGACGGTTGTACAAAGAGATAAATCCGATTTCGACGTTTTTATACCGGAAAATTTAGCCTTGAGGAATATCGATTCGAACAAACCTCTTAAACTATGGCGAAATCAACGAGTCAATTACCGCGTCATTTATTTATTATAAATGTTTATAGGGTGATTCTGGTCAAAATTAAAGGCCTTTAATTAGAAACATTTAAGGTAACCATGGAAATTGTCCATTACAACCCATATAACAAATATAAATTTAAAGGCCTTTAAACTTAAATGTTTTGACCAGAATCTGGGTATTAGTCATTAAAAATTATTTTACTCACTTTTTCAGTGTGTATTCCATTACGTACAAATTAATAAAATCTTTAATCAAAAACAACTAAAAGACACATGCAAAACTACGCCATTAAAATTACACTGTCAAATGGAGAAATGTCAAATGTAACTAAAGCTCGGAATCGATCGTTCATACACGGGGAAGATCGTAGAAGTGAATTTAGTAATTTTTACAAGTTTTATCTTCTACGGTCATTTAAATCATTTATATTTATACAGGGTGTTTAATTAAAAAAATATAAATAATATCGGAATGGCGAATAAGTTTTGCAGTACGTTTTTGTGGAACTTTCAGGGATCCTCAGAAAAATAGTTTAAAAATTTTTCTTGGCAAATCGACCGAGATATGAAGAATCAAATTTGGGGATTTAACTTCTTTATTCTTATAAATTTTGGAAAACCGCTAATTGTTCTATAAAGATTGACGTTTTTCATCGTTTTGTAATATAGATCATAGAACACGTGCGGTACGATGTGGAAGAAAGTAGGAAGGTGGGGTTTGTTTTCTGCACGCGATGTACGAGCGAAAGGTAAAATTGCAGAAGAGAGATGCCGACAGAGCAACACCTGGGGGGCGTTCAGGTTTGTCACCCGGCGTGTGAGAGTTATGCCAGCGCGCGCCCGAAGTCGTTCAGAAATTGCCAGGGCGCGCCCGGTGCGTCAGCCCCAAGTCGTTCAGATTTGCGACGGGCGACGCACCAAGTCACTCCGTCCTCAAGTTTCGAACATGCGCATTATAAGTATATAAGCCTTATTTACTTGTAACACCCTCAAGTCGCCGCGCTCTCGAGACGGCGAGAAGTCGTCCCGCATGCGCATTATCGATAAAATCTACCAAAAACCAAAACAAACTTTTGTTTATTGTTGATTTGGGTTAGGTTATTATTTTGATTTCATATTACATAGGTTCACGAAGGCATCAAACCTTCCTACAAAATATTTTTATCATATTAAATATAAATATCCTATCACGATTTCTATTCAAAAACGATTTGAGTTAAAAATTTTAGTGGCCAATTTAATTTCATTTAATTTATCTTTAAATGAGGATGATTACAACAAGTCGTACTATCAATCTCAATAATACTTTAATTACATTTATTTTAAGATCAATATAAATACGAATAAAATAATTTGGGATAGGAATCCAATTTATTTGCGTAAAATTGTATTAGATTAGAAGGTTTATTATTGTTTAATTATTCTGTCATTTGACGTTTCTGTTTTGTTGACACACCGTGGACGCCCAAAGCCGTTCATAAATACCAACGCTCGTGTGACACACTACGAGATGTAAATAAATGACGTCAGAGTGCGCGCCCGAAGCCCGGTGTGACAAACCTGAACGCCTCCCTGGAATGCTTAGAATTACGCATGTTTATAATGTCATTGTATTCCTCACACAATTTAAAAACGAATTAATAAAATTGTTTTTTTTTTAAATTATCTTAAAAGTGCATTAAACAAACTACCTTTTCCCATTTTTAATTTAGAAAAATACTGTTTTTATAAGGCTGAAATTTGAACCTAAATGTTGCCTATTTTTGGACGTTTTCAACAGCTCTGAAGTACAGTTTCTGGCACGAAGAAATAGGACACAATAGACGGCACGAGTAAATACGAAGCAAAATGCGCCGACGCGACTTGCTGTGCTCCGCGTAAGCATGGCGTTAGAGCCGGAGCTAATTCATTTCTTAAAATCAAGCAGCCGCATAAGAAACTCCGCTCGCAGGTCGCAGTTATCATGGCCGGCAGACCTTCAACGCAATTCTATTAATCGAATTCATTTGGCGGCGCGGCGCGCTAAAAATTATAATAAATTGCTCACAATAATTCTGCTAAATAACATTTGATTTTACTATTCTCTCATTTTATGATATATACAATGTCAATTAATAGCTAATTTCTGATAGGTATTTTATCGCAAATTTACTAAAAATAAGCATAAAATAAAAGCATTTTTATATTTTTATACATATTTATTATTTATATATTTGATAAACAGAACTGATTAAAAATAGGTATATTTTTGGTCAACATTTTGTAAAAATTTTTGAATAAAATAAACCATAATTTGAGTTTATAACATTAAATAATTTAATAAATACATAAAATAAATTACTATTGCGTATTCATAACAAAAAATTACATAAACAATAAGTCCCAATAAATAGAAATAATAACAGATAAATTATTGTTCGTAATTTGTAAAAAAATATGTCTAAATGTGATAAATTTTATAGAAAATTTCCGATAAAAAATTAAGAGCACACTCAAATTTTCAAAATAAATATCGTTGTATTATTTAACTTAATATTAATCCAAATATCAAAAAAATATATAGGGTGTTCCATTAAAAAAAAGATAGAATAACCTGAGCTCCAGTTACGAAACACCCAGTATAGATAAAAATAATTTCTTGATATGCGCATCCATAAATCATGCAATTTTGTAATTTAAGTTTTTTTGCTATTTCTTAAAATAAAAGATATCTTCCGATTTCGCACTAAAAACTCACCCTGTATAATATCTTGTAAATATGTTTATTATGTTTTTATCATTTATCAGGGTAAATTTTTAATATTATAAGGTTAAGTTTTAGTTTATTTTATTCATAAAATTGTTAATTTGTTAATAGATTATTGGAACTAAAACAACATTTTTATAAATGTTAGCTTTTGCCTTTTGACTTTTTTTACAAATTACGAACAATAATTTATCTGTTATTATTTCTATTTATTGGGACTTATTGTTTATGTAATTTTTTGTTATGAATACGCAATAGTAATTTATTTTATGTATTTATTAAATTATTTAATGTTATAAACTCAAATTGTGGTTTATTTTATTCAAAAATTTTTACAAAATGTTGACCAAAAATCTACCTATTTTTAATCAGTTCTGTTTATCAAATATATAAATAATAAATAGGTATGTATAAAAATATAAAAATGCTTTTATTTTTAGTAAATTTGCGATAAAATACCTATTAGAAATTAGCTATTAATTGACATTGTAAATATCATAAAATGAAATGTTATTTAGCAGAATTATTGTGAGCCATTTATTATAATTTTTAGCGCGCCGCGCCGCCGAATGAATTCGATTAATTGAATTGCGTTGAAGGTCTGCCGGCCATGATAACTGCGACCTGCGAGCGGAGTTTCGTATGCTGCTGCTTGATTTTAAGAAATGAATTAGCTCCGGGTCTTACGCGGAGCACATCAAGTCGCGTCGGCGCATTTTGCTTCGTATTTACTCGTGCCGTCTATTGTGTCCTATTTCTTCGTGCCAGAAACTGTACAACAAAAAATGAAAATTACAAAAAAAACCAAATGGGAAAAGATGCAATAAGAAATTCTTAAACTATGCAAAAGAATTATTCGATTGCAATTAACCGTTGGTCATTTCTTAGAAAACTATGAAATCGAAATTTACATTGGAAAGTTCTATACCTAATTTCACCATCTATCTTCTTAAACCAAGTTTGATTAAGTTGTCTTATTATCTATACAGGGTGTCTCACTTTTTTTCCAGCAAAAATTTTTTTTAGATAGTAAATGTCATTCTGGACAAAAATTACATATGAATCATTATGCTTTTTCGACTCCTTAAAAAGTTACTTATACAGGGTGTCCCACAAAAATCATTAAATTTTTGAAATTTTAAAATTGCTGTAACTCTGTAGTTCATAAAAAAAATTGCTGGAAAAAAAGTGAGACACCCTGTATACAGGGTGGTCAAGATAAAGTGAACAGTGAATATATCTCCAAAAGTACGAGTTTTAGAAAAAAACGTTTCAAATCAAAATTATTTGGTTTTAAAGGGGCCACACAATGAGAACAGTTATTTTTCATCTGGAGGACTTCTTCATGGTCATTCTTACCCTAACTCAGTTTTTTCAAATGGAAACCCACATTTTTTTTTATTTGAATCTGAATCCAGCAAAAAAAGAAGAAATTTTTGCCGGATTCAGATTTAAATAAAAAAAGTATGGGTTTCCATTTGAAAAAACTGAGTTTGGGTTAGAATGACCATGAAGAAGTCCTCCAGGTGAAAACTAACTGTTCTCATTATGTGGCCCCTTTTAAACCAAATAATTTTTATTTGAAACGATTTTTTCTAAAACTCTTACTTTTGGAGATATTTCGACTATTCACTTTATCTCGACCACCCTGTATAATACTAAAACCATAAGAAACGGGGAAGGTGTTTTTTTGTTTTTTTTTTTGCTAGAGAGTTGTAATCTTGTAGATGGAAGGAGGAGAAAATTTAAAAAAAAAAGTTTAAACGTCCCTTTTCGATCGGACCACCCCGAAAAAAGATATTCCGCCCCGAACGAAAAATCGAGTTCATCCCCTAAGTGTCCGAAATTCACCCCGAATCGCACCAAATTTTAGTATGTTATGAGGGACCGGATTCTGAAGACGGAGGTTTTGACCCGCCCGGATCTATCTATTAAGGGGGCGGAGATACTACCCCTTTTGTATTTTTACCCCGAATTCGGACGTTCTTTGCGAGGAGCGGCCGAAAGGGTGTTTTTTTTTCGTCCGATTTTAAGAATTCCTGTTCCGATATAAAGAGGGATGTTGATTCCAAGTGTGGTTCGAATTTTAAATATTTTGGACCTCCTCGACACTTTGAAAAAATTTTTTTTCAGGTTTTCAACGGCGTTAACTTTGAAAAATCGCAACTCCGACGGATTCTAAAGGGAAGCGACGAAATTTGGCCCCTTTTATTCTAACATCCTTGGGATTACCGTGACTGATTTTAAGGTGTGACGCCACGGCCCCGAGACGCAAACCGTACAATTCTACCGTTTTTTCGGAAGAAAAAGTACCAAAACTTTTTGGCTTCGATTAGAAGTTCGGCTGGAGGAAATCGCCATTGCTTTATTCCTCATCTAAATTCCACGTTTTACCTTAAAACGGGAGTTTTTTTTTTGATGCGTTTACTCTTTGTGTCGTTTAGGTGCCCACAAAGTGACGCTTTATTTTACGCGCTATTTCGACGCGGACTTTGAAAATTAGTAACTTTTCATCGGAACAACCTGTAATACTCGAATATTTTTTACTTTACTTATTTGGTATTTACTTATGAGAGAAAAATTTGGCACCTTGAAATTTTTACCCTGGACCTTGGAAAAAAATCGAATGTAGAATGTTCAAAAAATCGGGTAAAACGCGATCCAACAAAGGCCCATCTGGCTCCCGTAGTTTTCAAAACTTTTGCAATTTTCTTTCGCAACTTTAAAAAGGAATATTCTTTACAATGTATAGGCTACTCAGATTTTTTTATATTTGGTAGGGTTGGGAAATTACGTAAAAGTAAACTGTAAATGTAACAATTATTACAATAAAAATATCTTTTGATTTTTTTTTTAAATTCTTATGTTAGGAATAAAATAATTTACTTTGTAGTTGATTTAAACAAGTAAAAATAGTTTAGTTTTCTTTATGATAAAATTTTGTTTCTCAGGAGTATTTTGTTTATGTCTGGGGTATTAAGTAATGCACCCTTGTTATTCTTTGGATTAAGTGTGGACAAATTTATTGCCTACCAACGGATGGAGGGTGAAACTGCTAAGTCAGGTCAACTAAGCAAGACATAAACTAAACACTTAAGTTTTATTTACTACATTTGAATTAAATAATATTTTATTATTTATTTAAATTTAATATTTTTAATGTCATAATTAGTGTTTGGCAGATATTTGTATTATTGTAAATTTTCAGATTTTACTTGTTTGATCATAGTTTGAGAAAAAGAAAATTATATTATTCCACGTTAGAGATTAAGCGTAGGCTACCAAATTCACCCCGAGCTTAGGGATGAATTTGGTTTGCCCTACTTTATTATAAGAATTGGCGTCTTTACTTAAGTAAGTTATGACGTATAAGGTATAAGGGACGCAAAGCAAAGTCTATAAATTGTAAAGAAACCTTAAAATCATCGAATTCCATAATGTTCTGATCTAGAGTACTGTTTGTTCTTAACTCTGATCAGTCAAGTTCATTTTAGTTTGTTCGTGACACGTTTTTTTTTCACTTTATTGTCATTAGAAGTTTATTTGATTTTATTCAAAAAGTTAGTAATTTTTAATTTTTGTTTTGTTCGTTTATCGTGTGATTTGCGGAATATTTTTAGGGTTTCTATTGGTTCTTAAATAAGTTGTATTTTATTTGTAATTCATGTTGAAATTAAATTCCACTGAAGTGGATTTTCTAAATTTTAAAGATTATTTTTTTTATATTATTAGTATTTTCTTATGATTATTTTTCAGTGAATTTCTTTATTTGTAATTGTTTGTAACTGAATTTAAATAAAAGTGAACTTGGCTCGATCAGGATTTTGATTCTGCAAGTTAAGAAAAAGTAAGCAAAATTAATAATTTTGAATTTAGTATTTTTGAACCAACTTAGAAGAAAATAATAACTCGGCTATTTGTTTAACATCAAGTTGGTCACTATTTAACTAAATGTAAACGTCGGCTTAACCCTATAAAAAAGAACCATTAATTATTCATTTAATTAACGTCCTTTCGGTCATCTTTCTTTTTAATAAATATTGTTTTAAATAACACCAATAAAATAATAAAGACCAACAAGGGTTTTAACCTGAGGGTCGACGTAAGATATACAAAACTCGAAATTTTGATTTTAGGGGTGAGTGGCTCGCGCCGGGTCACTTTTTAACGGATTTTCAATTTTGAAAACTCCTTAGAATCTACTCTTTCAACCGAAAGCTCCCACGCATAGGGTATTTTAAATTTCGAAAAAATATCGAAAAAAAAAAATTTATATCGCATTTTTAAAAATCGTATTTATGGGTCAAATTCACACTTAAAATTACATTTCAACCCTACTTTATGCAGCTTCCCAAAAAGCTCTTTAGGTCCACTTTACGTCAAAAAAATCACATCGCTATCTCTTTTCGTTTTCGAGTTATAATTGAAAATGTAGCTAAAATAAGCTTGACTTTGAGCCAAAATTTCAATCTGAAATTTTAAAATTTTCACAAAATACTTAATATTTTGGAAACTATTAAAACTTTGCGAATTTTTCCCAAAAAAACTATTTAACCGATTTTAACCAAATATTTTTTAAAACGCATTTTTCCACGGTGTTTACTTTTGGTAAAAATTTGAAACCGGTAACTTTTATAGTTTTCGAGAAAAAAAAATAAAAACCGATTTCCATTAAAAATTTCAAGCGTTAAAAAAAATATTTCAAAAAATTTTTTTTCCATTTTTTTCAAAATCGACCCTGCAAATGAAAGATAATAAAAAATGGATGAAATGTAGGGGTTCACCTGCCCTCTACACCCCCCTAAAAAAATTTTACTTCCCAAAAACTCAAAAAAATCAAAATTCTTTTAGGTAATGTATCTCAAAATATAATTAAATTTAAAAAAATTAATATGTTTATATCAGTAATTTTTAGAAATTTATCTGTACGAATTTTTGTTTCTTAATTTTAGTTATTAAGCGAAATACAGTCGAACTTCTATATAACGTTTCATCGCAGGAACCTAAAAAAAATTCGTTATATAGAAAATTCGCTATATAGAAATTCGTAATTTTGATATAAAAAAATTATTATTTACTTTATAGCTCTATATTTTATCCAAAAATATGAAAAGGCGTTGTTTTTAATGCACATGTTTTAGAAAAAGAAAATTTGCTCCAAGTCGGAGGTATAACTTATAAATAAACCTTATAAAAAGACTTGACAAATCTCGGAATTTACGTTCATTTCTAAAAATTCTAATTACCTACCTGGTTTTCTATTATTCTTTACACTAATCTATGGCGCGCCGTTGGCACATTTAATCCATGTATACGGATATCTAAAAGTAATCTAAAATTGGTCACAAGATGCACATGGTCGCCAAAATAAACTTAAAATTATCGATGAGAGCAAAAATAAAGCAACGCCAAAAATCAAAATTTTTTCCATATTTTAAACATTTACATTTAATTTTGGAGATATCTTTGAGAGCATCGTGATT